>JAOXNH010000013.1:6486117-6501184 GCA_028566575.1 Bartramia longicauda
CAAAGTTCTCCCCTACACCATATCCCCCAACACCACATCTAAACGACTCTTAAACACATCCAGGGATGGTGACTCAATCCCCTCCCTGGGCAGCCTGTTCCAGTCTCTGACCACTCTTTCTGTGGAGAATTGTTTCCTAAGGTCCAGTCTAAACCCACCCTGTTCCCTGCACGAGGTGAGGGGCTCCGTGGCTGATGGTGCTGGAACAGATGGCAGTGATGATCTTTAATGGGCTGTCAGAGAAATCAAAGCAATGAAGCAGCTGCACGTTTCTGCGCTGGGGCGGCTGAAAGCAGAACCTTCCATTGGTGTCCGTGCGCTGCGTGTAGCAGGGAAGAAAATTGGCATTGTTTAGTTTGGGGAACAATTTCTTCTGCTTCCCTTTAAGCCTCCATCCAGCTGATTTCTTGTCTCACAAACTAAAAAGCAGTTGACATGTTTCAAAATTTCCGTGACATCTCACCAGCTGAGAGCATTAAGGCTGCTCGGGCTCGGTCGATGGTCGGTGTCTCAGAGGGGCAAAGGAACGAGGAGCAGGGACAACTTTGTCTTCGGATTACAGAAACATTTGCGTGGTGGATGGTCTGCTTGAGAAAAGCCTGCAGGGGAAAGCAAACAAACAAAGCAACCGAGTAATAATTTAATCAGAAAACCCTTAGCAGAGCTGTAAACAAGAGAATACCGGGCTCAAGGGAGAGCAGAGGGAAATGGCAGCGTGTTGGATTCGGAGGCGGATGCTGACAAAGGACCCAGATCCAGACGGCAAAGTCCTGAGAGACCGGCCAGGAGAGTGGAGACAGCTCCAGGTTACCCAGGCAGGCAAATGCCAAAGGGGAAGGCTCTTCACTCAAGAGCAATATAGACAGGACCCTTATGATGGGGTAAAAGGAGCATTTATCAGCCCTTGGGACTGATAAACTTACCCTCAGGAATTGCAAGGCACTGGCAGCCACAGAAGGGAGAAAATCCCCGTGAAGCACAGGGAATTGATGTGCCTCAGGTGCTCTCGGGTAATGGGTGGCTGAACCTTTGCTCTGGTGGCCAAAGCAGGTGATTAAGAAGCCAGCAAGCCCAAATGTTACTGGGGGGAGTCAGTGTCCTCCTCCAGCGTTTGCTTCTTCCCAGCATCTGGGTAGAAGGAGTTGAGCCTGCAAACAGCTGCTCTGAGAACATCAAAATTAACCCCTCTCTCAGCCTCACAGGGACCTTTCTGATCTCAAACTGAATCACAGAACAACAAGATTGTAATTAAAACGGCAGACAAAATAACCATAAATCACAGCCTGTCAGGGCGCGATCTCCAGCAGCTGAAGAGATAACTGGAGATGGAGCCTGAGTGGAGTTCGTGGCGACAGGCACAGACAATGGGTGAGGATCGTGCAGCAGACAGTGAATTATCTTTGCCATCTGCTTTTTGCTAACACCCATTTATAGAAGAAACTAACATTTGGAAACACTGAGTGCTGATTGTTGTGCCTGTGGAATAATTTTCCACTGGATACAATTAATCATTAAGCCAATAGAAGGCTCGTCCCGGCGATGCTCCAGCTGCAGCCGCAGCACCTGCCCAGATTTCCGAGTTCGGCAGCGGGAAGTGTTTAAAGGCTCCGTCCTAAAGTTCTGTCGGAAGTTCCAGGGTTCCCCTCCAAAGCGGAGCGGGAGGCTGGGATGGCGATGTGAGCTCTGCCAGGAGGGGGGAGCTGCTGGGAATTTTTAGGAGAAATGCTTTCATTTCTGCTGATGTCTTTGGCTGATGTAACTCGTCCTGAAATTGGGATTTAGCTGTGTGCTTCCAGGGGAGGAGGCGGGCAGGGGGTGCAGGTGTCTCCGCACACACATGGAGCGAGGCAATCCCTGCTCTGAGCACGTGGAATAAGCCAGGCAGGCTCAGGAGCAGCTACTGGTAATCACAATCAATTACAGTTGATTAAAAGCCTCGAGAATCCAATATATTGCAAAGAAAAACAAATGGCAACTCTGCAAAAAAAAAGGTAATCAATAGCCAGCCAAGCAGCAAACAATTAAAAGGGGCAAAATGTCCCTGTTCTCCCTGACTTGTGTAGTATCCTTATCTCAGCTCCTCCGAAGGTGCCGTTCCCAGCCTCCAGGCTCCCGTGTGCGGTGGTGGGTACCAGCCCCACGGCCACCATCCTGCTCCCAGCGCCTCCGTTTCCCAATGCTCCAGCACCCGCTCGGGTTCACTGCCACGTGGGGTTCCCAGGTGGCTCCTGGCACGGTTTGGATGCCCAGGGCAGGGTCTTTGCTCCTGTGCTGGTTAGATGTGCTTCCAGAGCAGCTCTTGGATGCTTCAAGTAACATTAAGAAAGCAAAAGGAAATGGATGGTAGTGTGTGCCGCCCCGAGGGAGGGGAGGAAGGGAGGGTTTGGGGAGGTTGGAGTTTGCCGCCTGTTGAAACACCTTCCAGAGATAGTATTAGTACCAGAATCTTGACTTAAATTTCTGATTTTGGAGGCTTTTGTAATAAATTGAGTCACTGTGGTTGAAACTGTGGCTCGTTGTTTGAGCCTCTGCTCAGCCCCGAGTCCCGGTGCGGGGGATGCTGCCCTCAGAGGTGGCACAAAGCGCCCGCAGACGGGTTCCTGCCCAAAAGCCTGGGCTGTCGTGCTTCATTAATGTGATAGGAAAGTTTATTCTCTGGCACAAAGCGACAAAGAGAATTTTCTATGAAGAAAACTGAAAGTGAACAAGACATTATACAAACCATTAAAAATTTGCCTTTTTTTTGTTAGCAACAGCTTCTGGCAAGATGAATAATTTGGAAGTGAAAATCATATTTTGAGACAGAGCAGGAGCCCTTGATCTGAAACTAATTTGTTGTCAAAAAGAGTTAGGGGATTGTGCGTTGGGCTTTATCTGGAGCGGTGTAACGCAATGTAAATACACACACCCGCTCGGCGTCCCCCCTCTGCCACAACGACTTTATGCTGCTCTAAATCCTCTTTAAAACGGTGTGAAGCCAGTGAGGCAGGTCCAGCATATTTTCATACCTCTTTAGCTCCGTTTGCTCCGGCAAATAATCGCGGAGGCGACTCAAGGTGGTGCTGGAAAAGCAGGCAGGCAGGTCCCAGCAGGGCTGCGGGTCGGCGGTGGAGGGGCTCTGGGTTGTGTGGTGGATGAGGGTGGGAGATGAGGTCCTGCAGGACAGAGCCAGAGGGCAGGGGTGCAACACCCGAGCCTTATTTATGTGACATTTTGCTTATTTTGCCTGTAGAACCACCCACGTGCACTCCTGGAGCCCTGTTCCCACGGTGGCTGTGGTCTGGGGGGGGCTGATCCTGGTCTCTTGTGGAGGTGACAAATCCTGGCAGCAGTTCAAAACCTGCCCAGGAAATGAGCAGAGGAATTGATAAGGGTTGGTCAGATTATTTATTGCCAACAATTTACACAAATAATTTTGATATTTTTGTTCAATGCATTATTTGTGGTTGCTTTTTTTTTTGTCATTAATTGCCCATCCATATAAATAGCGGCCTAATGCTCAATTAATGATTAATTCAGTGATCGCCCCCTTTCACCCTCAGCTGTACAGACGTGAATGCAGCCCTTGTTCCCCTCTGGAATGAATATTGATTGCCCGGCAAATCACCCACATCTTTATTCACGAGCAGCAAAGCTCCCATTTGGCTGCGATTCTTATGAAGAAAAAGCTGGTTGTAGAGCAAGGGCTGGGGGGGGGGGGCCGGGGGGTGGACACCTGAAGCATGTTTTTTCCCAGGGAATGACTATGACCAGCAAAGAGGTGTTTCTGGTCACACCTCCCTCTTCACATTCACCCCCTCTCAGGACAGAACAGCAGCACTGTCTCTGGGCAGGGTGTTTAACCGCTGCCTGCCGGGGATGCTGATGGTTGTGGGGTGTCCCCTCATCCTTGGCCAGGTGGCCATGATGCCATCGGGGCCATAATTCTCCTGCTGGAGCATATGAGGCATCTCCACAGGAGTTAACGCAGAGGTGATGCTCCAGCAAGGAGCTGCTCAGGGGATGGGGATGGGATGGGGATGGGTAGTGCTGCCTCATGTCAGCCAGTGTCAGGTCTGTGTCAGGGCTACTTTATGTTTCCTGCTGAAATTTCCTCTCCCCTCGCCTGGGGTCGTGATTCCGGGTGCTGTCAGAGGAGCTCAGCCGTCGCTGGCGAAGTTGCGCTGCAGCGGGAGCCGTTTGTGGAGGGTGTGAGGGCGAGCGGGGCGGCTGTCAGAGCCCTGTGTGTGCCCAGCAAACAGGATCACATCATAGGGACTCCGTTATAAAACCTAATGGTGTAAGGCTATTAGGATTTATGGAAAATTGGTCATTAACTGCAGGAGTATGAAAACCAAACATTTTTCCTGACACTTCCACTCAGTCACACTGAACAAACACAAACACCCAACAAACACTGGAAACTGTCGAAATGTAGCACGTTATTCAAATGGGCTTACTTTTACCCGGCTCGTTTCTAGTGGCTGCAGTGCAGTTGGGTGACAGTTACAGCCCGGATCGCACCGTGGTTATCAGCATTTTCCCACAAAACATGGCTGTGACCCGCTGGAGCTGGCGGGCAGCGATGGGCAGCTGGGAAGTAACTGGAGGAGGCAGCAGGGTCTCACCTTCCCACTGCCCTGGGAGCTGCTCCCAGCTCTTTTCCCAGTCGGAGATAAAGCAGAAACCCACCAGCTGGCATCAGCTGGGGTGACACGTGCCAACGCTCCCAATTAGCCTCCCAGATCCAAGTTTGTATCCAACCAAACATAGCCTTAATGAGAATTAGGTCACTTTTAATTAGCTGCAGTTAACATAGTAGGTTCCCCTCTCCCAAATATATCCCTGCTGCTGATGTTAACCATCAAGTAGTCTTTCTCAGAGCAATTATCCGATCAAACCCGGTTGCTTTCATGGTTAACGATTTTCATACTAATGCATTAATTGCCCCTGGCTTACCCACCTTCTAATCAGCAAGGTGGGTATTAGTTTCTGGAAGTGATTGATTTCAAGGGACTTAGCGCTTAATTACATTTTAGCGGAGTCTGTTTTGAATCCTTAGAGAAGAGAGACATTTTCTGTTTGGCTTTGAACTTATCGTGTTGGAGGGATCCAAGTATCTAAATTATTCCATTCATTCTTAAGCACGCTCGTCACGAGATGGTGGAGTTTTGTCACTTCTGATTCATCTTTGCCCAGAAGAGCTCACCCCAATTGTAGGGTTTGCATTAATAAGTAAGTTTGCTTTAAAAAATAATGATTACATTATATATATCTGCATGTCAGGGATGGATAGAGTGATCTCTCAAAATGTAATTTGTATATCAATCAGTTAACTCAATGGTTTGGGATGAAATGTGCTATATAAATGCAAGACCATAATTTATCTTCTTTCCTCTTGTGTCTCAACATAATTGCACCTTTATTGCCCGCTCTCGCTCACCAGGAACAGGCGCCAGGGGGCTGGGGCTGGGGCAGGACGGGTGTCCTCGAGCGGTGCCTGTCCCTGACAGCGCTCGTTCGGTGCCTTCAGAGGACGTCACAGGAACCTCCTGTGCCATAATCAGCTGCCAGGCATTTTCAGTTTGCCTCCTCAGCCTTGGTTATCCAGAGATGGGGTTAAACCCAGGAGTATGATATTAACCTACCGCAGGATAAAAAAAATCAGGCACCATTCTAACAATGCGGGAGAGCCTGTTTTCCTCGGAATCTTGCGTGTCCCCTGTGTGTGTGTGACCCCACAGGCTCAGTACACCCTCGGTAGCTGTTTCCTCTGCTCAGCTTGGAATCAGTTCTTTCACTACTTTTTGCCACTTTCTGATTGTATTGACAATTCCTGCTGTGCTTCTATTGCCAGCGTGGTACAAGAAAGGACAGGTAATATTTGGGTTTTGTAGTTCATTGTGTAAGGTGTTTGGTTGTTTTATTTGCATTTACAGTTCCAATAGGATGGGTATTTATTGTTTGCTGGATGAGGAGGGTACGACCATTCCTACGACAGCAGAGTGCAGCAAGAGAGACCTTTCCAAAAGCATTTGCTTCTGGAAGAGCCAAACTCCTCCCGACAGCCAGGGGAGGTGGAGGCCTGAGCCTTATCTCCACCTCAGCACTCGCTCAGGGAGACTCAGCTCTCTCCACCTCAAAATAAAAATCGGTGGAAGCTGAGAAGGCGCTGGTGGCTCCTGTGCCCTTAAAGGTGCTTGAGGGTTATTCCAAGCTCGTCCTCCGGCCTTTGGAAAGGGACGGCAGCGATGCCGAGAGCCCACGGCCCCGCCAAGGGCAGGAGTCCCTGTCCCCCGCTGATGATTGCAGCTCGTTAGCGGCCAGGGCAGAGGTAGCATTAGCACAGAGCTGCCCGGCAGCAGCGGGAGCAGCCAGGAGCTTGGTGCAGGACAAGACACCCTCTGGCACCATAATTATACATTTGACTTTTCTGGAATTACCAGCTAATTTATTCCTTCTGACTCGGGCAATTCTTTTCAATCAGCTGTAAATATTACTGATTCATCTGGCTTTCATTTCTGTGTCATTAAACAGGAGAAGGTCTCGGATAAGCAAGTGGGTGTAGTAAGAATCTCATTATTAGTCAATGCTAATTAATGTCCACTTAAACTAATTATTAACTGGGTTTAATAATTTGTAATTCTGATCTCACTAAATAACCAGAAATTATTACAGGGAATGCTCGGCCGAGAAGGCAATTAACCATTTGTTGCACAGGTCTTTTTGTGAGTTGTGTGGCAGCTGACGGTGCCCTGTCCACCAACCCCAACGAGCACTTCTTTGCTGATCTGTATCTACCTGTAATAATAAATGTTATTGGAGTGTTATTAAATCGAAATTAAAGGTTTCATTAGGCAGTTTAACACGTTGCTGTGTATTTATAGGACAGTTTCTCAGTGCTCTGCCTGGAGCAGCCCCAGCCCTACGGGAGGTGACAGACTTCAGCACGAGATGGTGGCTTTGGGCTGCTCCCAGCAGTCGCCCAGCGGGTCCACCAGAGGCAGCCCGAGGTGGAAGGTGTTTCCAGCCAAGCCAGTGAGGGATCTCTGAATGCTTTCTAAAGAAGTTAGGACACAATTCATTTCTTTGGAAAAACAAGGGCTGGCTGAGTGCCTGTGAGGTTCTTGCATCCCGTGGGAATCCTCGGGGCTGGAGGGAGCAGGCTTCTCCTCTGCGTCTCCCCACAGAGACCAGTTTCCCTCAGAGATGCTTTTCAGAAGAGCAAATCTGCCCAGGGAGGATTGAACCTGCGTTTCCAGAGCACCCAGAGCGTTTCAGACCCGGTGAGGGAAGCGCTGAGGCTCCGCCACAGACCAGGGAGGACATCCCGAACGGCGAGATTATCTGCACAGAAGCCATTAAGAGCACATAATAGGGAATTAGGAAGCTTTCATCAGCGGTGTGGGGATGAGGAATAAGCCTGCACCTAATCTCCAAGCAGAAAGATTCTACAGTGAGCATTTCTCTTTCTGTTGGTGTGATTGTTGAATATACAAATTATGTGAAGATAAAAAAAATCATTAAAATGCAATTATTTCAGCGATATAAGTTTATGGCTCTATAAGTACATTAAAAGGCCAACTTTGTAGGTCTTTATGTGCTTAATAAAACTGAATAATTTGCCAGGAAAAATCTTTGATGGCAGTAGGAAGTAAATTTTGTATCTCCATTTGACTTCAAGCATACTCCAGGTGTATAAAGAGGAAAGGGTACTGTATTTCAAACCAGCTTTCCATAGTGGGCAGTTTGTGGAAGACTGAAGAAGATGGTTAATGCTCTCATTAGTAATTCTTTACCCTGTCTTTTGCTTGATGAGGAAACCTGATAGATGTAGACCTCCCTTGGTCCACCCCTTGTTGTGGGGTCTGTTCCGAAGGGTGTTGGGCCATTGAGTGGAGACCTGGAAAACGTTTAACAAACAGAATGGCATTTCCAAGTCAAACCTAACCCAGGAGAAAGAAATACATTGTGGTGAGGCTACAGCTTTGTGTTCATCCTTGTATGAAAAGGAAATGATAAAGCAGTCACGTTGCCTCAGTCTATAGAACCTGCAATTCTCCATCACTAATAGAGATTACAGCGTTGTTGCCTGGTCATATTTTAGAGAGTAACACCTATCCTGGTATTTATTTCTGCATACAAACGTGTGTAATTATAAGGATCTGTTTCTTTGCAGACAACTGGAGGAAAAAGAGACAAAGGAAAAATGATGGGAAAGTAGAGGAGCGTTGGTACAGTGAGTGCTGCAAGAATCCTGGAAAAAACCACTTCTCTTTAAATGGAAATGGGATAAAAATCTGCACAATCTAACCTGCACCTCCCTAGCACCGGGCTTGCTTTCCATTTTAATCCTTTTTCATCCTTCTCCTCCCAGGATGAAAGGGAAGAAAAAGTTCTCTAATCGGCTCCGTTTGTCACAGGTAGATGTGGCTCATGTGGGGCCCTGTGTCTCTGCCAACGCCTCCCCATCAGAACAGCCATTAAAAGACCTTGTAGCACAATGGAAAACAGTCATTGCAAAATCCAAATGCTCCTTAAAATACTGAGAGGTGCTTAACGATCTGCAAATGCACATAAAATGGTATTTCTGGCACTGGCTCTTCCAGCATCGGTGCTATTGTGGCTCCTTGTTATCCTCTGGTGGCGAGACCTCTCAGGACACCTCACCCCTGAATGCAGTAACTTTCGATGGTGGATGTTGAACGAGGACATTCCTCTGCCAAAAACCCAAATGGGAATTTTGTTGAGTTTAGTCCTTTCATATTTTCCCCAGTCTCATTATTTCTCCACGGATCTGCTGATCCCGGCGGGTGGATGGAGCAGGGTCAGACCTGGCCAGGTCTGTCCTGTGTCCCCCCGGGGTCTCCCCGTGCCCCGTGCCATCTCTTCACAGGGTACTGAGGCCCGTAAGGCACCGTGCTGCAGGATGATGTCAGATGTCCCAAGCCTTGGGGATTAGAGGACTTGATGGTAAAACAGATTATTAGTTAAACATCGCTGTGTTTGTGGCTGAATAATTGCTGTACCTGAAATCCTCTTCAATCAGCATCCTCTGCTGGAAACGCCGTGCATCATAAATAAGGGTTTTTATTCCGGCTCTTTCGCAGCTGCCCCCGGAGACAGCCGAAGGAATCAATAATGAATTTAAGACCTGGCAGGTTTCAGGCTGCTTGAGCTCCTGAAGCCAGAACCCCCCTCACCCTGACACAGGCCACGAGGACAGGCCAACGCCGGCGAAAATGCTGCTTCCACGTTCATTTAACTTGAGGATAAAAGGTACAAAAGGCTGAGATTAACGTCCCGCTTCTCACATCCACCCCTGCAGGTATATGGGAGGTGCAGACTGGAAATATTCTTGGCAAATGATGATTATTGTGGCGTGTGGAAGAGGAAGGTGCTGGGACGAAGCAGGCACCTGCCAGGCTGCGGGGACACAGCGGGGACCGCGCTTCCCACGTGTCAGACGGGGCTGGGCACAAAACCCACCACGTTCCAAGGGCTGGGGAGCTCGGGCAGGCATCAGGGGTATATTTAGCTTCATCTCCCATAAGCAGACTGACATGTTATTCAGGAAATCTCTTTAGGCTGGAGCGGATGAGACCAAATACACGTATGAGCATGGAAATGCCGCAGCAGTTGTGTTTAAAGGCACAGGAGGGAGGGTGTGTGTGGGTGTGTGTGTGCACAGCGTGTCAGGGTGTAAGTGCACGTAGAACAGAGATTTGTCAGGAATGACTCTTTAGCAGAAAGGAGAAGAAAAATGAGAGATGCACTTGAGAGTGGATGTGGATCAATAATTTTCCAAACAATAATTCTGTGAGAAAAAGTGTGTGGGTCTGTGTCTGTGACGATAAATGGGAGTTTTCAGCTGAGAAGGTATACTCTGGGTTTTGTTTCAGCAGGTGCCCGTTTCCTGCTCCTTTTTATTGTGCTTTATGCTATTTGTGATCCCTTTCCCTGGAGACTACTACTCAGAACTTTTTTCTTCTTCTAAGGGCAACACTTTAATTCCTAAAATAACCCTTTTAGCTCTTCTGCTGGGGGGTGCTCAGCTGCCCATCCCCTCGTGTGGGGAGGTGGCAGCTCAGAGGGACAAGCAGCCAGACCCAGGCTGTGCCCGGACGCGTGTCCTTCTCCGTGCCGTGGTGGGGATCACAGCTCTCCCCTCTCCTTGGGACCTCGAGTGATTCAGTGCATCCCAGAAGCTCACCCAGGGATGTTATAGAAATGTCTTAACCACTTTAAGCTATTTTAAGAATAAGGGGGGAAAATACGAGCTGTGAGACAGCAGAGTAACCTTGCTGAGCAGAGCCAAGGTTGCAGCACGTGAGCGCCGAGAGCCCACTGAGCGTTGCTGGGAGCTGCTTCCTCTTCCTCTTTTCCTCTGGATGATTTACATTATTGCTGAGCAGCAAAGTGTTAAAAGTAAATCAATAAATTGCGGCCGGGCTCCCTGTGGCCAGCAGTCCCTTTTTGTCACATTGCAGCGTAAGGGCACGCAGCACCCCCGTGTTAAAGGGGGGCTGCCAGCCTCCCCCCCCCCGGTATGGTCCCTGGCGCAGGGTGCCCGCTGCTCTCTGCCTGTCACAGTCCCAGAGCCGGGCTCTCGCTGCTCGCGGTGCCGTTCGGACGCTCCTGGCCGCGCCGGAGACGGTGGGAGGGATCTGAAGGCATCTGGAACTGTGCTTCCAAAAATAGTTTATTGACATTAACAGGCCAGATCAAAGCACAAAGGGTTGGAAAGCAGCCCGGATGGAAGAATGTGGAAAAGGTAGATTGGAATCATGGCAGGTGGGGATGGAGGAGAGGGGCAGCACGGGGGATCCGTACCAGCGAGGGTGGGATGAGGCAGTGGCCAGGAGAAACACCTTCCCTGGGATCCCAAGGTGCATCTGCTGCTGCCACTTCTCTGGGCTGGCGACAGAGGAACTTGGCAAAAATCAGTCAATAATTTCTTTTGCTCGGAGTCCGTCTGTCTCAGGGTTCAGAGGCTGCTTTAGCAGTGCCAGAGCCCAGCGCCAGCGCGGAGGGGCTGCCTTTCATCTTTGTCACCATCCAGGTGTCCTCCAGGGCTCCTTTGCCCACTTGTCTCCCCTCGTCACGCTGAGGAGATGATCCACAGCGCTCGGTGCCATGTGTTCAGCGAGGATGTTGGGATCCCGGGGGCTGTGGAATATTGATAGGAAATTACACAGCTGGTCGAAAGTTTGCTGTCGCTTTCTCCCCCGCAAGAAATTCTTGTCCTTTTTAAACCACAAGCAGAACAGTTTAAATAGATCAAGACTTGCTTCCAGCGTAGCTCACGGTGTGACTTTCCCCAGAACAGAGGACATTATTTCAAAATACATGATGCCCTGTCATTTGTGGGGGTTTGTTCTCGTTGACAGACGTCAGCCCAGACAGATCCTCCTCCTGCTTCCCCCCGGCCGGCACCAACCTGCGCCGAACGCGGCGGCTCCGACCTTCACAGCTCCCTGGGCTTGAGCCGCAGGGCTCGCTGGTGGCCCCTGAGGAGGGCAAATGCCATCTCCACCTCAGAGATACGGGAAGGGAAGCACAGAGGGGTTAACCTGTGGCTGAACACGCTGCTCAGCAGCAGGAATTCCTGCTCAGATGGTTCCCATCTCCCAAACCCATCCTGGTGCCCCCAGCTCTGCCCCGTGGCCAGGGCTGAGGGTGCAGCTCAGGGCAAACGCTGGCACCGTGGAGGGGGAGCGGGCATTTGCTCTTCCCCACGTTGGAATTTGAGTATCTCACTCTGGGGAGTTAAATGCCATTCGGGTGCTGCTGACTCCCTCCACCCAGCACGGTTTCCATTTCTCTCCTCCTTGATTACTTGGATTTGACAGCTCTTATTCATCCTCGCTCCGTGGCCGGCAACCTTGGCATTCAGCTCAGTCCTGTTCCCCCAGGGATGGTATTAATTAGATGCTAAAGCTGTCGCTGAGCTACCACGGCAGAGAACCTCGGCAGGCGGTGACCGGTGCTCTCCCCCGGTGCGCGGCGGCTCTCGGCAGCTTTCCCACACCGGGCTGTCGCTGCCGGGCACGGGGCAAACCCCATCGCCGGAGACACGGCCAGGCCATCCCTGGAGATGCTCTGGGTACCACCCCGAGGGTGGCAAAAGGCATCAAGCAGATGAGGGTTTGCAGAGATCTGGGATCCAGAGCGGGTGCTATTCATGGCCAAACCCAGTGCCACTGTCCCCTCGGAGTGCTCGGTCACCGGCGGTAACACCAGCTCTCGGCTGTTTAATCAGGTTCACCAGTTTGGCTGAATTTAGCCCCCGTTTTGATATATCACATCTTACTTGAGAAATACAAATCTAAATGGAGTTTGAGACTCGGAGCTCTCATTATAATGAATGCTTATAAGGGTTTTCAACTTGGAGCTACTTTTGTATTCCTTCCAATTAATTACAAGCATCCATTTCTTAGCAATACCATGCTCAAATCCCACACTTATTTTCACCTTTTTTAAAAAAGTCAAGGAAGGCTGTGAAAAGATTCTCGTTCTTAACAACATGTTTCTGTGACATTTCAGCTCTTCGTATCTGTAAGATGAAAAGAGATGCTGAGCCGTATTCACCTCCCTCTGCTGCTGGAGAGGGGAGCTTGGTTTTATACAGGAGCATTTTGTTAAATGTACCAAAAAAAGAGGCAATCCAAGGCCTTATCTCATTTGAATCATAGTTCAGAGTACTTTCTTACAGGGAGAAAAGTCCTAATATGAGTCGGTTGCACATAAAATAGCAAGCAAAAGGCGGGGGGGCTGGTATCAAGGAGGACGCAGAGACCTCCCGGCCAGGCGGCCGATGCCTCTCCCACTCCCCACTTTCCTCCTGGTGCAGGAAAGCATTCCCCCCGTCCTGCAGAGCTCAGATAAGATCCTCAGGGATGTCTCAGCAGAAATCAGAGGGAACAAGGGCGAGCTGGGGAACGGGCACCCCCAAATTCTGTAAGAATGCAGGATTTTCATTTCCGATTTCATAATTGTCATAAAAATAGAACAAGTTCAGACATGAGGCACTTACTCTTGTAAGCTTTACTGCTTACCATGGGCAAGCAGAGAGGTTATTTCATAGAACCACGTTCAGCCTGAAGTGTCTGCCTTTCTGTATTTTGGAAATATTCCGACTTTTTACCTAGTGGAGTAATTAAAGCTTTCCTACCTACTGCATTTGGAAACTTAGTTGGCTCCATTTCACAAGCAAAAGACTGGGGTGGGGTGTTTTTTTCCAGGTCTTTGCAGGTTTTCCTCAGCTCTTTGCAACCTGTTTGGATGCAAACTCGTCTCTTTGGTTGGTGGATGGGTGCATGTGGACACAGAGCCTGTGCAGAGGCCAGCGGGGTGTGAAGGGTTTGGGTTTGGGAACAGAACACGGTAGAGGTAGCGGAGAGTGAGGAGACACACCTGGACAAAGCAGTCTCATCTCATCAGACTTCCTGGGTTGCTTCACATCTCGCTGGGAGAGGCACCCACCTCGTAAGGCTCAACAAGTCCTGGAAATATAAAGACAAAGCTCTCCCTTTCCTCCAGCAAGATGTTGCTGCTATTTAAGGTCTATTATCCTCCCTCTGCTCACACATTGCTACCATTAGTGTTATAAATGGGCTGGGTATACTGAGGAGAGAAGAGACCCCCAGGGTAGCAATTACTAGAACTGAATTGTCTGATGCAAAAGGCAGCATTACCCTGGTGTAATTTGATCATAAAATAAATTGCATTGCCCATAAACTTGCTGAACGGTAGAGTTTCCCCCACAGTTGTTTCCATGCGTTTGGAGCCAGAAGTACTGCAGGGAAATAGCCCAGCTCCGGCCTGCTGTGGCCACCGCCGCACCGAGACTCCGAGGAAAACTGTCACACGACATGAACAAATGAATATTCATAATGAGCTTAACCTCATCTTTGACACGGTGCCAATGCTCATCTTCCCCAAACAGGCCTGCATGAAAACTGTGGAAAAGTCTACTTGTGCTCTTGAGCATCAGCTCTTGGGTCTCTTGTGGGAAGGTGCTGTCTGGTGGGATCCTGTCCCCAGCCCATCCCCAGCCTGTCCCCAGCCCCTCCAGCCTCTGCACCTGAGCTGGAGAGGAGCAGAGCACCCGGGGGGGGGGCAAGTCCAGCTCCATGCTTGGAGACCCTGGCACTTCCCCACCTCCCTGAGCTCTGCACCCAGGCTGGGTTCCCACCTCCAAACCCGGCATCTCTGGCTCTGAGATTGTAGATGTGATTCCAGGTCTCCATTGCCAGGTAACCAGCAGAGCTGGTGACAGGGCTCCTCTCCCACAGGTAAATAACAGGCAATGGTACCTGCCTGTAATGGGATTCCAGGGCTGTTAGCACTTCCACAGGTCAGTGTTTGTGTGGGGACCTGCAGGGAAAAAGCAATAAGGAGTGGTGTTTACACACCAGGATGCTCTGGTAGTGAGCCAGCCTCCTATTGATGCTAGGCGACGCTGCTATATTCTAGATTAAACTGAAACTCCAATTATTTGTGGTTGTCAGAAATTCTGGTGTATAAAACAAAGCTGCAGCCCGGGCAGAAAGCGGGGTGGGAGCTGTGTCCCACGCTGCCTTCTTCACTTGTTGGCTTTTATGGCTGTGTGTTGCTACAGATAGTATCTGTGAGAATGCTAATTGCATCTTTAGCGCTGCTACGTGGTGATCAGATACCGGGGTGATAAATAGTAGGGACCAGAACAGAATAGCTGCTGTAAAACAGCAGGCTTTTTACTGCAAGGCTGGGCATGCTGCATCTTGTATCCATAGTATCTCTCTACATTTTTTCTGTGCTTTCCCTAAGAATCCAAAATAGTGACCAGATTCTTGGAAAAAAAAGGGGAAACACAGCCCAGACCCCTGGGGCTGAGGCAGAGGCTGCTCCCCCTGTGCCCTCCTGCCTGAGCCCGAGGACGAGACTTCTTACAAGGGCATGTAGTGATAGGACAAGGGAAATGGCTTCAAATTGGAAGAGGGGAGATTTAGATTAGATATTGGGATTTCTTTAGATATTTGGAATTCTTTGCTGTGAGGGTGGTGAGAGCCTGGCCCAGGTTGCCCAGAGAAGCTGTGGCTGCCCC
>JAOXNH010000013.1:6502202-6513617 GCA_028566575.1 Bartramia longicauda
CCCTGGAGGGGTTCAAGGCCAGGTTGGAGGGGGCTTGGAGCAACCTGCTCTGGTGGGAGGTGTCCCTGCCCAGGCTTTAAGGTCCCTTCCCACCCAAACCATCCTGTGATTCTATGGTGGCTGCACAGCCCTGCTGGTCCCCTCTTCTCCCGGCTCCCAGCACCTTTGGGGGCTGCAGAACATTCCTGGTGTCCTCCCATCTCCCTGCATCTGCTTCTCTGACTGCTTTGGTCATGGTTCCCCCTGCTCCATCACGGCGGGGTCCCTGGCAGCGTGGCCACTGCTGGGTCTGGCTCTGAAGATTTCCATTTGTGGCCCCTGGACCTATTTTAACCCGGGGGTGTCTGAGCTCTGTTGATTAAAAACCAGGAGCAGCAGCCGCAGCAGCAGCAGGGAGAAGGAACCGACTCTCAGACAGGCAGTGGAGCTGGGAAGCTGACCGTGTAACAGCCCCATTGCTTGGAAGCAACATGAAAAATCACATAATGCAGCAGCAGCGAGAACATCACAGCCCACAGAGAGACGTGGATTCAAGAGCTTGATCTCAATACCACTTGATGTTGAGATTTTAACTAAAAGCAGGCATTGTTGATGAAGTTTTGCCGCAAGCCGGGAAACAGGAGGGTCAAGAGCTTGGCAGGAGAAGACATCGTCATGAATAAATAAATAAACCTGAGTGAAGGCGAGAGATCTAAAGCACCTGAAATTGCAGTAGCAGCGATCACAAGGCTTCACTGCCGTGCCTTTGATCTGCCAGTATAATCCTAAAATGGGAACGGCCTACAAATTGAAGAATATGGATTTGCCTAAAAAACTAAGTCATGCGTTTGAGAAGATCACACATTTTAATTACAAATGACTGTGGCATCTATGGCTGCCTTTTCCGGAGCAGGCAGAACTATTGTACTGAGATTTTACTGTACAATATCTGAGTTTTATCCCCCAAAATGCCCACTCTGCTGGCATGCCAGCTTGACTGTTAGCATTAGAAAGACTCATTTTTAGGAGGCAGCGCTTTCAGTAACTTTTCCATCAATGCTGCTCCCCCCTGGCTCCCCTCTGCCCTCATTTCGGTGCCTGCAGCCACTGCCTGGCAGGAATGAGAGCTTGGGCAGGCAGCAGCTCTGCTCATTGGGGTGGGAACAGCAACAACCCGTGAGGCTTAAGACCTAGTTGTAATGCAGGAAAGAAGGGAGTTTAAAGGGGATCTGGGTACCATTGTATAGTTGCTTAAAAGGTCAGGGTTGTTTTTTGTCTTTCTAAATATTCCAGGTGGAGATGATAATTCCTTGATAATTTGGAGATCCTTTGATGACAGACCAACTCCCTGTGGCTATGGAGAGATATGTGAGAGCTGGAGGGATGATTTTGGGAAAGGTTTCATCATTTCTACACCTGACACTCCTTCCAGAGGGACACTGGTATGTTTGTCTCCATTCCCTTTCATGTTTATTAGTTGCAAACTGAGTAACTCATTAGGATTAATAATTCATTTGAAGGCTACTTCCAGGTTAGCCTCATGATGAAATAAATGGCATTGGAAATCCAATTAGACCCAATGATACGATAATTATATAAGAACATAATCCCATCTCCACAAAAGCAGGACAGGTGAGGAATTTCAAACCTTTTTGCCATGGAAAACCACTGGATTACATGCAGTCAAATGGGATTTGCAGCTGTAAATTCATGCATTCGTGCTTATCCTAAGGTGGTGGTGGAATAACAATTGCTCGAGACAAGCTCAAAGATAAACACACTTTCGGGGTCACAGGCAGGAGACCTGAGCTTATTAAAGTGTGTTCTCATACTTTTCCAGTTATTTTCCTTCCCGCAGTACGCTGTGTATGGCGGGAATTCAGAGCCTCAGAAATTCTGTGTTATTTTTACAGAGATCTTACTAAATCTGCTGACCCTGAACAGGTCTTGCAAACAGAGACTGTTTTTTTTATTTTATCAAATGTAAGTGAAAAAAGAAACGAAAAGGTTTCAGATCTTTGGAAACAGATCATGGGCAATGTTCTAAGAGCCGAGTATCTTACCTGCATGTAACGAGCCCTGGTGCTGGTTAGACGGGCTGCTGCGTGTTAGGGAGCTGGGAGGGAGGTGGTGAGTGGGTGCTGTACAAGTTAGTTTATGTGCTCGGAACATAATTAACTATTTTCCATGAAAAGCAGCCGGTTTCTGTACATCAGGTCCTGTCCTGCCTTCAGATGGGCTGCGGGTACCCGGGCACGCCGGGCAGAGCTCGTTAGGGGCTGTGCAATTACCAGCCCAGTTTTCAGGCAGCTTCAAGGTTTGGACAAGGCAGTTCATCATGTTGTCCAGTGAGACCCAGAGAGCAGCTGGAAGATGAGAGGCAGTTGGTGCCTGTAGCCTGGATATATAAATATATATATTTATATATAGCCTTAACAACCTGGGGAGTAACAGCATCAGGAGAAGCTGCTGTGTTTTGCTCCCAGCACTGGCAGGACCCCCCATATTTTTTTAGTGGCTTTTGTACCAAAATACGTATTCCCCCCCCCAACTTTCAGCTCCTTCCTCCTGGGTTTGAGGAGATGCAGTACGCTGTTTTGCCGCAGGTTACAGTCACAGTGACAGGGAAATAACCGGGAGCAGCTGGGCTGTGCGGCGCGGGCAGGGAGCCCTTCGCCTCCTCTGTAAGGCAGCGGAAAGCCAGGGCCTGAGGAGTAATTAGCACGACCCAGGACCGTGTACAGCCGCTCCACGAGAAAAGAGTGGGCTCGCTGCAGTGTTATTATCTCCTGCTCCTTCATGCCAATTTTCTGATTAATAACATCCCAAGCCACTTGATGCATTATTGATTCTGAATTCAATAAAAAGAACTGGCGGCTGCTAGCAGGACTGCATCCTTTTTCCTCTAAAATCACAAGGCAGCAGCACGTTTCCAGGCAGGGGGAGGTGGTGGGGAACCCCCCGAGAGCTGCTGCCCTCCCTCGGGGTCTCCTCCGTGGCTGGGGGGTCTCTGGTTCTCCCAGGGCTCAGCCAGCGCCATGTCCCTTGGGATTTGGAGGTAGGTCCTGGTGCTGCAGGAGGGAGGGAGGACGGTTCTGAAGTCCCCGAACTGTTATCAGTGCATTAAAGGACAAACCTCACTTTTTTTTTAGGTGGTTTCGATGCGTGAGCACAGGGGTTTTGCCTAAGAAAGCGGCTCGGTGCTATGGATTTCTTAATATTAAGCAGAACAGTTGCCTCCTGAGTTTCTGAAAGTAGAGCAAGAAGAACACGGTACAGGGTTTTTTTTCCCAAAGAACCTGGCTTTTAAAGTGTCAAAATTTTTCACATAAAGATAGGTTGTTGGTGTTTTAAAACACTCCAGTAAATCTAATGCCAAGAAAGAGAAATTGCCTGCTGGTTCCCTTCATCCCGGCTGCGGATGGTGGAGAGGAGAGGGAAAGGTGTGAGAGAGGCCAAAGCACTTGGGTGGGTGCTGGGGAAAGGGAGCCCGACCAATAAACAAAAGCTGTTCGGTCCCATTAACAACCTGGGAGAGAAAGGCAAACACATAACAGTGAGCAGAAGGCAGCTCGGAAAGCATAGAGAAGCCAAGAAATATTGAGCTTTGATCCAGAGAGAATATTTCAACAAACACTGACTGCTTTCCAAATATTCCGTGCTCGCCATAGCCCAAACACCCGGCCGGGGAGGAGTAAGGAGCACGTCCTGGGTGGGCAGGGGGAAAGGGTTAATGGGTTTGAGAAAAGGAGCGCACATCTGGCTGGTTGACACGGGGAAAGGCATCCTTCTCTAATGCAAAGCTTCCCCTAAATACAATTTTCCACAGGAGCTGCCACCAGCGGCACCTCTGGACCGGGAACAGGGCAGCTCCTTCTCCAGGCTGGGTGGGTACAGCTCGCCGCTGAGCAGGGAGAATATAAATCATTTTGTTTCTTATAATGACGAAGGGAAACAGCAAAGTGAGGTTTTTTCTGCTTTTTGGCAGGGAGTTGCATTGACTCAGGGCTGGGTTTTCAGGGGTGACAGGGAAGCTGTCAGGAGGGAGAGAGACGAGACTGAGACCTTGCTCTGGGTAAAACCAAAGCTCCGAGCATTCGGCTCCAGTGGAGCCCCAGGTGGGAGGTGATTTATAACCCAGATCTTCCCTTTTTCTCCTTCTATTCTTGCTCAAATCTCAGACCCACCGCTGCTGGGCTGTTCAGCTGGGGCAGAGTCACCCAGGTCCCCCACGGAACCCCCCGGGTTCATGGTGTCCTCTCCCCACGAGCAGCACCAGGGGCTTTTGTCCTGCACCCCCTGCACCCAGTGGCACCCGGAGCCCCAGGACTGAGGTACTGGCGTAAGCACATGCACCTGTGATGAGACGAGAATTAATAAAAGCCCCAAAAACCAAAGAAACAAGCAAGGAATGGAGAACTCGGTCACTGAGGTGGTGGTGGGGAAGCACTGGAATGGTCCTGTCGGAGCCGGCCCGACCTGCCAGCCTCACAAACATCCGCTAATAAAAGGGAATAAAGGAGGTTATCTATCTGCTCTATTGAGACCTTCAAATTTTCATCTTAATGGGACACGGTGCTTGACAGATTGAGCTCCACTGAGCAGCTCATTGTAAATTCAAATGCAGGCTGCTGGGGCTTATTCCAGCTGCTGAGCCTGTTTCCTCCCCTTGTTTGCCGGCTGAGCCGGCGGCTGCTGGCAGTGATGACGGTGCGGTTTGGCGGCATCGCTTTCCTCGGCATCAGGCTCTAATCTCGCCGCAGCCGCTCGCAGTCGCCTGCCTCCCACCCAAACAGGCGGGAGCTGCGGGGATGGAACAGGGGGATGCAGAGCTGGGGGAGGAAGGAGGGAATGACGGGAGAACAACGTGCCGACTCCTATTCATGTATACACTTAATGTTGATGCAGTCACACAGGTGTGAGGGGCAGAAAGGGAGCACGAGGGTCTGCCAGCGCTCAGATGGGTTTGGCAGCGGGGCGCGGGGAGACAACGGTGGGGACAGACGGGACAGCCCCTGCCGAGCCACAGCCTGGCAGAGCCAGCAGCTCCGGCTTGGAAGCACCTGGTGATTTGGCTGGGATTTGCTCGGTGGGTCGGTGTGGGGCTGGGGAGCAGCGAGCTCCCGTTTGGCCATCGTGCCAGCAGGTCCAAAGGCTCCTGTGGCTCTGGCTGCAGCCTCACCCGGCGGGCAATGGGGCACCGTGTCCCCCCCCCCGCTGGAGGGAGTTGTGTCTGATGGAAAAACAGATTTTTTTGTGCTTACCTCCCCGGGCTGGCGTTCAGCCCCAAGCAGAGAAAGCCTCTTACTCTCCAGTCTGTTACTGCAGCACCGCGGGGTTTGTGCCAAGGCCCCAGAGCAATTTACCTGAATTCTCAGGATTCTTCCAGCTCCCCTCTCCTGCCTTTCCCGGGGCTGTGCGGTAGCAAAGGGCTCCTCCCGCCTGCCGGAGTCACAGCTGGGCTGTCCCAGCAGGGAAATCTCCCTTTCTGTGCCTGCAAAATGCCCCACAGATCCTAGATTCTTGTCTGTCTTTCTCCCCCCCCATCTCAGTAAAACTAGTCCCAGGCTTCTGAATACAAAAGACATCGATTCTCCCAACAATTTAAGAGGAAAACAGCAGTTGCCTCTTGCTGGCTGGAAATGCAGTTCAGCCCATGGGTAGGATTTGGCCAAGTTCAGCAAAGAGGGAGACCATGGGTTTCTTTTAGCTGTGCTTTGCCATAGGAAAACCAGACCAAACCCACCGATTTTGCTGCCTTATTTATTGTTCCTGATTTTCGGCAGTCTCTGAGGAGCTATGAATTATGTAGAAGATGCTCAGCAAATGGGCTGAGGCGCTGGCAGGGTTTAGCACAGCCGGAGCCTTCCCCAGCTCCCTCCATCCCTGCAGCTCCTCCAGCAGCTCCTTCTCATCCCGGGGGTGGGAATGGGGTGAAGGGACCTGCTGGGGGTGCCCGTGCTCCCACGGCCAGTGCGGTCACACATCCCTGCCCCGGGTCCAAATAAGCCAAATATCACCCAGCGATATAAATCCAACCACAAAACCAAGGGCGTGAGTTCTCTCCTTGAAAATAAACTCTCAGGTGGGACTTGGAGCCTGGAAGAAGCTGCTGAGATTCTTGGCTCGCACCGGGTCTCGGAGTGGCTGCCATTTTGTACATGGGCTTGTTTTTTAAACCCAAAGTTCTACCTTTTTTTGTTTAAATCCACATTTAAGCTTGCATTTGTGTGCACTAGGGGATAAGAGAAAGGTTTTACTGCTTGCGTTATTTATGAATGGTATAATTTCAGGGTATCTGTATTAAAATAAGGTTCCAACTGGAAAATGATGTTAAACAAGATAAGTGTGTATATTTGTTTCATAAATCCATAAAACTTGATTAACAATGATGCTCCTAATGCTTGTTTCATCATTAGAAGACTTCCTGTGTCTGCAGCGGGGTGCTGCTCGGGACGTGTGATGCATCGGGGCAGTGACCTGCAAAGCTCTCTGCTTTACACGGAGCTTCGCTGTGCAGCAGGGTGGGCTTTCATCTGGGGGCTGCGTTGGGGTTTTAATTAGTATTATTATTCTTTGTCTATGAATTTTTGAACTGATTAGCAATAGAAGAAACTTTACTGTATTCTGCCAGGGCAGCTGCTCGCTGTTTGCTCCCAAGGTTTTCTCGGAGCGGTCGTGGCTGCTCCATGGCGCTGCCGGCTGGGATCGCTCTGCCAGACATCGCCCTTCCCTCGGTGTGAGCCTGGGACACGTTCCTGTCAGTGGAACAGCCAGAAAATAGAGTTTTCTATCAATTTGCCCATTTTATTTGGTAACAAAGCCTGACTTCCAAACTAGAGCCTGAAGAGTAAAGGGCAGGTGAGGACTCTTTCTCGGGCACCGTTAATGAACTGTCAGCCCCCTTTGGGTCTCCTTTCTGTGCCGAGGGCTGGTAATTTATCTCCTTGAGAACAGGCTTTGTCAGTCTGGAGGGGACAGAGCCTGTGAGGTCTGAAGGTTCCTCGGAGCCCGAGTGACAGAAAGTGGTGATGTTCTGCGTGTTACAAAACCTCGTCTCCAGAGCCCCCAAATCCAAACTGGAGCTCTCGCTGGCAGCACTTAGTGGAGTCACTGAAATCCTGAGTGATGCTGGGCGAGAGTCAGAGGCGAAAGAAGGCTCCTGGGAGGTTGTAAGTAGTGGCTGCTCAGAGAAAGAAGAAAATATTTTCGATAAGAAAAATAAAAGGATCTCAGGAAATTCATATGCAGCTCTCAGTGAAACAGCAAGTGCGTCTCCCTTGCAGTGAGACTCTCCATATGGCTCCTCCACGAGTGGAGATAGAGAGAATTTTCTGCTGAAAAAAATAAGCCTGGAGGTGAAAACTTCAAAGGGGCTGAACTCTGAATCCAGCAAGAGCCTTATGCACATCCAGGAGCTGAGAAGAGCAAGTGTTGATAAAGCACTTCAAAACCTCGCCAAGCCTCTGATCAGGCTCCTCCTGCAGCTCGGTGGCGGTGGGAGACCGGGCTTTGCCCAGCCTCACGAGCACCAGTGCCAGCGGGGCCAAGTGCAAATCAAACCTTTTGAAATTGCCCGTTCTGGGTGAGAGGAGATGGAGATAGGGACAGCAGGGGTGGCTGGAGCAGGACAGCACTGGGCAGGTCAAGGGAGACCCTTGGGGAACAGCCTGAGCTCGCCAGCCCCGAAGCCCCGCTGATACGGACTCTGAGCAGTGTTCAAGGCTCAGAATCGGGTGGGCTATTCATGAGACATCCCCTTTCTTTTGGTGAAGAAAATCTGCCATTCAAGCTCGCAACGGAAGACACTGGGTGCTTTGACCTCGTGATGCTCCTAAATGGTGTGAGGTTTCTCCAGACAAATGGTTCCCGGGGGAGCAGACAGGCATTGCAGGCTTGAAGCACAGCCCGTTGTAGCCAAGGAAAGATCCTCATGGACTTCAGGCCCCTAATTATCTGGTTTTGTATGGAATATTATCCCTAACCTTCTGTAGGCGTGTGTTCCTCTGCTTTGCTCGAATTATTAGCATGCTCCAAAGGAAACAGAGAAGCCCAGAGAGGCTCTTGGCAAAGAAAGGAGCTGCACAGAAATCAGAAGAGCAGAAGACACCACTTCTTCTTGCCATGACGTTGCTCAAGAGCCCCGTGTGCTTGCTGGTGTGACACCAGCACCGTGCTGCCATCCTGCTGGCCAGGGCACAGCCACAGGACACGGCATTTTAAGGACAAGCCCTGCTCTGGGTTGTAGGGGTATATCTCTGCCCTGTCTCCATAGATCTCAAAGTACCCGGAGCTCGTGGCCACTGTGGCCAGTGTGTCACCTCTCCTGGAGTGTCACGAAAGGAGAAGCCGCCCTGTTGATCCCTGTAGCTGCAGCTGGCAATGCCAAACTGAGCTTCTCTGGAAATCAGGCCACCTCTGTTTAGATGCTGCCATCGCCTCCGCGAGCTGGTGCCTTCCCCCTTGGAAAAGTGGAATTGCTGTGTTGCTGGCACATGAAAGAAATAGGAGTTTTCTTGCTGCAAGCCATGGAAAGCAGGCTTCATTCAGTTCCTGAATAATTTAGAATACAAGCCTTTGATTAATTTCATGAGAAAAAGGAAACAAAGTTAGCTATAACTATAGGCCATTCAAAGTATGGATTGCCAGCAAAAATGTGCAAAGCGCTGTCATGAGAGGATTAATTACATAGATTAAATATTTTATAAGTTAAATAATGTGTATTTTTTGGAGACAAAATGGAATGTCATTTTTTCCCCCAAGACAGGGAAAGTAACTGTATTCACTGCCATTTAGCCCACAGAGCAACACAGACTCCAGTGACAGAGGAGGATGGATCAGGGCTGTAATTCCCATCTGGCACCAAAATCTATATTCTGAGCAGCATTTCATCTTCTCCCCGAGAGCCCGGCTCCCAGCTTTCAAGTCTCTGTCAGTTGTGAGGTTCTTCTGGGGGGAGAAGAAAAGGGTCCTGGCAATTGTTATTCTGTCTATTGTAGCCTTCCAAGATCTGGAGGGAGAATGGACTGTGTAGGGTGGTTTTAATTATTGTGTTATTGTCCTGAAGGATAATGGCAGAGTCTTTCAAACTGTCTTCCTTTCTCCTTTGTAGAAAAGAAGAACCTGAAGCCAATTTCTGGCTCTGAACTCTGCAGAAAGCCCAGTCCCTCTGCAGAAGTGTTTGCTCAGTGGCACACGGGGCAGCTCCAGCCTCTCCCGGGGCAGTCACTGCTGGAAGTGTGGGTGCAGCTGAGGTTTCCAGGCCATGGGTTGGATTTGGCCAACCATGGCCACCCCACAAGCCCCATCCCAGGCAGGAGCAGTGCCTGAGCCCCAGGGGTGCTGTGACCTCCCCCAGAGCCCAGCCAGGAGGTGCTCAACACCATGCTCTGAAACCCCAGGATACCCAGAATTTTGTCAGCTGCTCATTTGATGGAAACATCACACCCTTGACTCTCACCCCTCATTAAAAGCTGCTCACTGGGCTGCAGGTGCCTGGCTGGGAACGGGGCCATGGGTGGTGGGAGCCTGGAGTTGGCTGAGCATCCTCCCCTGTGGTCACCCAGGGCTCGTCAGCAGGGATGCTGGCAGCCCTGCCCTCCCCAGCACCATCCACCAGCAGCTCAGGAGAATGAAATCAGTCATTGGGTCAGAAGAGCACACAAAAAAAGTCCTTCTGGGAGACTTTGAGGAGGAGTCAGCAGGAGGTTTTGTCTTAAATGAGTTCTGCAGAACTGCTGAGCTCGTCGCTGCAGAGCTGTGGGTACGGGAAAACTCTGCAGTCTGGGTGCAAGTTTAAATGTCTCATTGCTTTTGAATGTGCTTGGGCAAATATTCCTTCTCTGTTCACCCAGTTCTGGAGGCTTGGGCACAGGCCAGTGGCTGTGCTGGGAGCCAGGAGCAGGGAGAGCTGGAGCCGGCTCCCACAGGAGCGCTCCATGGGAAGGCTCCCCAGGCTCTTTAGCTGGGGCAGCAGGCATTCCCTGCTAAAAGGGCAAAGTTTTGACAAGGAAGGGTGAAACCTGCAAAACACGTGGCAAGAGCAGGTGAAAAGGATGAGCAGCTTCCCCAGTAGGCACAAGATTCACAGCTACTGGCAGTGACCCTCCAATTAGGCTTTAACGAGGCAGGAGGAGGAGGTCTGGGTGGGGATGAGGAAAAGGCTCATTGGGGGCACCTGCTTCTCCAGAGGAAATAAAAAGGGCAGCACAGGCAGCTGTGGGGGAGACTTTGGATGGAGAAGGATGGTGGAATGGGGATGTGCTGCATGCTTAGCCTGTGAGTAGTTGTTTTTCCTTTATTCCTTTCGTTTTTTCAGTACAATTTCCTGAGGGTTTTCTCATGTTTTTCTCCATACTCAGCGTGACAGGGAATGTATTTGGGAGCTGCTGTGTGAGCGATGCTTTGGGTCTGTGGTGCTTCCCTCAGCTTGGGTTGCTTTGTTGGTTGGTCCCGGGGTTTGGTGCCCGTCAAGTGTGAGCTGAACAGGGCACTGGTGTCAGGGCTCTCTCTGCTGCGTGTGGGGAGGGAAGGGGAATCCATTCCTACAGGGACACCTAAGTGTTCAGGAGTTAGCACTGGAATACCTCTGTTGTGAGAAGGAGAGAGGGAAGCTCCTCCTGTGGTCACAGCCCATGGGCGCCTGGTGCCGCACAGATGGGTGTTGGGAAAGGTTGGGTTTGGCTTGTGATGTCCCTCCGTGGAGGGGAGAGGAGGAGCTGCCCTGCCTGCTGCTGCCAACCTCAACTGCTTCCATCCCAACCTGAGTATCAATCTTTTTGCTGGTATTTACTGCTTGATTCAAGTCCAAAGCATCTGATGGCTATTGCATTTTCTTCTTATCGTAAATATTTTATTTCCTAAGAGCTAAAAAAAAAATGAACAGACCCCAAGGCGTGAAGGAAATCACCCTTGTGAGGCAAAAGAGAGAGGGAGCCCAGTAATGAGTCTGAGCCAAAGCTGCGCTCGCTGCCTGGCACTCTCTGTGCTAATCTACAGCAATTAAAATACAGTATCTTCTGTTTTACACTGAACAATGGGGGCTGCTGAAGAATGGCGATGCAGTCACAGATACTCCTGTGAGCCTTTCATCTTTAAGTGTTTCTTCTGAATTTTGCAGAGTAAATTGTGCTTATGCTCCCTGAGTGTTGAAACAAAAGGCGGGGTTTAGTTTCATACAAGGCAGTTGTCTAATGATTAATTAGTTTTCAGCAGGAGACACTGAGACTGTGGATGAGGCAGCTAGGAATTTAATTTGGGCTTTCATGCTACTGGGTAGGTTTGGGAAGCCCGGTTAGTTAGCCTTCTGGGGTGGGAGTAACCCTCTGCCTTTATCTGCATTTGGATCACAGAATCGCATGGGGTTGGAAGGGACCTCTGGAGATCATCCAGTCCAACCCCCTGCCAGAGCAGGTCCACCCAGAGCAGGTTGCACAG
>JAOXNH010000013.1:6513717-6532515 GCA_028566575.1 Bartramia longicauda
CCTGCCAGAGCAGGTCCACCCAGAGCAGGTTGCACAGGAACATGTCCAGGCAGGTTTTGAATGTCTCCAGAGAAGGAGACCCCACCACCAATGACTCAATGATTTTCCTGTCCTGCCACTGCCAGCTCTGTCCCTGTGGGTCCTTCTGCCCCCAACAGCAGCTCCACCTCGATGCCTTGCTCCCCCCACACCACCCTGCTGCATTTCCAGTCATCGCTTTCCCTGTTCCAGCTCCTGCCAAGCCTTTCTCTGACCTACGAGTCCATGTGTCTCGGGGTGCTGGGGCTGCTCAGGACCATCCTTTGGCAACCACACAAAATTGGTGTGTGGGCATTTGGGGAGCTGAGACGGAGCAGAAACCCCTCCTCTCTCTGGGGGATGCTCATTCCCTGCGGAGGGGAGCCCTGCTCTGCCTGGTCCCTGTGCTCTGGACCCTGCCCTGGGGATGGGGAGGCTCTCACACACTCACACGTGCACACACACACACAGTCACACTTGCTGCCTCAGTAATTCCTCAGTCCTTGTCCCATTTGTGCCACTCTCTTCTTGAGAAAAGGGAATCGAGAGGCAATTTGCTTTGGAAAATTACAATTATGTTATTGGTTGGGTAAAAAGGAACTGTTTTATTAAAGCTTACAATCCTGCATGTTTCTTTTCCTTACAAATATCCTATTACATGCTCAGAGACCACCCACATGCTTTGCTGCTTTTACATTTGCCCTGCAATCTTTCATGCCAGTTGACTTTTCATTTCCAAATCCCTTTTTACATTAAACACAGACCCACACGCTCTGACCCATTTTTCTTTGAAATAAATCATAAGTCCAGGCCAGCAATGACTTGAGGTGTTCTTCAGAATTTGTAAACAGCACTAAAGTCCTGTGGGAAATGTCACAAAGCCTTGGGCTGAATTTATTAAGTAGTTTTCTTGGCTTAAGTGTGTCCGTTGCTGCACGCAGCCCGACGCTTCTACCTGTAATGGCGTTTGATGGGTGGTTGGTCGTGAGGTGAACCTCGGGTCCAGCGTGGGGACCCCTGAAAGTTCTGGCAGAGCCTGGATAAACAGGAATGAGCTTTGTGGCTGTGCGGGCTGATTTCATAGAGGGACAAAGAATCCGTTTTGCAGCTCATGATTAATGTTTCACTTGAAAAAAGAAAGGGGAAAATGCATTTTCTTTGGCCTTGGCCGGAGTTTGCTGGGTCTCGCCTGCTCCAGGGGCAGCCCTGACCCTTCGAGGCTCCCAGCAGCTCAGGCAGTCCTGAATAAAGCCCGGAGCCGTGCCCGGCCCTCTCCATAAGGGCACGGGAAAGGGCTGCAAAAGGGGATCTGGTGCTGGGTTCCGCAGCTGCTGAACTGGCCTGCAGGCAGCTCAGAAGCTCAAGCTGCTGCTTTTCCCTCTTATTCCTCATTCCCTTTCATTCCCCAGCATTTCCTTTTCTGCCAAAGTGCGATGCCCTCCTGAGTGCCGCAGGCAGCTGTTCCCTGCGCAGGGCACAACCGGGCAGTGCAATGAACCACGTTATTTGCAAGTGACAAGGCCTTTTTTTTTTTTTCCTTCCTTGTAATCCAAAAGGAAAAGTTGTGACCTGGAGCGTGCTCCCGTGTGTCACTCGTGGATGGAGGGCATCCCTGCTCAGCTCGGGGGGGTTTGTATCGGTGCCCACACAGCGGGTGTTGGGGCTGGGATGGTTTCTGTAGGGCTCATGGCAGGGGTGAGGGGGGTCTAGATTTGGGAGGATGCTTCCTCCTAATCTATGAAATCTCCCCTCCTGGCTCTGCAGAGGAGCAGTCCTTTATTTGAGACATTTTCCAGTGTCAGTAAATGAAATGCTGGGCACAGAAGACAGCGAGCCACCCGGAGAGGTTTTAGCACATTTTTCCCCCTAATCTCTAGCACTACGGTCTCGTTTTCCCAGGGCATCAGCTGGAATCCAGCCACTGCTATAATTAGTGGCATTAATGGAGATGCTGAGGATTTTGTGGCCACACCATGCGGTTTCCATCCAGCTCCGTATCCGAGTTTGAGTGCTGCTTTGCACCAGCTGCTCAGAGGGTGTAAGAGGAACTAAGTAGGCAATTCCGGCACCAGAAAGATGTGTTGCCCATTGAAGCGTGTTGGATGTAAAAATAGAACAGCTTTTAATTAAAATTTCCTCCACCAGCCATGTAGGGCCTAAACAAGGAACAGAAACAAAAACTCCCAGAGCTTTAACTGCAGCAAGAGAAAAGCATCTTTGAAGCTGGGAGCAGAAGATGCTGATGGAGCAGGGGCAGTGCCCAGGCAGCCATGTGGGGAGCAGAGCACAGGATGTGGCTTTTCGGGACGTGGCTTTTCATCAGGGTTTTGCTGAAACATCACCTGCGGGAAGCTTTCCTTGAGCCTTGTGGCCAGGTCACCAAAGTGCAAGTTTTCTGCAGGCTGTGGCCACGCAGTGCTGCGAAGGGTGTTGTGGAGGGGGGAGAAGAGAGAGCCCACGCTCCAGCTGAATTCAGGCTCCTGCCTTTGCTCCGTGCGCCAAGGGATGGTGATTAGGGGAAGCGGTTACGCAGCAGGAGGAGGAAAGCTGATGGGGTGGGAGGGATGGGAGCTGTGTGTGACCAGGAAAGCATGTCGGGGTTAAGAGCTGCTCTCCGTTTTGGATGTATCTGTATTCTTTAAGAGTTTATTGTTAGCAATTGCATTACAGCAGCACCTGAGGCTTGGAAATAAATGGGAGCTCTGCAGCGCTGAGCGTTGTGCAGAGGGAGCCGACTGGAAGGGCTCTGCAGCGTGAAGGGGAATGGCTTGGTCCTTGCTGCCCTTCCCCAGCGCGTGGGGTGGGCGAGGGATGGGCTCTGCCGCGTGGGGGGATGATGGAGAGACAGGCTCTGACCTGCCTCCCGAGATGTGGCTGCAGGATTCTGGCTTTCGTGTGGCACTCGGAGCTTTGGAGGAGTGTGTCAGGGCCGAGGCTGGTCCCTGTGGCTGCCGGAGGTGCTGGCCCTGACAGCAGCCCAGTTCCCTGGGGCAGGGTCCGACCTCAGCTGGGCTGGAGCAGAGCAGGGGGTCCTCCAGTGCTGTGCTCAGGGCATCGACCCCTCACAAAACCACAGAAATTCAAAGGGTTTTGGCTGCTGTGCCCTGACTTGCTGGTGGGTACACGGCTATGGCAGGGAGAAGGATGAGTGAGACCCTGGTCGATGAATAGCCAGGTCAGAGCCACATCCACCTTCCCTGCACCTTGTCCCCAGGGATGGTGGGCCAGCATGAGGGATCCTTCCCTGCACCTTGTCCCTGGGGATGGTGGGCCAGCATGAGGGATCCTCCCTCTGGCATGACTGAGGCTGTATCTGCCTAACTGCAGTACCCGGCAATTGTCAGGAGCACCAAATTCAGTGTACGGGCAGGGAAAAATCCAAGCAGAGGAGCCTCTCTGTTCTCTTGGCTTTAATGGCAATGAGCAAAATGAGCTTTAGCTGGCTTCTGTCACTGCTGATGTATTTTCCAGATGCAAACAGCATTTCTGAAGCTACAGTGGTTCTGCAAAGGCAAGTGGGGAGTACATTAAATGAGTTCATCCTGGATGTGTGTGTGTGATTCCCAGCTGATCCATTACCCGCAGTGCCAGGCAGCGAGACAGGCATTATTTGTGAGCTCCTCCATGGCCCCAGCCCAGGATCCTGCCATACATCAAGCATAAAGTCAAGCCAAGCACTTTCCTCCCAGCGCTGCGTGGGGGCTGTGCCCGGCCCTGTCCACCCCCCCCCTTCCAGCAGTAACAGCAATTACAAGGTTTAGAGGAAGAGGAGGAGGAGGATGGTTTTGCTGGGAGCGGGTCCCTGTGCGCCGGGTGAGCCCATTCACCTCCCAGCACTGGATCTGCTCACACCGAGTTTTCCTCCTGCATTCAGAGCGCCAATTATTGCTCTGGGAGACAGCATTTATCCAGCCCGAATTGTTCTACGCTGAGCAGAATCCTTAAACAAACAGAAAGGAAAGGGGCCTCGAGTTCCCAGGTCTGTGCAGAGAAACCCATTTCCTTCTGACGCTGCCATCTGTGCCGCTCTCCTGCCTTCCCCGTGCCGGGCAGTTCTTGCACTCAAACTAATTGACATTCTGTGCCTTGTTTTCTGCCTGCTCCCCAGATAAGCTTAATAATGCCAAAGCTGCCTTATATGCAGCTCCTTCTCAAATCTTTTGGGTTTGTATCAATTTATCCGCTCTTGGCAAAGCCCAGCAAGCGGTGCTGAGAGTCGAGGAAAAAAGCCCCGTCCTCCTTGGCATGAAGAGCCTTCCTAAAAGGCTGCTGTGACACCTCGTGAAAGGTCTCGGGTACTGGCACGTGCTGCCCATCGCTGTCTGAGGAGCCAGCCCCCTGGAGATGACTTTGAAGGCACCAGCCCAGCTCTCCCCAAAGGGCAGCAGCGGGTGCTGGTCCGTCCCACTGCCCTCGTCGAGATGAAGCGCCAAAGAGTGATGTTCTCATGGTGTGTAAGCGTTGACAAACCAAATGGTTTTAATTACTCTCCCTGGCAGCCAGTGTGCTGTAACCTGTCCTCCTGGCAGCTGCCAGCAGCTCCTGCCTGCAGCGAGGATGCTCCCTTCCTTGCTCCTGGAGCACCCTGGAGGGAGGGCTGAGCTGAGAGCCCCCTTCTGCTCCCCTCCGTGCTGCCCACCCTGCCCAGGGGCAATACTGACCTGGAGAGGGGCAAGAGCATCTGCCACCAACGCGAGGACAGCTCCGGTGGTGGGGAGCAGGTTTTGTGCTGCTGGAAGCACACTGACACACGGAGAATCCCTTTCCATCTTCACCTCCAATTTCTGACTGTAAGGTCATTTTCTTCTGTCCGGAAATAAAAATTACCATTAAAATTGTTCTTTTGCAAAAGCAGGCATCTTTTTTTCCCTGTGACAGACTGGCTGCTGCTGTGCCAGCAGGAGCTGATCCGCTGCTTGAACAGCTCCTGATCCCGGCTGCTTCCCAGGCATTCCCATCCCGTGTCCCCTCAGTGCAGGTTCCCTTCCACACAAAGATGGGGGAAACGATCTGTTGGTGCTTGTGCTCCCTTTGCACATTATACAGCTCCAGGGGTATTAATTTTAAAAGATGCCTTATCTTATTTGTGAGTTCAGTCTCCCTTGGGGTAAGAGAAATCACGTTCAAAGCAATTACTGTTCACCCAGGAATTGCTCTACCAGTTCCTTCCCAGGTGAGTGTTACTGGTGGAGTAACTGGCAGCCTGGGTGCCTGGGATAAGGTGGCAGCCTTCTGACACCAGGTCTGATTCGTACAGAGGGCATCGTTTGCATTGAAATTGTAATTATGTTCATATTCTTGGGTGCAATACTTAATGCTAAACTCTTTGCCCTCTCCTCTGTGGTCTCCATCCCTTTGCAGCTCCGTTGAGCAGCACGGCCCAGCCCCCGTGTCTCCTGGTGTACAGGGGGTGGCTTTATTCTTTTTAATCAGATGTGCTATTTCAGATCATCTTATTTTCTGAGCCCATATAACTGGCAGAGATGTACTGTCTGTCTCCCAAACATCAGGATTCATGATTGTGCTGTGAAATGTTTGCTTTTAGTGTGCTCGTAAAACCACAGGACAAGTCGGAGCGGAGCCGTCCTGGGGTTCTGCTCGTCCATAAATCACAGCTTACGGGGCCGGTGCCTTCAGTTCTCATCTTCATGCAAGGGGGTTTCTTCTCTGGAAGTACTTTTTTTTCCTTTATTTGCAGCTTAATATAAAGTATTAAAAAACGTTTTCATAGATGGAGTGCAGATTTTTATTTTTACTGGATCAGTGAGAAATAAACTTTTCTCCCTAAATCATATTACTTCAAGGAATGTTCCGATCTCGGGGGTAACAAGATTCATAACAAAGAGTTTATGCCTGCAGTAGATCTGCAGACACCCTCTACTATTATATTAATGTGATATATGATGATGGGTGATGTACTATGTACTTATTTTTCTTCATTTGTAGTAAATCGGCTGCAGATAAATAAGGAGAGGATCAGGTGATTAACCCCTCGGGCTCCATGAGCATCTGAGGAGCAGGAACTGCTGACCTGGTGGGGGGGGGTTCGGGCGGGGTGTGGATTTTGGGGGGGTTGGGTTTGGTTTTGGCTTTTTGCTGTTCAGATGCAGAAGAGATTTGGGCACCTGAAGACATTGTAGTAATTTCCTGAAAAGGCAGGGATATTAATCCTGCAGCTTGGCTCCGTCCCGTGGCAGGGACACAACACACTCCGCTGGGGTTTGTGGGTTGAAAGGTGGCAGAGTTTTGCCGTGGTATTTAAATACGTATCCTATGGCAGTGAAGCAGCAACAGCGCCAGGAAATGTGGGAGCGATGAGGGTGCATCGCTTCTCCCTTGAACAGGGCACAGCGGTGCCAAATCCAATAATGTCACTGGAGCCCCGAGTGAGTCCCAGGCTGAGGGGCTGTAAAAGCAGAGGATGAGGATGAATGAATAAAAAATGGGGGGTTGTGAATGCAAAGTGGAACCGCAGTGAGAGCGAGAGGCACATGGGGCTTTCTGAAGTTAAAAAAAGATTGTTGTCTTCATCTGCGAGCGCAGCCCAGCTCCTCCTCGGGGCTTCTGGCTGGGGGGGCTGTTCCCCAGAGCTCTTCACATTTTGATAACTTTTCCCCAAGGAAAAGCAAAGTGAGGAGTTGAAAGCTCCAATATTTTTCAAACATCCAGAATTTAAAACAAAAATCCTGTCTATAATTTGATACTTGGGAACATTTCAAACTGCTCATACCAAACAGCTAAAATCCTGCATCTCTGCCCCGGCCCATGTGCCGGGCGAGTCCCACGAGGGCTGAGCTCGCCAGGGCCACATCAGCGCCTTTTGGGTAGAGAGGGATGAAAATTCCCCTTCAGGCCAGGCTGGCACCGTGTGGCAAACCCTTGTCCCGGCAGCGGGACTGTGCCCTGAAATGTTTGGTTTTTTTTTTTCTAATTGTCATTTCTCTGTACATGGAGAGGATGAGGAAGAGGAAAAGGCAGAAAGCAAAGCAGGATAAATTCAGAGCTGCCTCCTGACAGTTGCTGTAGCGCTACTGGATGCTAATATCAAATTCATATTAAATTCAAACCAGCTCAGCAATGTGCAGGGTGCTTGCTGCAAAGCACCATAACTCCCAGTATTTATGGTGCCTCAGTAACGGAGAGGACACAGCCAGGAGCTTCGGTAAGAGCCAGATCTCCAGGGAAAATATTCCTCCTTGTTTTAAGCAGTGGATGCTGAAATCCAAAATGCCGTTTCACGTAGCCTGCATTGCTGCTAAATAATTTTTATCCTTGCAAAATCAGTTTCTGTCTCCCACCTCACATTCCCTACCAGTGACATTGTGTTAATCACAGGTTACATTTTGTGGGACCCGTGTTCAGGTAATGACAAGGTTTGGTAAAAGTCTGTGTTGGCCATTTCCATTGATGTTGTGACATCAATGATGTGATGTTGTGACAAAGGGTGCTGAGACACCCTTCGCACGGGGGTAGATGATGATAAAGAAAAGTGCTCAGAAGCAGCCGGGGCCTGAAGCTGGCCCCTGGGGGGGGGTCTCTGGCTCCAAGGGGGGGTGTCTCTGGTCCCAGACACTGCCCACCAGCACAGGGAGGCTGGAGCTGGTGCTCCTCTGGCTGCAGTCCCACCCCCAGCTTCTGAGAACAAAGTGAGCTTTACAGGAGAGCCCTATTTACTTCAGCGTCTCGGAGATGCTCAGAGTTATATATTTAAAGAAAATCAATTGCATGGAAAAGAGAGAATTGCTCGTAGCTGCTTCATCCTCCTGCTGGTGCTAATGGCACCTTGGAGGAGCTGCACTTCCAGACTTGATTGAAAGGGAAAGTCCTGTGTGTCTGCAGGAGCTCCATCCCTCTCCGTGAGCAGCATCTGGGCTCGGAGGCATGGGATTGCTCATCTCCTAAAGCAGGCCAGTTTGTATTTTGAGGGCTGGCAAAGCATTGCAGAGAGCGAGGAGGAGAGCGTCCAGGGGCCAGGGCTGCCACGGCAGAGCCTGTTCCAGCAGAGTCTTTGTGACAGTTGTGATTAATTCAGAGTTTTCACTTCCTAAATTAAGCGTTACCAAAGATTTTTATTATTTTTACAAGTTATTACTACACATGCTTTTTAAAAAGGGAGACTGAGGCACGTGAGCTGGAGGGACCCCAGGAGCTGATGCTTGTTCTGCTGCTGAATCTCCGCCAGCAACTGGTCCCGCTCCCAGTCCCCCCAGCACATCGGCACGTGGGACTGGAGCTCTCCTGGCTCTGCAGAGCCTCTGGGGAGGCTGGAAATGCAGGAGAATGGAGACAAACTCTCAGCTTCTCATCCAGCTTCTCTTGCTCCTCTTTGGAACAAGCTGAAAATTAAAAGAAAGGAGTTTATCATTAACCCTGTTACTTCTGAGCTCAAAAAGGTTTCATGGTTGGGCTTCAATCGGATGTAAATTTTTTAGTCTGATCTCATTTTATCTCATCGCTTTCTACCCAAAGCCAAAATGAGTATGTTCTAGCTCACACCACCCTGTCTGGGACGGTGTGGCTGCAGCAGGGAGACACCAGCAGGATAAAAGGGGCTGCTCACAACAAAATCCAGTATATGGAAAGGGAAGGAAAAATTCAGAGCGCCAAACCCGCTGCACTGCTGAAACTTGTTTTCCTATTTGTTTCTCTTTGTTTTACCAAGGGAAATTTATGAGATGTCAGAGCTTGTTAATGTTGTTGATGTTGGAGGAGCAACAAGCACCCTGGGCTGAAAGGCTCCAAAAAAAATAAAAATAACGGAGCGCGGGAGGAGGTTGCCCAAGGCCAAACTCATTAGCTTGGATCGTGCTCCTTGGCTGCACGCGGGGCTGGGGATGCTGGGGCTCCCTGGGGCACGGAGCGGTGCTGCAGGGGACAGGACAGGGGGGAACAGGGACCGGCCAGCACTGGGCACACAGGGTCCAGCCCCGGTGAGCTCTGGGAAATGATCCGGCAGCACCCGTTCCATGGGGGGAAGATGCGTCTGCTCTGGAAGTGCGAGGCAGGAAGGAGAGCAAAGGGAGGAGCAGCACATGCCAGGCACGCTGTGCATCTCCTTGGGAGCTTGGTAAATAATTAAAGTCCCTCTCGACATGAAAAATAACAGTGTTGTTAGCGCTCCCTGTGTTTCGGAAGGACTGCAGCAGCAGCTGCTCTTTGGGGCTATTTTTTACTGTCTGCATCCAGGCTGGAGGACGCAGCCACCTCCCAGGGACACGGCTCACATGGGCAGAGGGGTGCTGCAGGCTCGGGGTGGGTCACGGCACCCCCAGCCCAGCCGGTGCTGCCGAAAGCGAGGGGCTCTGCTGAAGGATGGGATGGTGGCTCCTGCCGTGCCCTAAAGCAGGGACAGTGGCTCTTTGGCCACACCAGGAGTGTTACCTGCACCTGCAGCTCGTGGTGGGAGGGGAAGGTTATTCTCGGGGCTGATGAGAAGTATTGATCTAAGGATAATTAAAAGCCTTGCATTAAGAAACTCCAGCCCATGGTGCTGAGAACCAGCTCGGAGGAAGGCTGTGGCAGTAGTGCCAGTGAGACATGAGATGTCAAATTACTCCTCACTGTTAAATTACCTGATTAATTTAACCATTGTTTTGCTTGTGGTTGAGCCTGTTTCTGTGGCTGTATCCATTATTCATCAGGACCATCCTGAATATTTTAAGGACATGGTTTTTGTCCTGCGTGTTCCTCGGTGCTGTTGTGTTCCCAGGTCTGCAACCCTGGTCCCAGCAGAAACCCACGGTGCAGGAGGAGAAATATCACCTCCAGGCTGGGAATGTCTGCAGAGCCTTATCAACTCCCTTCTGCAGGAGTACAAGGATTGTACCTGAATTTGTACATAATTAATCGCGGAGTGGGCTATTAATAGGCAAATGAAGGAACCAGACAAAGAGGACCATGCAAGGGAATCAATTTTCTTTTTACTGCATTTTGGTTCTTGTGTTTGTGTTGTGATGGATGGTAGCCAAAAGCAGAGTGTGTCAGACCCAGCAGCTAATAGGGTGACGTTCTGAAGGAGACAAATATATTCATTATTCCATTATGGCTATAGCACTTGGAAATGCAAAACTATGGTTTTGGGGTATAGGCTTCGTTCCAATGACTTGATTATTTTTAAATGAAACTTGAAATCTTGCAGCCAGCAAATTCTTTTGCATAAAGTATGCAAAGTTTCCATCCTATTTATTTAGCCATGGTTACCCAAAACATCATCATTCTTTAAATGCATATATTTATGTCTATGACATGGGGGTGTGTGTGTGTAAATGAACATAGCTAATCCTTGCTGTGCTCCGTTAAGGCATGTTTCCAGCGACGTTTCCCTGTGTATAACCACGCGGCAGCTCCAGGTGAAACACGTGAAAGGCAAGAAAAGCCCCCCTTCACTTTGTGTGACAGCAGGTTAATGCAGGGATGGTTAAAGGAATCCCATCGAAAAGCCGTTGGGTTTTTTATCCCTTCTGGTGAGTTTTCCCCCAGCGGTGCCATATCCCTGCTGCGGGAACGGGCACCTCTCACCAGATGAGAATGAGACTGAGCGTGGCCGCGCTCGGTCTTTGCCCCCATGGGGTCCAGAACTGAGTCAGGTTGGAAATAGCCCCCCAAACCTGTCCTCTCTCTCCGGGGAAAGTGTGGCCATTTAAATCCTTTGCACCTCTGTCTTTGAACAACAATATTTTGTGCAGTTCTCTGGATAAAAGACACTCACAAGGTTATTCTGGGAACAGTTTTGCAAGCTGGTTTCAGATTCAGCAGCGCACTAAAGGGCTGTGAGCCGTGACTTTGCCTTGAGCCTGAATTAAATACGTTTTCAGTTCGCAAGTACAAAACAAGTGTGTGTCCTGGTGTCACTGGGAGGGGACAGCAAACCCTCCCAGTGCCACCAGGGGCCTGAGCCCCGCGCGGGTGCGTTTGTGGTGGGTGAGCAGCTCGTGTCCTCCCGCATCGCTGAGGGGCAGGAGCGGAGCTGTAGCACACCTAGGGGAGATAAATGCACGAGGCATGCAATTAACTCCGAAATACTTCAGCAAATTAAGCACTGTGGCGTGTTAATGATCCAGGCACAGGAGTTTGGTTCAAAGCCTGCTCCTGTGCTCAGTTTTCCCTCCAGCAGCCCCGGTGCTGCCGAGCTGGGGCTGTGCTACCTGGGATGGGGCTGTGGGACTTGGTCTGTGTGTGCTGGCAGGGCCGGGATCCCCGCGGCGATTCCACACCTCGGTGGTGACCAGCAGGAACCGAAAATCACTGTCTCTGTGAGCTGCTGGCAGCTCCCACGGGTGACGGAGGGGTGTTAGGTCCAGGCTGCACACTCAGCTATTTTCCATTCATGTTGTAGGGGGGCAGAGGAATTACGGTTTACAAGCCTAATGCCCCCGCTGTGAAATCTGCCTCCGGGTGGGAAAGATTCAGTAACAAGTTTAGATCTTCGGGGGGGGGAAATAAAATAAAATACATATATATATGACTCTTTCCATTGTGCCCATTGAAACGCCTCTCCTCGCTGTGATCCTGGCGCAGTGTTTCTTTATACCAGTGATAAATCAGATTGTCTCAGCATCGGTTTTTCTGGCCACGGCCAGTGATTCATGTCAGCAAAGCAGTTCTGGTGTCAGTGGCGATGAGCGATGCTGTTCCCAAACACGAGAGTCCTCGGAAGCCGCGCTGATGGGATCCCTGAGCCCCTGCTGGCCCCAGCCCCGAGTGGCTGGCCAACAGCTCCCGGCTGAGCACAGGCCTTTCCCGTGCCCCCCCCTTGCCCCTTGTCTGTCAGTGAGCACAACAAACCCCAGTTTTTAAATTGGGAGTGATGAGAAGTTGGTGCAGGGGGGAGCAGCCGGAGGGGACGGCGGGGGGATGCTCTCCCGCGGGAAGGACGGGAGGGGAGATGCTGCTCAGTGGGTGCATGGAGGGCTCATACTGAGCACCACGGGACCTGCTGCTGCTGCTCCTCACTCGCCCAGCGCAGCATTTATCATGGTAATTATGGCATGCATTTCCACACAAGCACTTGCCCTTGAAGGGGACGTTCTTGCTGCTGATACCGGGTTGGTTTGTGCGGGCAGAGACATGACGGATGGCTCTGGGAGGGAAGCAACCCTCCTCGAGACGCCTGGGAAGCCAAAGGCATTACCACGATGATGCTCCGCGGTGCCTTCTGTTTTGTGGTTATTTCTGTGTTTTCATTTTGCATCTGATTTTTGTCTGCGGGAGTGGTTTGTGCTCCCAGGTCACTCATGTCAGCAGCACAAATCTGATCTTTCAGGCTTTGGACTTTGTTTAGATACCCCTTGAGTCAATGCTTCCCATCAGGGACGCTCCCTCAAATCCATCAATAGAAGATTTGTTATTAACAGTGGATGTCTGGGCTGCAGCAGCCTGGCAGGGCCCCTGGCAGGGACCCGTCACAGCAGCCACCACCGTCCCACGTACCAAACCCATGGGCTGTGTCCTGGGGAGAGCAGAGCCAGAGCAGCTGGGAGGAGAAACCGGTGGGTACTGGGAAGGCGCTGGGATACAGGAGTGTCAGAGCCACGATCACGGTTTGCACGTCGCATCCTCTAGGGCTGTGTCCTCTGGTTTTTTCCATGAGAAGGGGAAACCTGACAGAAGTCAATGTGGTCGGTTCAATGCAAAGAAAGGTCTTTGTGTCTATCAGGCATCTGTCTGTCACGGATCTGTCTGTCGTTAGAGCTGCCGGGCATGTCACAGGCAGCCTATGGAAATAACTGGCTTATTTTGAGGATGAAGGTGATTCTCTACTTGGTTATACAAGAGACACTTTGGGATCCTTTGGAAATGAAGGCGAGGGAGCAGTGCAATTCTCAATACTGGTTTGATGCCTCGCCAGAGGTGCGGCATCCCATTTCCACAGCTCTTCTCTTGCCCTTAACCAAGGTTGCTGGGGCTGCAGGAGTGTACTGGTGACAAACTGGGACCTGCGTGACAGGCAGGGAGCAGAGGGGTGATGCTGCTGCGCTGTCGGCTGAGCTCAGGCTCCATGAAGGGCATAGGGTGCAATACCCTCCTGGACCACAGCACCTACTCCCTTTTCCCTTATGCTGGTGGGACTGAAGAGCAGTCCCCCTGCAGAAAGCGGTGCCAGCAGCGCAGGAAAACAATCCCTGGCTGCTGCGAGAGGGGCTGCAGAGCTGGGGGGGGGTGGTTTCATCAAGGGGTCAACTCACAACTCAGAAAGGATGAAGTTTCTGAAGAAGCTGCCCATGGAAGAGCAGCTTCATTTGTGTGTGCAGCTGGGTGTGAAGGGGGGAAGCTGGAGGAGCGAGTGTTCGCAGATGTAAATTTGCTGCCTGAGTAACTTCCTTCCCTAAAACTGGGTCTTCATCGGGGCTTTAGGTCAAGATGTTTTGCAATGAAGCATTGAGAGCTGCTTCCTCTAAACTCTGTTTTAAAGACTAACAATAGAAGTCGTTGTGGATGACGCAGCAGAGAACTGGTACAGCTTATGCAAATACATTGCAAATGTGGCCCCTGTCACTGAATGCACAAATCAGACCTAAAATTAGCAAATTAGGCGCTTAGTTTCTACTTACATACATCCAAGCATACCCTACAGTCATTAATCCGGGAAAATCCTCATTGAAGCTGCATCGCTGGCCGTTCACACCCAGCAACGCTCTGCAAAAGAGCAAAATTAGGAGATTAATGCTCCCCCCTTCTGTCCCCGAAACTTCCCCCAGCAGAGATGCCAACAGAGCAGGCACGATTATCCAGCAGACACTTGCTCCTACAGCAGCTGTACGTTCAGTTATTAATGCTGCATCCCCGGCGCACACCTATGTACGGCCAACAGACCAGTGTAGCTTGAAATCAAAATTAATTAAACCTTGTTTACCATTTGGAATTAGTGAGCTAATGAATATTATACCTCTGAGGCATCCATCTTGGTCAAATCCATTGTGCCTCACAGCTGTTGTTTTTGTCTAGATGGGGTTGCTCCGGTTTTTATGAAGATGTCTATGAAGTAATAAGTCCTGCACTTATTTGACTCAAAAAAAATTATAAAATTTTTATTAGTTTCTGAGGAATTGGGTTTTCTATATTTTGCCTGGCAATAAAGGTTGATTTGTTCTGTATCTGCCTGATCGAGTACTTGGGTGCTGGCTATTACTTAAATCTAATGACTCTTCTTAAAAGGCATTAAGGTTGTCTCCTGTGAGCAAACACAGTGGGTTTGTGAAATTGTGTACTGATCACTCTGCTATAGATGTGGTCACACCTCTGCTATTAAATTTTACCTGTATAAACAATTCCAACACACAGACGTACTGCCATACAGTTATTTATACCCACTTTATGAAGGTTATTTTTTCGGCAATCGCACTGCTTTTAAATCTGCCGTGGCTTATTTAGTGCCAAGTGACAGGAAATCCAGTCTGTCACGCGGAAGCATCGCTTTTACCCCTTTATCTCTGCCCCCCCGGCTTTATTTAGTGCCGCGGGTGATGACAGAGCGCCAGACAACAGGAGATAGCAGTCTGTCTTCCCAGAGAGATTTCAGGCTCTGCTTTTTTCCAGGGCACATTTTCCTGCCCAGCCCGCATCCCTGCATGGGCAGTGGGATGCGGAGCCCTCTCCCATGGGAAGCGGCTGCCTGGGGGAGGCAGGGCAGCCCCCCCACCCACCCCATGGAGAGAAAAGCCTCCCCACATCTGAAACCCCCCTTTTCCCAAAGCAGCCTCTTCCCCTGAGGAGCCGTGAGGTGGAAATCACAAGCTCTAATCCTGACAAAGCACCCCGGGCAGAGTAATGTGGATTAAAGTGGGCTTCCTTTATTGACATATTGCCTGTCAGAGTGAGGATATATATATATTTTTAAATGAGCATCCACTTCAAGCAAGTTGGGATGAGTAATACCACTGTCAGCCCCGCAGAGGGGCAGCGTCTTGTATAGAGATTAGCTCTTAAATAAGTGGTCCCTGAGCAGATAAAGCCCAGACCGAAGTCCTGGCTGCAGACTCCGTGTTGCTTAGCACTTGTTGCCACGCTACGGGAGAGCCAGCATCGCGGCCGCCATCCCTCCCTGCCGCGCTGCGCCCGCACCGCATGAAGGAAAACTGCCCGGATTTGGAGCAAATGGCCCGGTTTGAATATTGCAAAGGCAGCCAAAGCGAGATGTGCCGATAGAAATTCCGTTTTGGTGCTTCCCAACCGCGGCGGGAGCAGGAGGGGAGGAGCCGGGAGGAGGGAGCCGTGTCGGGAATGTGCTTAACCGTGGATGTGACCTTGCTTCTGCTTGTCTTTTCCTTTGAGCTCCCCAATAAATCAGGCACTTATCTCTGCTTATTGCTTATTTATGACTTCATTTAACCCGCAGTGCCAGCGAGGGGCAGGGGATGGGGGGGGTACAGCTGCCCCCGGCAGTGCCGTGTTGCTGGTGCCGTGCACACACGTGTGCGTGTCCCTGTGCCGCCATGACAAATGTCCAGTGCCGTAAATGACAGCAGAAAGGCCCTGCTGGGGACCTGCCGGCTCCGGCGGCAAACATTGCTCCGCCATCTGCTCAAAGCAGTTGGACTCCTGTCCTTCCGCGCGTTTTGAGCAGCTCTCCCACCCTGGCAGACAGCCGGCGCCCGCAGCGCGTGGACACGGGTCTTGCCCCCGGGGTCACCATGTCCCCTCTGCTCCAGGGCCCCGGTTCTGTCCTTGGCACTGGGCCTGGGTCCCCCAGACCTGCCCCAGACTGCCACCTCCCGCAGGGTCAGTGGGGAGTGAGGAGACCCTGAGGATGCTGACGTGGCTGTGGGTGTTCCTGCAGCACAGAGCCCCCCCCGCATCCCGCAGCGGAGCCACGTGCCACCACCCTGCACAGCCCTGGGCACACGGGGCTTTTAAGCACTGAGTTTAGGACCATCCCAGTTCCTGGGGCCAGGGAGCCTGGTCCATGGTGAGACTTATCCTTCTGAGGCAGTCAGTTAAATCAGAACACTGCATTCCGGGCAGGCCCGTGCCCGGCTCCTGTGGGAGACTCCGGGATGACTGGAGTGGGACTTTCTGCCTCTAAAATCCGTGACTTTCTGAGTTCACTTCAGGCTGGATGGAAACCTGATGAAGCCCTGCAGGATGCAAGGGCTCGTGGATAAATGCAGGGTGGAAGCACATGGAGAGATGTTCTGCCGCTGTCTGCGCCGCTGTAGCTCAGGGTGGGAATACATATGTCCTCCCATTGATTTTTCTGTTCAAAATGTTTCATCTGGAGTTCACAGCACTGGCGAAAATATATGGATCTATCTCTGGAGGAGTCTTGTGTGCTTGCTAAAGAGGAGGAAATACAAATCACCTCTACGCAGCGCTCTGACTCACAGCCAGGGTAAGAACCAGTCCCCTGTCTCCAAGATGAAAGATTATTTGTAATCATATTAATAAGCAAACTGGAGACGAGCCTCTCCCAGCCTTAATTAAATGTCCATTGACTCCGGGTCTGACCCTGAATTCCACGTCCATCAGCCTGGCTCATCCCTGCTCCTCCCTGCGCCTGCCCGGGCTCCTCATCCCCAGCTTCCCCAGCCACAGCGCGAGGATGAACCCTGCCTGAAGCCTTCCCGTGTGTAAAGCTTTAGTAATAAGGCATTTTCTGTCACAACCCCCCTGCAGCTCCCATGTGAGCAGTGGTGCAGGGAAGCTGAAGGTGGATAAGGACCCTTTGCATCCTTCGGAGCCGCGGGGAGGGGCAGGCGATGCTCAGCGCAGCAGAGATGCTGGACAGCAGGAACCTGCGGAGGAGAGATTTATCCAAAGGCCTGTGGGAACCCTCAGCAGGAGCACGAGAAACCACACTTTCATTTAAACCCTAAAGCTTCACTTTTATGATCATTACTATTTTAAACTCCCGTAGCTTTTCCTGCATTCGTTTCCATCCGGAATAATGAGGGCCGTATTAGCAGAAGGTGATTTAATTGCAGGAACTTTGGCAAAGCGAGGAGTCTCGTTTTCTTTAATCCAGAGCGTTAGCAATTCCCCACGTGCTTGTGTTCATTTTAAGAATCAATAAAGCACAAACATGTCTAATTACCCTAAAATATTTTGCAAAATCAGAAGTCAGATTAGATTTTGCTTAAGCATCAAATAGAAATTGTAATGTCCGCCAGAATCGATCTGTTACCCACGGGTCCTAAGATTTTCCCTTACATGCTTGATCATACATTATAATGAAGGTTTGTAATAACATTAAAATCTTCCTGAATGCATTTTCTGTATAATTTACTTTTTTTTCCACTCCCCGTACCACAGAGATTCAAATATAATTACTCAGAAAAATAATGCACAGCTGCTTTTCTTGTCCTGTATTCTGAATTTACTTGCTGATGAACATCAGCCCGAAATATTTTGACTATTTAATTAAGGTCTTACTAAAAATACTTCAGCTGCATTGTAATTCTTCCCAAAAAGGGGGGAGAGCTGCATGGCTGTCCTTCCCGCCCTTGCAGCGAGTGAAGCGGGGTGGGAATTACCTTCCTCTGTCCTTGAAAATAACCTCAGCTGACACCAGTTTCCAGCCGACACCGTGATTCCCGCAGAGCCCCTTCCTTTGGGGTGCTGCCCCGTTGGCTGTTGTCCCGGGGGGTGATGGGGACAGCCCGTGCCGTGGGAGGAGGAGCGGGGCCGGGTGGGACGATGGGTGCGAGGGCGGCTCATGCCTGGTGCTGGTGATGCCCTGAATGAGCCCAGGACTCTCTTTTCCTGCAGTTTTCCTGCCCTCTCTGCCCTGGGATGCCCCGTGTCCTGGGGGAATGGAGGAAGGAGCTGGGGATACGCTCTTGTCAGGGCAAACCTCATCTTCTCAGTGTTCCGCCTTTTCCCCAGGAGGGTCTCCATGGCCCTTCCCCACCCCTGCCCCGCACAGAAGGACACGGAGACCTTTTGAGCAGAGCTGTGGTACCGGGAGCATTGGCTGCACCAGAGGAACGGGAGTTTGCCAACACACTCCACCGGCCATTGCCTTCCTTGCCCCGTGTGCCTTGGTGACCATGATGGGGTTTCTCCTGCTCCCTTTGCCTCTGTTTCCCCCATGCAAATGAGGAAGGCAATTAAATCCCTGGGTTGGGGTCCTGAAAGCCAGATGCTCTCTTGCACCTCTGGCTCCCGGGAAGCACCAGCATTCTCCGTCTGCCCTCCCAGCTCCAGCTGAAGCAAAGGCTGTGCCCCACAGGTGGACAAAGGTGGATCCACAAAGGTGGGACGAGGAGGAGAAACCCAGTGAAGGTGTGAACAGAGCAGCTGGAGTACAGAGGCCAGACAGGACTGATGGTCAGAGCCATCCCTTCCCGGGAGGTTTCCTGGAATGGGACAGCGAGGACACTGCCAAGTGTCCCAGCCTCATGGCAGGGGGGAGCCCACCCCACAAAGGCAACCAAGGGGTCCCCCAGACTCCGCTCTGGGTGTTCAGGGGGATTCACCTGACTGATTAAGGTGCAAGTTTCAAGCAGTTTGGTTAAATTGTTTGGAGATTCCATTCAGATGGTGGTGTTTGGAATGAAGGTGAAGTCAACTAAATCGGGTTAGTCCACCTTAATTCTAAACAAAAAGTGTCTACAGAGGTATTTAATGCAATTTAACTAACCCGTTTAAAAGTTAATTCCGATTGTTTTCCTGATATCCTCGTGCACACAGGCCCTCATTAACCTCAGCAGAACTTGGCGATGGACCAAGCCCCGAAGAGGCCGTGGAGCCCGACCCGCAGAGCTGACTCCAGCCATGCAGTGGGAAGGGCTCTGCTGCCATCCGTATCTAGCATTTATATTTATATTTATATTTATATTTATA
>JAOXNH010000013.1:6532815-6554264 GCA_028566575.1 Bartramia longicauda
TTTATATTTATATTTATATTTATATTTATATTTATATTTATATTTATATTTATATTTATATTTATATTTATATTTATTTATATTTACTCACCTAGCATCCAAAGTTGTTGCTTCACCCTCTGTGGGGCTGCAGCTGCCCCGGGGCCGCCCTGGCACCTCCATGGGCATCTCTGGAGGTTCCCAAGCCCCGTGGTGCAGAAGAGGCAGCTCTGCCTCTGCCGTCCCCGGGATAAGCAGAGGGTGACCATTTGTGTCACCTGGGCACCTCAATTCCTTCAAATAAACCCCATCTGCAATGCAGAATTGCAGTTTTTTCCCCTTCTGCCTTAGCACAGGGGCAGGCTCAAGTAGCTCCATGGAGCAGTCTGCCAAGCGTGCAGCATTCAGCTATTATTTCTGCCAATTAAAACCCATATTAACATTTGTGGAGTGCTGTCGCCGAGTCTGTAACATTCTCTGCTGGATCTGCTTTACGTATGAATGAGAACAGAACAGTCCTTTGCAGACAGATGGAAAATCACTTCTCTTTCTCATCGACCCTGTTCAGAGAAGCGGGGGCATTAAAAGCTCTGAGCCCCTTCCTGGAAACCCCACCTCTGTAAATCCCAGGTGTGCCACCGGTGGGGACAGTGGGGTCCAAGCCTGGCCACCCATGCAGTGTCTGTCCCCCCATGTGGACTGGGAGGAGGAGGGAGAGGGCTTTCTCCCTAAGCAGAACACTCTACTGGGAGTTTTGCAGGCTGTGACCTTACGTCGCACGTGCATCTCTGTCCCTTCACCGGGCAGGGACCTTTGCACTCTCCCACACACACCATTTGCCCCATCATCGTGTCTGAAGGCAAATTGCTGGTGACCTTGCTCAGAAGCAGAGGAGACCATGGCCCTGCCTGTGTGAATCCTCCTCGCTCCAGGAGCTTCCAGATCTGACCTGGCTTCAGCCAAGGGGCAGTTCCTGGCCACGCTGGGGAGTTGGGACCTTTGTCGCTGAGGTGCAGGGACCTAGGTCAGAGGGAGTTCACAGCAGGGTCCTCTTTTCTCAAGGACGGGGGACGTGGTGCCTGGGGGGAGATGCTGCTCCGAGGCAGGCAGTGCCCGAGCCCAGCCCCGAGCGCTGCCGAAGGCACCTCGGAGCTCGTTGCCTCTGTGACCTGCATATTTTTTCCCTTGAATGCTCTGCCTGCTTCTGCTTGACATTATTAATCAGAGGACCATATGGCTCTGCTCAGCGCCTGCAATCCCTTTGGTGTCCCTGTATACAGCATGTGACATAAAAATGCTAATTATTTAAATCCGATACACTTGTTAATAAAGGGGCAGTGAATACAGTTGTGATTGATTTAACCCTTCCTTAGGGATCTTCTTTTCAAGAGGCTGAACATGACCGAGAGGGAGGGGAGCCTTGCTGCTCCGTGGCTGGTTTCAGTGGCTGTAGGAGAAGCTGAGGCTGGAGAAGAGGTAGGATTTCGGAATATTCCTGTGCTTTGGCTGGGTGGGAAGGACTGTCCCAGGCCTGGCAGGAGTCCCTCTTGGCCAGCTCTACACAAGATGTCTGAAGTAGCACTGGTCTGTCCTCCACTGGAAGGACAACTGTGGCGTTGGCTGTGGAGGAGGGTCCTGGCATCACCCCCTGCCCCCTTCCACCTGCAGGACCCCATGGGGAGGAGATGGATGAGCAGAGCATCCTTACCCGCCAGCACCCCCGGCAGGAGAGCTGCTGGTGGCCACCAGCAAAACCAAGGGGTGATGCCACCCCATCGCAGGGCTGGCAACCCAGAGGGTCACTCCCCACGTGTCCCCTCGCAGGTCTCCCTTGGGAGCCTGTGTCACTCCAGGGTAGTGACAGGGCAGTGGGCATCAGCCTGTGAAGCCACTGAACGGTGCCACTGCGAGGGGGATGGGACTGTGGCTACAGAGGCTGCAGTTCACTGAAAACCAATGGGGAATACAAAAAATTCCCAATTGATTTCTTCCATCTCGGCCAGAAGGAGCTGGCGCTGCCTGCTCCGATCCTGCGCACCCCTCCATCACTGCCATCTGAACTTCTCTGAGCATCACGCAGTGGGAACTCACGAGATATTTTTTCCAAATGGTGCAAATGAGCCTGAAAAAAAGGACTCATCGCAGACCTTTGTTTCCAGGTGCTTAATTAATATTATTGAGTCTACGAGCATGAGTCAAACCTGTCCAGTCACCGCCGCTCTCGGGGACCGGGGGGGCTGTGACTCACCTCTCCTGAACTTTGGCTCTGTGTAAGGTTGGTGCAGCCCAGTTATCACTCAGTGAGTTGTACCCGGCTGTTCCAGCCTCCTGCGCAAAACCATGAACTTTCAGGGCTGCAGCTGCAGACACGAAGGTTTCTGTCATCACCTCTGCATCCTTCCCAGGAGAAGTGGAAGCAGCCGCGTCAGTGCCAGTGCCTCGCTGTCCGCACCAAGCCCTCCCAGCACAAGAGATAACTAAAAGTTGTGCTGGTTTTCTGTAAAGTGGAGTGACCCTCATTTCCACATCCCTCCTTCCCCTTAATTGCTTCCTTCTCTTCCAACCTCGCAGCTCGTTAAGCCCAATGGTTTTGCTCTGTACATCACAAGCTGCTCCTGTTCTTGAGAAGATCCAGTTAAATGCCTTTTGCCACTTTTGTATTGGAAATTTATGCAAGATTTATAAACAAAAAAGTCCCGAGCAGAAATCTCACTTTTTTCTTCTAAAAATATTCAGAGCAGGACTTGTGGAACATCAGGAATAATGACTCAAGCCAGCCAGATTTCAACAGCAAGGAGAAAAAAAGAACCTCTTGAGAACAGCATATTGAGAAATGGCTACATTAAATATAAAAAAGAAAAAGACTGTGTAAAGCTTCCTAACTTATTAAATTTCCTGCCACAGATCTATCGGATGGGATGCAAAGGAGCCACCAAGTCCTTAGCAAACCCCCCCGCTCCAATGAAGCCACTGGGAAGTGGCTCCCCGTCCCGCTGTGCCGGCGGAGGGGGTGCACAGTGCCCCCCCAGCCCCCCTGCCAGCACCCGAGTCATTTGGCTCCTCTGCAATTACTATTAATGTGCTAATTAAAATGCATTATTTACCTAAAATATAGCAGTAATGGCGTATTAATTAAATATAGTCTCTCCATGGCTAATTATACTTACCCTGTCCGCAGTGGCAGAAGTGTTTCTCAAATGTTAAAAAGTCTGATTCCAGATTTTATCCCAGGGTCCATGTAGGTTCCAAAGGCAAAAAGCCCAAAGGTGGGAGTGGGGCTGCAGCAAAGCCCGCTCCATCAGCCACAGCCCGAAGGCTCCGCGCAGCCAAGCGCCAGTGACGCACTGAGGTCTTGGGGTGATGGAGGGAGGGGAACCCCAGCAGCCCCCGTCTTGCCTTTCCCATCCCTCGCCTCCTGGGAACGCTGACTGAGAGCGTGCCGTGGGCCTGATCCTGTTGAGGCTCCGGGTGGGAGATGCCGGGACCTGGCAGAGCCCCGGGGAGCCGAGGGCTGCAGTTGATGCAGAGGGGTGGCCGGGGACACGTGTCCTGCTGGAGGTGCCACCTTCCCTCAGCAGAGACCCCCTGTCCCTGGAGCCAAGCGGTGCTGCAGCCAGATCCACCCCCCCTGCTGGGTCAAATACCAGAGGATTTGGGGTTGTGGGATTTTTCTTTCCTTTATGGCAAAAAGTATTACTTGGGGCCAGTTCTTTAAATACCAGAAGGTGCAGACGGGCCCCTGATGGAGTTCCCAGAAGGACAGGGATTCCCTGCCCATCTGCACCCCTGGGCGCTCACACACACTGCGGGCTCTGGCCCGAGGAGCTCTGCTGCAGAGTATTTTGGCAGGACCCGTGCTGGAGGTGTCGGGCCAAACCCTCAGCCACCATAAATCACTGACACAAGTGGAACTGTGCTGATTTGCACCAGTCACAGGCCTTAAATTAAAATTTAATTGAAAACTTAAGCTGCCATTAATTTTCAATGAATGGCTTTTGCAAGAATGCAGCCAGATCTCCCCCGGTTCCGTCTCCTGCGCGGCCGCCTCTAACAAAGGGATAAAGGAAGGCTTATTCCGACAGCCATGTCTGATGTGTTCTCATCCTCTGTCCTTACCTTTCCCTTCACACTCTCTGCTGGCACCGTCCCTGTGATCCCTTGTATCAGCAGATCAGTCATTTCCATGCAAATCTCATTAGTTATCGTCACCCTCTCCTACAGCATAATTGACTTTCTGGGACCTTGGATGTGTCACAGCTTCCCCAGCGGGGGCTTCTCTTACGTTGCATCTTCTGTTAAGCATTGCCCTAGAAATGAAAGCAAAAAGCAAGGATTTACAAGATAAGGGGTGTGCGTGCATAGGGACATACACACAAAAGTATGTATATGCCAGTATATTCATTTTAACAGTATAATGAATTGATTATGACATTGGGCAGAGGATTCCCATGTAAATATTTGACTAGGATTTCTTTTGGAAGTGGCTTTGGAAGTCCATGAGAATTCCTGTTTACAAGTAACACTTTACTTCCACAGACACTGTATTTCCTGACTTTTTAACTAAAGAGCAATCACACAATATAAGACACCCCCACACCAAACAAGGGCAGAATGGTGAGCCTCGTTATTAATTGGTTGTGATTTAAGGTGGAGTCAATAAATCTGACGGCAACAGCAGCACCTGGATGTGTTGGGATGGTGCTGGGAGGCTCTGCTGGGAGGCTCTGCTGGGATCTACCCTGCTCTGCTCTGCAAAAAAGTAAGTTCTGGAAGCAAAAGCTTTTACAGAAAGGTTTATGTTGAATCTTTATCTGTACTGAAAGTATGAAAAAACTTTTCTGTGATTCTGAAGTCTTGCATTTCATCTGTGTCTACACCTTGTTTCTGTGCTGAGAATATACAGAATGTACTGGTGAGCCAGTTTGTGAGCAGGAGCTTCATGGAAACTGGGGTTATTTTTTGGGTGGGGATAACCTGGAAGCAGTTGCACTTGCAGGTATCTCCACTGAGTGTCGAGGGATTACTCTTCTGAGTAAAACTTCCTCCTGTAGTTAAGAAAATGCTGTTCTGAGGGATAGGCTCAAACCAAAGAGAAAAAGCACGTGTCACAAAATAGCAGTGGTTCCCATTTAAAGCATAGAGCCCGAGCAGCTGAACATTTCCATGCAAATGATGGAAAAGACTGAGACGCTAGAAATTAAAAAATGAAGAGAGCGTTAGAGGGAAGCACTGGCTGTTGGCAGGTGGTGTCTGAAGAGAAAACTCCAGGGCTGGGGTGATTTGCTGCCAGCCACCCCCGTGCCGCATCCCGGCTCCCGGTGCCCGGCTCCTGCTGCAGCCGCGCTATCTGGAGCGTGAAGTAACAGGGGCTGCAGGGTGATTGATGGGACGAGTGATCTAATTTCCCGATCGGTTAATCCCAAATTAAAATCCTTGTGGTAAGATTTCAGTCTCTGCCTGGCGTGAAGCTGCAGTTTAAAGAGGAGCCTTTCTCATAACGAAGTGACTCCCATTAGCGGGGCCGCAGCGCGCAGTGTCCCTCCTTAAGCAGAGCCATGGCTCCTGCAAACGAAGAGGAATGCTTTAACGGGTTTGGGAGTGGGCAGGGAGAGGAGACACACGGCAAAGGCCCCAAAGTTGACTTCAGAGAGATGCAATTCCATACGGCAGCAGCACACAGAAACTATGCTGATGAGGCTTTAAAATAACACAGAGAAATTTGTGCTGAAATTCTCATAGATGGGAAGTGTTTCTCACCCCCAGAGCCTGTGCAGGACTAACTTCATGTTAGTATAAGCTTCAGAGGAAGATAGATGTTAGGAGGCAGAGGTCAGGGAGAAGGGCTGGGAGAGATGAGCTGTGAGGATAATTGGAGGAGGAGGAGGAAGAAGAGGAGGGGAAGCTGCCAGCCAGGTCCGATGGGATGCTGCGGGCACCAGCACTGCTGGGGCTGGGTAGGTAGATGGAGGGGAGGAAGTGGCCAAGGGGTCCCCAGCCCACTCACAGGAGGGTCCCTGGGGCTCAGGGGACACGGGGAGATGAGCCTCCCCTCTTTTATCGGTTTGTAGAGTGTGCTGAGTTATTTAATTATTAATAAAGCGTTGGTTTGCCTGGAAGGGCTTTCCAACAGCTGCGTTGGCACACAGCAGGCTTGGTCTCTGTCAGGCTGGTTTTGGCCCAGGGAGGCAGGTTTTAAAGCTTCTCTTGAAATGAGGGGGTGGTGGGGCGCTGGGGCGGCGGGGCTGCAGGCAGCCAGCAGGGCCCTGTGAGAGCGTCGGTGTCCGCTGAGAGCCCAGGCTGAACCCGTGCTGTGTGTTGGTCCGGTGGAGTTTTCCCATGGTCAGGATGTGGAAATGGACCCTCTGTCTGAGCAGTTTGGAGTCTGCAGCTTCCTGAGGCATCGCTGTCCTCCATCCCCTCACAGCCTGGAAACCCTCTGTGCCCCAGCGCTCAGGCTTTCTCCTCCTCCCTTAAATTCAGGGAGACGTTTCAGCTGTATTCCCAGTGATTTGACTGTCGGGTTTAATAACAGATTAAACAAAGAGGCACGTGCCAGCCAGCCTTAAAGCCTCTCGCTCGCTCAAACAGTTGGCAGATTTGAATATTGGGTGATGGATTTAAGTGAAGTGTTCCTGCAGATTTATCTGGTGAGATCCCGGGGCTGGAGCAGCAGAGGGATGCGAGGGCTCCACAGCCAGGGCTGCTGCTCTCCATGCGGAGAGCTCTCCCTTTGTGGCCAGTGCAGCTCTCATCAGCTGCAATTAATAACACAAACCTGCAGGGACCCCTGTGGTCGATCCCCATCCTCTGCAGCAACCGGGACTGGTTTTACTGGTTCATGGTGGTCCGTGTGGGAAGCGCTGTGCCCCCTTGCCGTGATCCCGTGAAGGGATTCAGGGTCCCAGTGAAGGCCGTTGGGCAGCTGCTGTGTCAGGATTAGGTACAAACAGCTCAGGACTTTCACCCGGAGGGGGTGAAGCCTGTCGAGCTCACTCCGCAGAACCTGGGGTAGTTAAAAGGTGGGAAACGTGAGCCCTGTGAGATGGGGAGGGATGGTGGAGCCCGCTGGGAAGGAGTGCTGAAGAGGGAGGTGACAGGGAGAAGCGGGTCGGGATGGGGTAAGATCTCACCTACACCAATGCAAAACTTACCCTGCCGCCTCCCCCTGAGGCTTGCAGCTTGTTTACTTTTCAATCAAAACAGGCCTTAAATTTCTCGTTTATTTTTTGCAGTGCGTTCATAAATTGTAATCTGAGATTTCTTTTGAATAATTTATAGAAAGCGCAGATTGCCTTTAGCAGTGATCACCTGTGTGCTAGGAAATGGGGGATCCCGAGTTTAAGCGAGACTTAAGGATTACAGAAGCCGTTTCAGAGCCCACGGGAGCCTTCCTGGGGGCTGTAAATGTGGGGTTTTGGCCAAAGGCACCCTGTTCCTGCTGTGGGAGGAAGAGGTGGCCAAAAAAGCCAGGGTGTGGTTGCAATAACTTTTCCAGCATTTCCTTGGGTGCCATGTTGCTTTAGCAAGCTCAGAAAATACCCTGAGCTGGAAGCACAGCTTTTCCTTCAGACCAGAGATTTCAGCAGGAACACGAGGAAACCCAAATCCATTGGATTTTCCGGGTGAAGTCTGTGTGTGTTTCCAGGCACAGCCTGGCTGTTCCCTGCCGCTGGCGTGGAGGGATTGTACCGTGAAGTCAAAGGTGCTGATTTCCAGCTTGAAACCAGTGTGAACTTTGAAAAGATTTTTCTAATTCGGGAAGATCAGGAAGAAATTGATTCAAGAGTCTGGAGAGAAGAAGCAAAACGGCAAACAAAATAGGCAGGGATTTGAGTGGACCATTTATCCTACCCCGGGGGGTGGTTGGCTGCTCTTTGGCCGGCTCTACAAGCCACGTCTGGCTAATTCCTACCAGCCCCATGGCAGGGACCCCACAGCTCCCCACCTCTGGCTCATCCAGGCTCGGTGCTGGGGCTGGCACCGGCTGGGAGAGCGGCAGAGCGAGCCCTGGGGCCAAGAGCATCCCTCGCTCGCACACAGGGATGCTGCCATCAATACTCGTTAGCAGGGAGGTTGTTATTGCCCCTCCTTTCTTGCCCAAACAATCCAGTTATATTTAAATTGCTTTAAAACCATTAGAGGCAATCAATTCGCATTAAAGATCCGCAATTCTCTGCAATCAATTTGCTTGTCTGTCTGCAAAGTTTTTCCAGTTTGAAGAAGTTCCCGGAGCCGGCGGGTGGTTTATGGGGTGAAATAAATTGGTGGTGTTGGCCCCAGTGCCCCGGTGAGGGGCTCCTTGCCCGGTGGTGAGCCCCAGGGGATGGGAGAGGGGCGACAGCGATGACCTGCGCTTGGCTGGAAGGGGAGGAGAGAAGGAAAAAAACAGGAGAGGGTGGAAGTCAAAGGAGAAGCTGTTGGCTTCTGTGTTTGCGAGAGGAAAAGAGGAGAGAACCGATTTATCCATCCAGCAGGTAGGGATATGAGGGAAAAAAATTCAAATTGATCAAAAAATTAAATATTCATAGGACATTATTCATTAAGATTCATCTTGCCAAGTGGGTGAAATGAGGCAAGGGAAGAAATTAGCTTGCTTGAGAGTGTCAAAGTGATTATGTGATTAAATTGCAATTTATAATTTCTCCTTCAAAAATGTTACTCCTTGATTTGTGTTTCTGCCCCCTCTCTGTTTTTCCTGAAGTCTCCCATTACGTGGGTACGATCAATAAACAGAAAAGCCCGCAGGCATCTGCCCGTGCTTGCGGGGTGGCAGACCCCTGTCCCCAATGCCCGTCCTGTGCCAGCTTTTCCCATGATTTATTCTTCCAGAGGCTGCCCACACGTCCCGTGACCGACCCCCTCCCCGCAGACCCACAGCCTCGTTGTCCATCTCGCATCTCCTGGGTGTGGGAAGGGAGGGAGCCAGCCCTCGCCTCCTCGGGATGCTCTACAGCGTAACCCATCCTCCCGCTGCCTGCGCCAGGAGATCTGGTGCAGAAAACCAGTGTTTTGGTGCTTGCTTCTCTAACCCCCCGATGCCGGGGGGGCTGCAGCCCAGCCCCGTCCCCACTCACTCCCTCAGCACGACCCAGACGCCCTCAGCGCAGGCAGCGGGAGTGGGGAAAACTTGTTCTGAGATTTCACCCTCACTTAAAGGACTCGGCCTCTCGTTGTTGTTGTTGTTGTGCCCAACCTGGCAACAGCCGCGATTTCTTTCTTGCTGCCCAATAAAGATTTAGAGGCGTCTGTTGGCTGTTTGAAAAAATGCAATATTAATTCATGGCTTGTTTATGAACAGCACAAGGCTTGCACAGGTTAATTAGTTGAGGCAGGCTTTTCTTCAAGTGAATGAGCAGGCATGGGGTTTATAGCTCTGTCACCCAGTTTATTTGTTCACTTTCTGTTTTATTTGGAAATACACTTATACAACAATAAATAAAATCAGCCATGACAAGGCTTATGTCTGCAGCAAACATTTAAGCCCTGCCAAGGCAGTAATCCCCAGAACGCTGGCGGTACCGGCTGGTCTCCTGCACCCAGGGTACGGGCACAAGCAGGGAGCTGAGAGGGGGGGTAACCAGAGCAGGGCCGGGGAGGCCAGTGCCATGTCTGGAGGGGCATCTTCTCGGCAGTGACAGAGGTGTCAGGGTCTTCTGTCACGTTTTTCCTTCTCTCACCTTTCCCTGTGTGCTTGGGGAAGATGGTTGAGGAGCAGCCTGGGCTGGGGGTATCTGGGGTCAGTGCCCCACATCATCTTAGGGACAGCGTGTAACTCACTGACCCCTTGTTTCCCTGCTCTTGTGTCTGCACGAAGGCACAGCAGAAAGGGCAGGTGATGGAGAGAGGGAGAGGGACAGCCTGATGTACCGCTGGATCTGGAAGCAGAACGTTCCTCCAGCCCCCGGCACAGAAATCCAACAAGAATATCTAATGGAGCACAGGTTCGGGCTGATGGAGTCAGAGGTAGAACATTGGAGAGACACTGAACTCGGGGAAAACTCAGCCCGATGAAACTGCTCTAAATCAGTTTACTTGGTTGTTTCTGCTTCACTTGCAAGACATCGTTATAATTACTTGGCATTGGCAAGCCATTACTCAGAGGTTCTGGGCCAGGGTAGCAGAAGACATGATTGTCTCATGAACCTAATGAGCCATATTGATTACCGGAGGATAAGGCCTGAGCTATAAACAGCCCATATTCTCACTTGTCTGGTTGTCAGATCTGTATTTGCGGCCCGGACTTGACAGTGAGTTATTTGGGGATGCTCTTGTGTTACCTCTCACACCGGGCACAGTTCAGTGTCTGCGTCCCCTCCCCTTGTAGCCGGCGTCAGTGATGGATGGGAAGCGAATCCGGGCCCTGCCTTGGATGCTGTCTCCACTGAAGATGATGGTGGTGGGAAGTGCAGCCCCGGAGCATTCCCAAGCTAAGGAAAGCGAGTGGCAGGCCGGGGGTTAGGACACTTCTGGAGTCACCTGTGAAGGGCTGGTCCATCACCAGCGGGCACAGCCCAGTTCTGCCGTTAGAGGAGAAAGTGTTTGTGGTGGGATTGAGCACGTGTCCCTGCGCTGGAATTCCATGTCTGCTTTCAGGATGGAAATAGATTGGTAGAGAATTGGAACCAGTTCAATTATTAAAATCATCCAGCTCAGCCTGGCTGAAGAACACACACCCCCATCACCAGCAGGGCTTTGGCATTGAACCAGTTACTCCAGGACATCTGCCTGGTCAGGGCCGTCCAGTGTGGAGGGTCCCCAGTGCTCCCAGTTAAACTCTCACAGCTCCCACAGCCAGCATCCTGCTGTGAGAGATGCAGCTCCTGGGAAGCTGTATTTGTGTCACCCTCGGGTCCCTCCCTCTGCGGCTGCACAAAACCCCTGCCCCCCCCTAACTCCTCAGCTCCTCGCAGGTGGGGGGGGTTTCTGTAGAGCTGTTGCCAACCACCTACTCTAGAGATATTTTTTTTGTTGGGGTTTTTTATTATTATTTCCTAAAATCAAGGAAAAAAACTTTCTGGAAATCTTCTGTAAGTTCTGCCTGTGCTACACTGGCTGCTCACCTCAAACTCTGGGGGGCCTGTGGGGTGACTCTCTCTTGTGTGGTCTGGGAATGATGCTGGTGACCAGCAAAGGGGGCAGGATCTGGCTCTGCTCCCCCCGGCACCACAGTGTATCCAGCTGGGAAATGGCTCTACCCTTCCTGCTCTTACTGCAGCTCTTTTTTAATTGGGGATGACTCGGAACTGCCTTACTCTGCATTTTGTACCTTCAAATGACTGACCTTTGATGTCGTGCTGATTAATTATTTAGGTAATGGGAGTGCTTTGCTGCCCCAGATGTAATGGGGGCACTGAGGGGTTGGGGGGGTCCTTGCCCAGGGAACCCTGCAGTCTCCGATGGAGGTGGGAGCCTCAGGGTTACAGCTGGGGCAGCCCTGGGGCCTCGTCCTTGACTGAATCCCGGGATTTGGAGGTGCCAAGGGGAACAGTGTGGGTTGGGATGCTCCAGGGACACAAACCAGCCTAGCTCAGCCTGGCCAGTGGCACGGGGCTGATCCTTGCCCCATCCCCGGGGACGTGCTCAGAAATGCTAGTTGCACAAAACAGTTGAAATGAGGCAGTAGGAAATTAAATATGCTTATTAGAGCTAAAAATAGCAGCTGTGTTCTTTGGTGATGCATGAGAAAAAAGCCCCTTGTACCAGAAAAATGCTTTGGGCCTCTGCCAGGCAGCAGACGCAAGAGCCCTCCCGCTGCCTGGCTGGGAGCTGGTGGCATCGCCGCTGAACCTCGGGGGGGCTGTTTTTAGCAGCAGATCAATGTAGGCTTTTCTGCCCGTGAAGGGACCGGCAGGCTGTCCGGCCAGCGTGGCAGGGGTGAAGAAGCCTGCGTTAAATATTAATCCATGTTAGACAGAGCCGTGGGGTCTCCATCACTCAAGGGGGGTGGGAAATGTGCAGGCTCGATGTGGGGGTACGTGTGGCACGGGGCTGGCCTGGCAGCAATGGGGCACCCTGAACTTGAGGAGTTCCCCCTCCTTGTGTGAGCGATGAGCCTTGGGCTGAGCACTTTGGTGATCGCAGTGACCGAGGGCTCCATGGATTAGGAGACAGACATGGATGGAGGTGGCATGTTCCCGAGCAGGGCGTCGGGTACCACTTTGAACCCTCTGGGTGAGGAGTTCAGGCTTCCTGATATTAATTAACCTTAGCAATGCCCTTTTTCTTCCACTCCCTGTACCGTTGACAAATGTGGAGGGGAAACTGAGGCAGGCAGGGGGAACATCTCTCTTCCGTGCCCAGCAGTGGAGCCAGCATTATCTTCGTTACCGACCCAGCCAGTTAGTGCGTGTCGCTCCTAAAGGCTTGTGTCGTTCAGAGAAGCTGCAAAGCTGCTCCTTCCCGATAGCGGCTTTCCTTTGGATGCAGCTTTGAATCCCATTTCTGTGTCAGAGGGAGCTGAAATCCTGGCAGAGACAAAGCGGCTCCGTCACCCCGGGCAGAAGGTGCAATGCTGCACCCCTGTGGGAACCGGCAGCCTCGGACAGCGGAGCTGGGGGCTCTGGGCGGACGCACAGGAGCTCTCTGGGATCTGCAGCATCCCCATCCATGTCTGCGTGGGGCCCAGGCACCAAACGAGGGCAGGGGGGAAAGGGGGTCCTGGACAGGCGTTGTGTGAGACCTTGTTCTCAAACCCCTGGAATTGCAATTCCCTGTGACAAGGAATGGGGAGAGCTGAGATTCCTCCTGCTTGCGGGGATCCTGGAGTTGTGTTCTGCAGATAAGGAGCAGTCAGCGGTGTCGCTTCTCACAGGCAGGTTAATCCTCTAAACTTGAAATGCGTTTCATCTGGAAGTAGGTATATTTGATCATACGAGGGGGGAAAAAATTAAATATGAGGCCGATGCAAATAGGAAATTATGCAAATCACCTTATATATTAGCCTGATAAAGTTTGTGGTTGCTATTTCAACTCGCGTTGCCTGAATGCAAATTCTGAAGTAATCTGCTACATGTGAGTGAGCCTGACACGCGTGATGATATCGGGGCCAGTCCCCCCGGGCCCCTGTGCGGTGGGGCCCGAGCATCACTCTCCGCAGCCACCTCTGCCTTTCCACAGCAGGGAGAGGCAGGCAGCCTGGCTGGGAATTAGTAGGGGTGGCCACACAAGTGTCCTCTCCTTGTTAAACTGAATGAGGCATTTTTTCACTAAATTATAACACGTGCTAGAGAAAGGGTTTCCTGGGCAATAAAAACTCAGCTGTATTTTTGCGGCAGATGTGATAAAACGAGAACTTGACCAATTTCTGGAGCAGTGTCCAAGACACGATCCATCACCTGTGAAGAGGCTCCAGCTCCTGCTGCCGGGCAGTGTTTGACACCGTCGGTGCTTCCCGAGCCGCGCAGAGGGCTCTGGCCCAACTCCTTGTGCTGATTTAATGCTACTGTGACTCTGCTGAAGTGCAGGGTAATTTATGCTTTCTGGGAAAAGAATATGCATTTAATGAGAGTTTTAAACCTTACAGCTACCAGATTGAAGGGTCCCCCCGTGTCCCCCCCAGGTGTCTCACACGTACCTGTGATGCATTAGCCCCTTCCCTGCGCTGTCCATATTTAAACAAGGACTTGCCCTCGCGTTCCATCTCCCGTGCTGACATCTCCTGCTGCACCTCTGCTCCTCCAGCTGTAGAAAGTAATCTTCACCAGCCACCCTATTAATTTTTTAAAACCTACATCTGAAGAATAAGAAATATTCTTGAATGACTGGCCCTGCTGCTCTCTCCTGTCTTGGTGATATTAAATATGTTAGGGAGGAAAAAATCAGCCTTGGGTTTTACCGCTGCTCAGATCTTGTCTGGGTTGGTCTGTTTTCAGAAGTCCATCCATGACTGCCCATCCATCGTGCCGTGGTGGTTTCCTGTGGGCAAAGGTGGGTCCCACCCCCGGCAGAAGGTGGCCGGGGCATCTGGGTGACCCAGGCACAAGGACACAGGGACCCTGGGCATCAGCAGAGGGGGCACAGGGGCTGGGACGGGAGCAGCGTGCGGTCGGGACACCAGCCCTGAACTGGGCTGGGGGCATCGCTCCGAGGTCAGATGAAGAGCGAGGGTTGCAGATTATCTGTATTGGCAATTTTAGAATAAATTGCTGCTGGAATCCTTCCCGGCCAAATCCAGAGCCTGTGAATGTCAAAGGTTTCTGAAAGTCAATAACCAGAGACGTGTCTGCTCTGGGCTTTCCCTGGGAATGGGGGGTGGAGGGGGAGAAATGTCAGAGGAGCAGCTCGGATCCCGCTTCCCCGCGCTCGTGTCGCTCTGATCCCGAATTGCCTGTCACCTGCGGGAGCTGGGCTGGACGGCGGGGCTGGCACAGCTGGGGCTGGCCAAGGGCCCTGTAAAAAAGGGGGGAAAAAAGAAAACTCACCTGTGAAAACTTGCTTTTTGCTTTGTGCTTCGTTGAAATGCTGGGTGCGAGGGGGGAGAGCTGAATCTCTTCTCCCTGAGCAGGACCTTCCAAATGGCCAAAACTGTAGGTGGGAGATGTTGCTCTGCCTGCTCCCCTCGTGGCCCTCGCTGCGGTGTCTGCGGTGCTGGGGTCGGTGCACGGCCCCTTCCCGCGCCGGCCGGGATGAGCTGGGGGACAGGGGAGCTGGGGCACCCGGGTGCCCCCCCGCGCTGCCCACCCGTTGCACCCGAGCCTGGTTACGCTGAGAAAGCACTTGAGCAGAGTAAACATATAATTAGTAAATGTTATCAGAGCGTTATGTCTGTGAGCACAGAGCAGAAATCGTGCTTACAAGCAGCCCCCAGGCCTCTGCGCACGAGGGTTTAATCGGGTATGAAATCACATTGATCCCGTAGCCGCCTTCCATAAGTTATTTGTAAGTGAAGTCCTAATACAGACCAGGGCTCTTATTATTCCTCCTGACTTGCCTCATTGCCCGTGGCCTTTAAAAATGTTGCTTTCACATCTTCTTCTTTCTCTTCTTCCGTTCCCCCTCCACCAGCTCAGAAATAATCCCAGCAGGACCCGTGCCCTCGGTGACTTCTGCTCCTCGGTCAGAGCCGCATTAGCGCGGGCTGACGTCTGTCGTGTTCCTCGGGAAAACAGTGGCCTGAGGCTCTTGGGATAAGAGATTTGCCAGGGGCAAGGGAGGGCAGGGAGCCCGGCACATCACATGGCTCAGCAATGCCCCATGTTGGCTTTAACCTCCCCAGCCGGAGTCTTGGGGAAACGTTCCCCCAGCCCCACAGCTCGTCCCAGCCACCCCTTCCCTGTCCGGATGCTGCTGCAGAACATTCAGAAAATCCTTCCAGGCACAAGTCAAGTTTCTTTATATTCTTTCATACTCTCTCTGTTTCAGAAGACTCTTTTTGCAGGATATATTTGTTGTGTATGTATGTCCATGTTGCTTGTCAGTCAGCAGCAATCTGTCGCTGGCCGGGGTTCCCCATCCCACCCCAGGATTCACACTGGGAGGGCTCTTTGAGCAGCCACGAGGAGTTAGGCTGGAAGGCTGCACTGAAATTGTTGGGGGTTATTTATTCTCAGCTTTTTTGCAAGTCTTGGCTTTGAGAGGGGGCTGCAAATTTTGAGGTGGTTTGTTGGACCCCCCTCTGCCTCTTGCCCCCATCCCCAGCAGTTCTGCACCTCAGCAGCGCTTCGTAGACAAGAGGAAACCACCTTGTGGCACACTGCTCCTTGGTTTAAGTAGCCAGTAGTGAATTAACCCAGAATTTCTGGCCATAGCACTGTTTTCCCAGTTTGGGGAGGGAGGCATCCAGCACAAGAGCCGCCGGGCAGGAGGGGCTGCCGGGAGAGGGACGCTGCGAGCGCTGGCTCCCTGCTTGCTTTCTGCCCCATTGATCCCCATTAGGGAAGCCCTCGGTGCGGTGCTGCCTGCGGAGAGAAACCCTTCTCGGCACATGAACAAAGCAGCAAAGCTGGCACACAAATAACCAGCAAAAGCCAAGAAAGGCAGAGTCAGGGGGAGCTGCCCGAGGATGTTGCTGGTGCTGGCAGACAGTGCAGGGAGCTCAGAAACAGCGGCTCGGGACAGGACAAGGGCCCAGTTCCTGGGGGCAGAGGACACTCTGTGAATGTGCAAGTGGATAATGTGGTGCTGGGATCCTGGGATCACACATGGGAGCAGCCCTGGGGAGCTGGGCTCCCAGCTCTGCCCAGGCTGTGCCAGGAATTCAGTGTGGAGCAGGATGCTCCCCTGCATCTTGCCATGGGCTGTGCCCAGCATTGGTGCAGGAGGGGGAGCAGGGACACCCCGGGCTCTCGCAAAGTGGGATCCAGCCTCTCCCCAGCACCATTCCCCCTCCTGGGACAGCACTTTCCCAAGGGCCCGTGTAGGGGAGGCTCAGGAAAACTGATTTCTGGAAGGAGCTGAGGGAAAGTCTAGATCTTGTAGGCTCCAAATACGTACACTCCGTCTCTCGTAGACCCAGATACGATGTTTCCAGAAGGGAGAGAGAGACGTCTCCAAGGGCAGGTCCGGGATTACAGTGCCCTTGCTGGAGGAGAGGTCTGAATCCTGAATTTATTTCTTGTGGAGATGCAGTGAGGTGGGTTTTTAAAGGCATATTAAAAGTCAGGCCACATATATCATTAAGGATGTGGGATTTTAAGAGGCTTTATTATTAATTAACATTTATATTAGAGTAATGCCTGGGGAGCCCTAAATGAAATCAGGGTCCCGTTATGCTGGGGCTGAACAAACAGCCGCGTGGTCCCTGCTGCCGGGAGCACAAAACACTGCGATGGGGCAGGAAAAGGGGGCAAAGGGCAACGCAGCCGAGTTGTTGAGGTGCTGTTAGGTGCACTGTGCTGTGGTATGATCAATCAAGTGTCGGGATGCTAACAGCCCTTGTATAGGCAGCTTTTAGTAACTGCTACTTAAACTGAGCTCCCTTTGCTCATCACAGTGGGTTTGGCTGGTTCTCCCCGTCCCAAACCTCCGGGCTGTGTGGTGGGGCTGGCTCTGAGCACACCCCGCCTGCCCCTGCCGCAGAGGGAGGCTCTTCTCCTCTTCTAAATGTGGGAAGAGATGCTCCACGGCTCCAGTGACATGAAATAACAAATGAGTTTCCATGAGGGAGAAATAAACCAAACCCGAGCAGCTCTCAGGCACAGCGATGGCCCCGGCAGAGGTGCAGGTCCCCCCCTCCGGGGCTGGATGTGGGGGTGCGATGTGCTCAGTGGGGCGAGTGCGGGGCCAGGCACTGGGCCAGGGGCTGCCCGATGGCCAGCCAACACAGCCCAAACCAGGAGCGTTCCCAGCTGAGAATCCAGGCTGAGTCCTTACCCGAGGGAGCACCCGTCTGCAGAGGGTGAGTGCTGCAAAGCCCTGAAAGGTTGCCTTGGCTGTTAATTGCTGGAAAACACCTCTGGATAGAATATTTATAAGGAAAAATGTTAATGAGTGCTCATCCCAGCCAGACGGTGCCCCAGCCCAGTGCCGCACTGGTGCTGGGGGGGTTTGCAGGGCCCTCGTGTAAGGACCACAGGCCCCCAGCACACGCTGCAGGTTGTTTTCTCATCATAAACCTCTCAATTAAAGAGGAGGAGAAATCACTGTGATTGCAATGTCCAGTCACGAAATACGGTCAGCCTGGAAATCAATCCAATAAAAATGGAAAGCAGGGTGCTGGGGGCAGGGAGGCTGGCAGGGGCAGGGAAAAGGTTTTGCCTGGAGACTTTAATTAAAACACCGTAAGAGGTTTTTCAGGACACACAGCAGCTCTTCTGACTTTGGTGACGAGATAAAAACGTCTCAGTAAATGCTGACACACTCTGGAAACATTTCCCTGCTCCCAGGGCAGTTGGGAGATGCTGTTTGCAGAGCCCTCTGTGAAGCAGCAGCATCTCTGTGAGCAGCAGCATCCGCCTGGGAATGCACGGTGGCGGCTGTGGGACGTGGAGCCTGATGGGCTGGGGGCAGTTTGGAACTGGAAAAGCAGGGGGGAAAAGGCAGACCCCTGGGGAGGGTTTCTGGAGGCCGGAGCCTGTTGGGATGGTGGGCGCTGGAGCGGGCAGCACCTCACTGGCTGGCGAAAGCCAAGTGCTGTCACCTCGGTGGTGACTCGGGTACCACCGTGTGCCCAGGAGAGGGCATCTACTCAAGGATGCTGAAAGGATTTTCTCTTTTTTGCACACTTACTTTGAAAGACTGAGGCTTTCTTTGCTTATACACAATATATTTTTATGAAATGTTTTGTCCCTATTTCCCTCAGGTATAATTGGATTTTTCTCAATAAGCAACAAAATAAAGAAGGAGTTTATAGCATCCCTTCTGCATTCGCTTGTTCAAAAGCAAACAGTGCCCTAGCCCTTAAAATCAAGGGTGCATTTTTAAAAGCAAAGCCAGGCAGTAACTTCTACTTTAAAAAGCCCTACAAGTTTTATGAAGCTATTTTACACAGCTCCAGAGTTTTGGGAGAGAAGAAAAAACCACTCAGTCAAAAGCAGAATATATTTTTATAGCGGCAAAATTTCTAGAATGAGGCTATAGATCTTCTGCTAATATGGGGAGCCTTCAGAAGTACACACCCCCGTGGCAGCACAAACAACACCCGGCTGGAGAGATGGATGTCACACAATATTTAAAAAGAAAAAAATGTATAACTCCCAGGGAGCCAGGGCTGGCTCTTTTCCCAGATGGATTCTTGTTCCGACAGCGTCACAAACATGACAGATGTGCTTCTTTCTAATTGTTTGTGTTTGTGGTTTATCTTTCTTGCCTGCGATACTTCAGGAGAAATCTCCTCTCTCCTGCCACTGTGTCCCCTCCTCTTTGTGTCTGAAGCTTTTTTGGCTGTTGCTGTTCCCCAGCAGCCCCTGAGCCAGCCCCTGCCCTCCTCAGGGCTCCCCACAGAGCTGAGATCCCTCGGTCCTGCGGGACCCCCACCCAGCTGGCCCACAGCCCCCCCCCACTCTTCAGAGCTGCTTGCTCTTATCTTGGGCTGGTGCCCCACACTTTAAGCAGCTCCGGGTCAATCAGAACCCCCTGCACAGGCCTGTGCTCCCCCTGAGGTAGGGGCAGCACCGTAGGATTTGTATCTGCCCCCACCCTGGCTCTTCTCTGCTGCCTCCCTACCTCAGCAATCCCCACCGCATGCTCTGGGGCAGATTCCTCATTTTCCTGCCCGTGTCTGACACACCTGGCTCTCAGCTGCACACTAATAATAATAAACAAAAGGAAGGTGGCCAAGCGGCCTGGAGAGAGATGTCTTCCAGACCTGAAAAGCCCCCTTCTCCTCCTTTGCAGCTGATTTATGCCCTCCCAAATGCAGACCAGCAGGCAACTGAATGTATTTTTTCGGCAAGGGTGCCTGGGCTCTGCTAAGGAATACTTTTTCTCTCCTCTGTGCTGATTTGCTGGGTTTCAAGGCTGCAGTTGTTCCGTTTGCCCTCCCTGAGACCACCTGGGACCCTCGGGACTCTCCCGTTGCTCCTCAGCTGCGCCAGGCTCCTCCAATGTCCTCACCCAGCCCCAGAACAGAGAGGCTTTTGCTGCCAGATGTTCCCTGATGTAACTCCTGCATCTGTGACCTTTCCATGCTCCATTCATTGCCAGTCCGCCAGCGGCCTCACGCAAAGCTCTCGCTGCACAAAGTCTCCTTTCTCCGCTGTTTCCAGGAGCGGGATGGGGCAGAGGCAGGAATGTTTGCGGCAGCGGTGAGGGCGCAGCCGGGCTGTGCCAGCCGGGAGACACAAACCCTTCCCGGCCATTGTCGGGTGCGAACACAAATACGGTGTCAGTTACACGCTGTGGTATTTGGGGAAAAACGGTTGCAGTTGCGGCAGTTCTGGAAAAATCAGGGCTGGTGGTTGGAGAGGCTGCAGCGAGCGCCGCGGACACGGGGGGGAGCTGCAGCCCCGCCGACCGGGGAGCGCTCCCCAGCCCCCCCCCGTGATCCCAGTGGGGCTCCGGGGAAGTGTTCCCAAACCCACCCGTGATCCATATAGGGCCAGTGCTCCCAAACCCACCCGTGATCCCGGTGGGGCTCCGGGGGAGTGCTCCCCAACCCTCCCATGATCCCAATGGAGCTCCCAGGGAGTGCTCCCCAACCCATCCATGTTCCCAATGGGGCTCCCGGGGAGCACTCTCAAATCCCCCCGTGATCTCTGTGCGGGGCCAGTGCTCTCCAGTCCACCCGTGCTATTGGTGCACGGCTCCCAAACCCCACCATGGTCCCGGTGCGGGGCTCCCGGCAGCCTGCTGCCCCTTTGGCTGCACTGGGCTGCTCCCACGGGTGATATACGTGATGGAAGGGCACCTGCCTGAACCCCACATTCCAAGGATAAAAGAAGAGAGGAGAGGAGGAGAGCAGGGCGCCAGGAGAAGCACAGTGTAAGGGAAAGGGAATCACAATTACAGGTCTGAAGGTACCAGCTGCTTGGCGCTGCCACAGGGCACGGCTCGGGAGATGCACCCATGTGCTTTTCCCTCAGGGCTCTCAGATTGCTAGTCCAGGGGCACTGCAAAAGCTCCGGTACTGAGCAAGGCTGGGAAATAACACCCAGACAACCCCGTCTAGACAAAACCACCTTCTGAACACAGGCAGGAGAGCGCAATGGTTAGAGGGGAGGTTTAGTGCTGGCATTGTCACTGTGCAGTCCCATCGCTACGTGACACTCCTTTCTGCTGTGGATTCAGGAATTTCTAACTCGGAAGCTGCTGGTCTCGCAGCACGTGCCGCCAGCCGGCAGCTCCTGAACCCAGCGCTCGCCCGCAGACAGACTCCTCGCAGAGGGAAGGGCCGTCAGAAAAGTTTCCAGCTCTTCAGAACTGACCGCGTTAGCAATGCCGAGCACATCTCACGGGAAGCTCAGAGACAAACTATTTGCCATGTTCTGCACAGAAAGGGTCAGTTCTCATTCCAGCTGCCACGCGGGCTGAGCAAACTGCTGGGTAAGCAGCTCCGGCAGCGAAAAAACCTGCTGCCCTCAACAGCATCAGCGGCCCCGCTCTGGCCTGTGGGCCACGTCCCCGCCAGCAACAGTCCCCAGCGTATTCAGGCTCTTTCCTCGGCTGACAGCAGGTAACTAAACCCAAACACGCGGAGCTTCCCACAGCACCTCCGTGCAGGGCCTGCAGACAGACAGACAGACAGCGACGTGCCCGCAGGACGGCCTGCCCAGGTGAGTCACGCGGTGACAGCGCTCCTTCCCCTGCACAGGGGTTACACAACACCAGCCTGGAGAGCCACTGGGGCGTCGTGAGGGAACAGGCCCCGGAGGCGCTGCGAGGGGCGAAGGCCTGCCCCGGGCCCGGCCCTGGGAGGGATGAAGGATGAAGGCCTGCTCTGGGCCTGGCCCTGGGAGGGATGAAGGCCTGCCCCTCTCCAGCTCCGGGCCCCGCGGTGTCCCCGCGCTCGCTGGCCGGGCCAGAGGTGAGGGCTCCGGCCGAGGCGGTGGCTCCGGGCCCCGCCCACGGTCGCGACACCCCCGCCCCGCCCCGCC
>JAOXNH010000013.1:6577267-6591545 GCA_028566575.1 Bartramia longicauda
GGGGGCGGTTCCGCCGTCTCTCCCCGGGACGGGCAGCGAGCACCGCCCGGTGGATGCTGCAACCGGGGGGCGACGCGTAAAGCCCCCCCCGCGACCCGGGAGACCCCGGACCCCCCGGCCGCCGCCTCCGCCCCGTTCCGCGGTGCGAAGCCGAAGGGAGCCGGGTGCTGGGAACGGGCGAGCTGCTGCTCCGCCTCCGTCCCCTGGGCGGGCGGCGCCGCCAGAGGGAGCCCTGCGCCCGGGAACCGGCCGGGAGCGGGCCGGGAGGAACCGGGAAGGCACCGGGAGGGAGCAAGGGGACAGGGAAGGCACCTGAGGACATCGGAGAGGCACCGGGGGTCACCGGGAGAGACTGGGGAGGCACTGGGAGGAACCGGGGGGGGGGGCGAGGCCCACTCCATCCTTTGCCCCGAGTCCGCCCTCGGCAGCGCCAAACCCGGGAAGGGGAAACGGGCTGTGCCTGCCCCGCCACAGGGACCCCCCCCCATCGCTGGGACACCCCGTCCACCTCAGGGCATCCCACCAGGGCAGCCATGGATTTACTGCGTTTTCACCACGCAGTAGCTATTCCCGGTATTCCCAGTTCTTTTGGCAAGAGCTGCCTCCCAGTGAGGCTCTGTTGGGTGCCAGGGGGTCCCGCGGTGGGGTGTTGGGGGGCACAGGGCGCTGGTGAGGCTCTGTTGGGTGCTGAGGTTAACACAGCGCGTAACCGCGGCTCCCAGGAGCGTCCCCGGGGAAGCGTGACTGTCCCCCAGACACTGGATCCCCCCAATTCTGCCGGGAGAAAGAGCTGTCCCTTTGGTGGGCGCTCTCCCTGCAGCCTCGGCTGGGGCTGTGCCGGCCGCGGTGCCTGCGGACGCCGTTTGTTTGCACAAAGCAGCCGCCAGCCAGCCCTGGCTCTCGCCCTCCGCCGGGGCGCAGGCCGCCAGGGACGGCTTCAGGCGCTGAGTGTTGTTGTGAAAAGTTTTCATGCTACAGGTTTAGCACAAGCAAACATGCCAGGAAGCTGAGGGCTGCTCACCCCACTCTCCTGCCCTGCTATTTCAGCCCGGGCCACCACTGCTGATAACCCCTGGGCGCCGTCCAGGCGCCGCGGCCACCGCCACGGCCTCATCCCCCGCCAGCTGCCAGCCACGGGCAGAGACCCACCGCGGCAGCCGGAGCAGCGGGTTAAAGGGTCCGGGAAAATCAGTTTGGGGGTCAGCATCTCTTGGGATGGGGACAGAGGAAGTGGCAGACACGGGGCTGGATTCGAGGATCAAAATGCCGCGCTCCTGGGTTTCAGTTCTGCATCCTGCTGGTGTATGTTTCCCGGTGCTGCCTCCTCTGCCCGGCTCCGTGTGGCTCTACCCGCTCCGTCGTCGCAGGCAGCTCCTGCAGCCGCAGGGTCACACGCTGCCTTGGTAAAATCAGGGTGCGTGGCTGCAGAGAGGAGAGGTGGTCGCTACATGAACCAGTTTGGGTTCATCCAACCAGGAACCAGTGGATTTCCAGCTGAAACCACACTCCCCCAGAGCTGCACGGTTTCAGCTCCACGGGGCCTCTGGTCACTCCCTGTGCCTGGAGCTGCTCCTGGCTCTGCCTGTAGGGCTGCGAGGGGCAGCTCTGCTCCCAGTGAGCTGGAGCCGTGGGTCAGCCTGGTTGTGAGTCCCATGGAGAGCCCTCACAGAGACCCCTCCCAGGAGATGCTTTGGCAGCTGAAGCCGGTGCAGGATCCGGGCTGGCTGCGCTGGTCCCAGCCAGCTCCCAGGCCAGGCGGGTGTCAGGCCACACAGGGCTCACCCTGCCGCAGGCTCCAGTCCCCCACACCGCGCTCCCACGGGGTGAGCGGTCCCATGTGCCACAGGGAAGAGGGAATCCAGCTGAAGAGCTGCTTCTGATGGTTTTCATCCTGCTCTGAAAGCAAGAGGGGAATTTATTTCCTGGGAGTTCCAGAGCTGTTCACGTGTTGATGAAGCAGCTCCAGGTGCTGCTCGTGAAGAGCCTGAGGAGCAGCACGTTCATGGATCCTGGGCACGAGCTCGCTTTGCACCCACAGGCCATGGGCAGAGACATCCCCCCGGAGCCCCCCGCGCTGCCCAGTGCTCCCCACCTGCTCCCGCCCCGGGGATGGGGCTGCCACCAGTGTCTGCAGCCAGGAATGGTGAAAGGTTCTCCAGAGCATGGGAGCCCCAGATAAATCCCGGTGATGGGAAGGACAGAGCGGGGTCTGCAGGGTGTCCTGGAGCCACAGCTGCCTGCGGCCACGTTTTGGGCCAAGCAGGAGCACAGGGCTGAGTTTAATGCAAAGCTGCGTGGTGACAAAATGGACCGAGACAGACACACGGGGCAGGACCGATACCCCTCTCGTACCCAGGTGGGTTTCTGGGACCCCCTCAGTGTGCAACCTGCCCAGACCCTGCCGAGCTCCCAGCAGCACATCCCGGGGCAGCCCCGTCCTCCGCCACAGCTGCCTCTCGTCTGCAGGAGCCTCTCGGGCCGCCCAGCCTCAGCTGTGTGATTAATCTTTTGTCACAGAGGAATAGGGAGAAATGGCAATTAATAACCCCCCGGCTCAGGCAGTAACCCGGCTCTGCTGTCCCCCCTTAAACATCGCCCTGTTCCTGCCCGTGACTCGGGATGTGCCGGGTGCCGGGCACGGGCGCAGCCCCGATGTTATTGTAGGGTCTGCCCGTGGGGAGCGGGGTCAGGGCTGTTTGACGAGGAGGAATCGCCATCGGGAGGATGTTTGTTTTTGTAGCAGCTGGATGTGTCTCGGGGAGGGATGGGAACGTCTTCTGTCACTCGTGGGCCGGGAGGAGGCTGGCAGGGCAGGGATAAAGCTCCTGACAAGTTTGGACTAGCAGGCGAGTTGATTAGCTGAGAGATGAAAATTCACAGCTCGGCTCTTGCAGGGGCCACGAGCTGCTGGAGATGTGTTTATGTGAGGGGAGAGCACCCCCGTGCACGCTGCCTGCAGTCCCGGGGAGCCACGGCACTGGGGGGGCTGGGCAAAGCGCTTGGGTCAGCACCGGGTCCCCCTGGCGAGGACTCCCCAGGGGCCACGGGGACGAGGGGATGCAGGGCAGCATCTCGGGGGGCTGGGCATCCCGAGTTCTCCATGGCCCCAGCGGGCACAGGGCATTGCTGGATGCCTTGAGCACCACCGCGGCAGCCTGGATGTGCCCGTGTCCTGCCATGGTGTTGGGGTCGGGGCACCCGGCGCTGCCTCGGGTGTTAATGTGCAGCCGAGGGTGGAAAAGAAACCCAGGGGCCCTCGTCAGCTGAGAGCCCGGGCTGGGCTGGGTCTGATGGTACAGATTACCCGATGATAGACAGAGATAAATGCATACAGCTGGAGGCAGAATAAATCGATGCTATACGTTGTATAATTGTCTTGAAAATAAGGTAATGACTGGCTCTTGGAATGCTTTGATCTTATCAGAAAGACAAGGAATACACTAATGGCTTTAATTAGACTTCGGGGATGAAATGAATTCGGCCTCCTGGGTGAGCTGGTTTCTGGAATTGACCACTGGTGGGGATAGAAAGGCTTTAATCAGATTTAGGCTCTTTAATACCCACAATAGTGTGTGTCTGCATGTGTGATACAGACCCACTGCTAGGCCGGGGCGGGGGGTGGGGGGGTCAGGGCTGCCGCTGCTTTTAGGAGCCTTTTCTCCAGGATGTACTCTCCCGGTTGAGCTCTGCAGAGTCTACTGTTTTTATTTATTGACTTTTGAAGGAAAGTTGGAAACAACTTGTCACAAAGCAGTGGAGAGCTGGTAATGGTTTCATTTCCCCACAGCAGGGCCAGGGCAGCTCCCCGGCAGCAGGGAGAGCGCTGGCCGCGCTGGAGCATCCAGAGCCAGCAATCGCCAATTACCACAGCTTAATTATTGCGTGTAATGGCTACGGTCAAAGCAACGGAAAAGCCTCTTATCTCTCCAGACACACATCTTGGTGCTGTCCCCCAGAACTGTCGGTGCTGAGCACGCGGAGGAGCGGGCTCTGACTCAGCCCGTGACTCACCGGGTGAAGCCGTTGCTCATCGGCCGCCGTCGCGGCCCAGGCTCGGTGCTGGGTGGGGGCGGTTGAACCCCCCCGGGGGTCCCAGCCCGCACCATGGGGATGCGAAGTGGGGCGAGGATGCCGTGGCTCTCAGAGGGGTCTGCCTCTCCTCCCCTTGTCCCAGGGGTGTCCCCAGAAGGACCCCATCCCGGCACCCCCGGCCGCCGGCAGCTTTGGCAGGGGCTGATGGTTTTCACAGGCTGCACCTGACCTTCCCCTGGTTATTTCCCAGCAAAACTGGAGGTTTCTGAGCAGCAGCCGCCCAGATGCTGAAGCTAAACAAGCAGCAGTTACTCTTCCTGGGCCATGTTTATGTCTTCCCTCTTGTAACTACAGATTTGGATTATTTTGGTAGGTTGACATTAGCTATCGTGTTTCCCTTATGTTAATTTGTTGGGCTTAGATGAGCTCCCGAAAAGGATTTAATAACAGGAGCCGTTGCCAATGAAAGCACAACCTTGTTCAGCAGTTTCTGTACAGCCAAATATTTTTAACGCCAAGCCCCCAGGCGTGGTGTCAGCTCCTTGTAAGCAGCCGAGGTTCGGTGTCAGCACAGGCGGGAGCGTGGAGAGGTCAGTGGTGGCTCCCAGCTCTGCCGGGCCACCAGCCCCCCAGGAGCACCACAACGGGGCTGGGGACAGGGAAAGCCACGGAGCCGCAGCAGCTCAAGGTGCAGAGCACCAATATTTGGTGATTCTGGCTCAAACGGCAGGGACCCCACAGCAGCCACCCCCAAACCAGTGAGCAAGGCTGCGCCTCCTCCTCTCCCACATCCCCAGTGATGCCCACCCTGTATCCCCCGTCCCAGAGGGGTGACCCCACACTAGTGCAGTGGTGGGACCCCCCCAGTCCTGCGGGGCCAGACCCTCCTGCCAACCTGGGGTCATGGGTGCCCTCCTGCATGTCCTGCCGCCAGCACTGCGCTGGGGACAGGAGGATGGGGGATGCCAGGGGACCTGTCTCCCCCAACCACCCCACTGGCTGTGTTGCCCCCGGTTGTGACAAATCACCCGCGTGTGTGCGGAAAGCTCCTCGCCGCAGCACAAACACACACATGCTGAGTAACATAATCTCTTAAAAGCAAAATCCCAGAAATTCCTTTTTCTTCGTGGAAAATGTTGCCTGGGGGCGAAGCTCATAATGAAGGATGAAAGCTTAATCCTTGAGGTAGAGCAGGACTGAGAGGGGAAGGGTATAAACATGACAGTTGTTGCTCAGTGAGTCGGAAAAAGAAGGTGAAGGGATAAAAGTTGTGTCGGGGCAGGAGGGCGCAGTCTGCGGGGAGCCCGGCACCGCGTCCTCCCCGACCGCGCCGCATCCGTCATCCCAGGGCTGGCCGTGACAAATGCAGGGGCTTGTCCCGGAACTTCAGACACAGGAAAATACGTTTTGGTAGGTGAAGATGTGGGGAGAGTCAATTACACTCGGTGTAATTCACCATCGGGGACAGCCCTGGGTTACCAGGTATTGGTACCAGCGATGCTTTAATCAAGATCAGGCTTTGGCTATGATAAAGCCCCACCAGTGCGGCTGCAGAGCCATGGTTCCCGTTCTCCGGGCCATCAATACAGAAGCTGGCCGGTGATGTGACACAGCACGGTGGTGGGAGCAGCGTGTGCAGGCTCCCTGGGACGGTGTGGACATCCCTGAAGGCTGGAGGATCCGTGGGGACAGTGACCCAGGGCTGGCCCTGCGATGGAGGAGCAGGGTGGGGGATGCACATGTTGTCCCCAGGCTTGTCCTCAAAGTGGTTTTCTCCATGGGGAGACCTGCCAGCCCCTGGGATGCAGCGTGTACTGGGTGGGCTGGGCAGTTCGAGGTGGGGGTCTCCAACTCCTGCCTGTGGATTTGGTCTTCCCAGCTGCCTCTCTGCCACAGAGCACTGTCCCTCTGCCACCTGTGGTAGCTTTTAGGAGCCACGGATGTCAGATCTGTGGCTGTCGGGGAGGCCACAGTGAGTGGTACCCAGAGGCACCGCTGGACTGGTGGCTCCATGGCGGGTCCCAGCCAGGTCACTCAGTCAGAGCCAGCATGTGCCCCGGGGGAGTCACAAGACAAAAGCTCCCAAGGCTCCGGGAAAGGAGCTTTCTGGGGGTGGTGCTCTCCCTCCCCACATGGCATCCCCAAACCCCTGGCATCCCCAAACCCCTGGCATCCAGTCCAAGAGCAACAAACACCCAGGCTCTGCTTCTCACGTGTGTTTTTTAACTGGGGAGAGGAGTGGTGGAGGGGGGGTTACACTCTCCAGAGCACAACCTGCTCTGCCTTTGCTCCCCGCGCAGCAGCCGCTGTTTACGCGCTTGGATTCCATCCCTCTCCTCTCTCGCGGCTGTGAAGATGTATTTCCTCTTGTGCCATTTCTCCTTCTGGCAGGCAGGCTCCCAGGTGGGTCTGGAAAATGTCAAAGTGGGAAATAAAGTTGTTCACTGGAAAAAAAAAAAAAAAAAAGAGGGAAAAGGGAAAGAAAAAAAAGAAAAGAAAAAAGCCCAAGTGAGTGCTAGAGCCTGTGGGAGCCGGCGGCACTCGGGCAGGAGTGGGTGCTTCAGACACGGAGCATCTCCAGAGCCTGGGCTCCTGTGTCACTGCCACCTCCCCAGCACCGGGCACAACGGCTCTGCCACCGCCAGCGCCCGCCCTGCACCGCGGCTGAACTCTCGGGGGCTTTTTTTGTCCCCAGAGCAAGACAAAGGAACAGCGTCATGACGTCCCTGTGTCACCCGTGGCCCTTCCATCTTGCAGGCATTCCCAGCTCCTGCAGTTTTCCTGCCGGGAGTGCGTGCTGGCCCCCCCGGCTCCTGGGCCTCATCCTGCCCAGACGGATGACTCTATTTAGCTGCAGTGAGTAATGGGTGAGCGCATTCCCAGCTCTGCCATCATCTGCTTCTCCCAACGTCAGTCGTGATCAGCGCTCACACCCCTCCCCCCGCTGTGTTTTCGGGGTGTTGGGAGGCAGCGAGGTGGGGTGGGGGTTGTTCTCACTCACGTGGATGTTTAAAACCTGTTTTGGGTAACACACAGCGGCGGGTACCAGCAGCGGGTGGAGCGGGGCTGGTGCCACCGCGGCATGGGGAGGGTACGGTGGGGCACCAAGAGCAGCCAGGACAACGCGGTGCATCCGGCACCAGGGGGATGCAGAGTGACACCCCCCCTCCCCGCCATCCCATGCCACCCCCGTGCCAGGGTGGTGGACCCAGCCACATGCCATGGCCACCGGAGAGTGACCAGGAGCACCAGCCAGACCCACACCCCCCCCCCGGCTGGGAAAGTGGTTTCCCAGAGAAAATTAGGTGTTGACAAAACAACGTTTATTTCACCAAAACAGCTTTGTTCTTGGTGGAAAATGCTTGGCCCCATGGGCAGCTGGGGGGGGACGGCTGGGTCAGGAGCAGCCCCCCACAGCGGGAGGAACCCCCCGGCACACAGGGCTTCCCATGGCAGAACCACAGTTAGAGGGGAGCCAAGGAACACACGGTGTCATGGTGTGGCTCATCCCATCTCTGCATCCAGCACTGCAAAGGAAAGAAAACAACTAAAAAAAATAAAAAATCCCCGAAGTGATGTCTCTGCCAGGAATTCGGGTGCCGCTGAAGGAGCCCGAGCCAGGGGCAGGTGTCTGGGTTGTGGTGAGCAGCCCTGGTGACGGGAGGCTGGCACCGCTCTCAGCCCCAGCCACCGTCGCCCTGGTTCCGGCTGCCACGGGAGCCCTCGCCCAGTGGGAGCCGCGTGCGCAGTGGTGATGGTGATGGTGATGGTGAGGGTGACGGGCAGGGTCACAGCACCACGGGCGCCCACCGAGGCCACCGGTGCCGGTGACCAGAGAGAGAGCAGCTCCACCCACACGTGCCGGCGTGCGTGAGCTCCCGGGAGAGGACGGGCCTCGACAGCCCGCAGGAGCACCGGGGCTGGGCACAGATGCTGCAGATTAGAGAATTAAAAGCTGGGAGGTTTCTGTTGAAGACATTTTTCCGTTCGTGAGGCCATGGGGTGGAGCGGGCCCGGGGGGTGGGGGGGGCAGAAGCCGCCGGCAGCAACAACAAAAGGCAGAAGGGGGAGGGGAGCACGAGGGAGAGATTTTTGATTCATACTCAAAAATTACCCAAACTTTATTGCCAAAATGTCTACATTTTTATGTGCTTAAGCACAGTGAGTTATGGAAATCTTAAAACAATGGAATGATCTCCTTCATTGCCCTCGACGTGTCCGAAGTCACCGCCCTCTGAACCAAGTGGAATCTCTTTTTCCGTTTTACTGACTTACAAAAATGTCTCTGCTATCAACACCCTCCGGGTGCATCTCACAAATACCAGGGTGGGACACGGGGCTTTCGGTGGGTGTTTTTCACAAACCCATCTCTGCCCCAACCCTTCCTCAAGAAACTTCCTTATGGCATTTGGTTGATTTGGCAAATTTTCTGCTAGAACCTGCCTGAACAAGAGGGGCTGCAAATTCCTTGACTCGGGTCCAAGCACACAGCTTTCTGGTTCCCCCGCTCTCCTCTTTGCTCTGTGGGAGTCCCTCATCTGTCAGTCACGCACCGAGCCCATAAATCTCCGGCGGCGCGATGGGAGGGCGGTGCAGGGTCTGCCGTCCACGCTCCCGCTGCCAGGTAAGGGACCACGGGGGCGAAAGCCAGCGCCAGCATCCAGCCACAGCACGGGGTGTGCAGTCCTGGACGTGCAGAATAAAGTAGGGATTATTAGTAATAATTTATTTTTTTTTTTCATTGTGTAGCAGACCCGTTTCTGAGCACAACGGGAGCAGAGACAGGCGGATGTGCTCACAGGTCCCTCCGTCGGGACCCACACATCCATCCATGGTGAGGCTTGGAGCCAGCAGCACTGCAGCGGGGATGCTCTGCTGCAGGGAAACCCCTTCCTGCACGGCTCGTTCCTCTGTAGGAAACGGTAACGGAGCCTGCAGTGAGGGCCAGCAACAAGAGGAATACTCACCGGGGTGGCTTCCTTCGCTGCCGAGATAATTTCCCCCCCGCCCCTCCAAAACAACGCCTTCCTCACCCCCCACCCCTGCTGTGCAAAGCCCATCCACATAGGCCTGGGCTCTGATTTACAGCCTGCTTCTGACAGCTACGAGCAGGGAAAGTGCTGATCCGGGAGAAAATGAGGACCAGAGTGAGGGGAGGAGGGGGTTTCGCTGGGGAGGTTTCAGAGCCGCGTGGGGGGAGTGCAGCCCTGGCCAGGAGCCCTCCCACCGGCTGGGGCGAGGGATGCCCCTGGATGAGGAGGGGAGCAGGGAGCAGCAGCGAGGAAGAAAATCAAGAAGAGCTTTGGGAGGAATCGGGGCAGGGATGGGAAGCCCCCATGCCTGCACAAACCCCTCCGCTAATCCCGAATTTCCCAGCCGGGGGCGGGGGGAAGGCTGAGCCTGGCTCTCCTGCCCTGCTCCCAGCCCGCCCCGGGAGAAGCCGGGCGAGCCGCGGGAAAACGTCTGCAGCCCTATAAACTGACAGAGTTGTTTATAATATTCCTAAGTGCCATTGCGTGATGATAGCAGTTCCCTGACAGGGAAAATTTACTTTTTTCCTTCTTTTTTTAAATAAAATTAGAAAGCTGCAAGTCCCACAAAAGATGTTTTGGCTATCATTCAGGGTTTGTTTGTTTTTCTGCTTCCTATAAGTGACACGCTGAGGGCCGTTTGCTGCTGATAATGTTACAGCCTTATCCCAGCGCCGTTAGCCCAGCACCGCGCTCCGGCTGAGCCGGGGCAAGTCCTCTCCCTGCCAGCACCCGGGGCCAAGGCTTTTGCTGATGTCCCTCTGGCCACCCCATCGAACTCATCCCCACTGCCCTGCGCCTGCAGGACCCCAGCAGCACAGGGGACGTTGGCTGAGCAGAAAGCAGGAGCAGCACCAGCACCGGGCTGCAGTGCCTGGGGGATCCCAGCCCCACCGTGACACCAGCCAGAACAGGCACCGATGGAGCCGGGAGCAATGGGGCTGGAGGGCATGGAGCAGGGAGCAAGGAGTGAAAACCATAGAGAATGGAGCTTGGAGCAAGGAGCAAGGACCATGGAGAATGGGACAAGGAGAATGGTTCATGGAGAATGGGGCAAGGGGCACAGGGGGCATGGAGAATGGAGCAAGGGGCATGGGACATGGGGCATGGGACATGGAGCATGGAACATGGAGCAGCCTCTGGCGGCTCCTTGGCCAAAGCTCCTGCAGCCCCTGATCCGCCGCAGCTGAACTTCCTGGATTTGAAGGGCTGGAAGTTAAAAGTTGTTGACCTTCTGGATAAAACTTATCTGTGCACATTTCACATCCCGGGGAATGAAACCATTACTTTGTCATTACTTTTTGTGTGGAAAAACTCCTCGGTAGGAGTCAGGCGCTTTGCTGAGGACACTGCAATCTCCAGTTTGCTTATATTGTGCTAAAAACAAACAAACAAAGCCTGACCGGCACTGGAGAGCTGCAGCAACCCTCTGGGCCAAAAAAGGAGCTATCAGGCCCTCGGTACGGGACACAGCACGGCTTCAGCGAGGCCGCCGGGCTGACTGACGGGCACCCCTCCGGCGCGGCTGTGCCTTCGGGTGTCAGCAGCCACGGCTGTTTCCTGTGGCCAGGGATGGGGCTGACATGTCACTGACCTGTCCCCTCCATCAACCGAGGGACAAGGAAGACACAGCCTGGAGCAGAGACCAGGGCTCATGGAAACCTCTGGATGGGCTGCTGAAGATTGGGGCTCGTGTCCCTGCATTGCTCCATGGAAAGGTCTGTAAAACTCACAGCACTGAGTCCGTGAGCACTAAGGCAGCAATTCCCTGCTCAGAGGCATTTTCCACTGCTGATGCTGGGGAAGTGTTCTCCCTGGTCCTGCTGAGCACCCCCTGCAGCCCCCACACCACCAGGCTCTCGGGGCACTGCGCTGCCCCACAACCGTCCCCTTGAAACGCTCCCAGGAGCATCATTTGGCAGAAACGATGCTGATGCCTCCACAGCTGACAGGGGGTATTTCATCGTGGTCTGTAGCTTTGGAAAACAGGAATTTAGACTTAGAGAACCTTGTTAATTTCCCATCCAAGTTCCCAATTCCCCTCCTGCCCCAGGGAAGCCAGGCTCTGCTCCAGGCTCAGCTCCAGGCTCAGCGGAGCAGCCCAGCTCTTCCCAGGGCCGCAGTGGCGGCTGGTGCTGCCCCGGGTACCGCAGTCCCGGCCCCGCAGCTCCACGGGCGTTTGCTAAGAGCCAGGAAACAAGAGATGGGAAGTTTATAAACATGCCGCGGACAGTTTACGGAAAGAGGTTATGAAATGCAATTAAATGTTTTATAAAGTGTCCTGATTGCTCTCCCCGGTCACTGTGTGATTTTGATCGTAAATCAGAAAATGAGCCGGAGCTGGAGAACTGAAGGGCAGGGGAGGACCAGGAGGGCAACAGAGTGACAGGGATACTGGGGGGCTCCCTTCAGCACTTGCTTGTGCCCGGGGTTCTGCAGCCGGGACATTTATGCCCCACAGATCAGTCCCAAGTGGGAGGGAATCGCCCCTGCTGTGCCCGTGCCCAGCAGCCCCCAGTGCCAGCCCCCACCTTGCCCAATTCTGCCTGTTTAATATGCAACGTACCTTCTGATGAGACACAAATTGTGCAGCCAGGGTGAGGGGGATGATGGTGGAAGGGGATGGTGGCAGACGGACACACAGGTGGGACAAACCCGCTGGCCCCTGGCACTGGGGGAGCAACGGGGAATGTTGGCCAGAGATGAGAAGCAAACATCAAGGGATCACAATGAAAGCACACTGAAGTGTGTGATTTATGGATGGATTCAGGGCAGCAGCACACGCTGCCTCGCAGGGGCTCCCTGGAACGAGCAGCCACCGGTCAGTGTTTACTGGGAACCGGCACAATTAGCTGGCCAAGAGCTAATTGCAGGTCTGAACCGTATCCTCCCAGCTGCGGGGGCCACTCCACATGGCCAGCACTGGGACACTGCCTGCCACTGTCCCCTGGAAGCACAACTGAACCAGAGAGCAGCCTCCATCCCTGGCACCCGGCGCCGGAGCAGGGAGAGTCCATCCTCACCCCTGGGACCGGCTGCAAGAGGGAGCTCATCACAGTGACCCAACCGCGGCTGATGCACAGTCAAACACCTCAAAACTTGGAAAAACTAATTACCAAAGCCCTAAAGCCTGAAGTGCAGCACAGGCATCATGTGTCTGACATTTGGCTTCTCATCCCGGAGCTGCTGGTCCAACAGCTCGCGAGCCAGAGGTTAAGCTTCCCGGTTCCTCTTTTTGATCTGCATCATTCACATTTTTCCATGTTGTTGGACACAATCAAAAAAAAAAAAAAAAAGCCTTTGAATTAGCAGGCAGGCGAGACACTAATTGCCTTCCCAGCTCCTCCTGTGTCTGGGCCGGATGCTGCCCAGGGCCCTGCACGCACCCGCTCAGCCCAGGAGCTCCACGGGGGAGACAGAACAAGGGCTGCAGTGTGGGGGTGGGCAAAAAAGACTGCGAAACCCGGCTGAAAAGGCCCTAATATGAGCATCTTTGCGTGAGTAGAGGTGCTGCCTGAGCACCCGACAGCCCAGGGATGCTGCCTGAGCACCCAACAACCCCATGGGTGCTTCCTGAGGACCCAATAAACCCAGGGATGCTGCCTGAGCACTGTCCCCGATCCCCACGGGCAGAGCAGGGTGGGGATGCTCCCAGCCACGCGTGGCTCTGCGTGCATGGGCCGACTTGGCAGGCATTTTCCTATCCATTACCAGCTAATGCAATGGAACTGGCTGACAATGGGCTCGGCGGCTGCCAAAATCCAACATGCGGCCTGCAGATGTCCCTGGGACCGGCAAACCCTGCTGGAAGATCCGTGCGGTACGAAAGGTTACCCTCAATTTGCTTCAGATGCTGCTCGCGCCGTTCGACAGCCATCGTGGGAGGAGGGGGCTCCTTCGGAGAGAAAAGCATAAATCCAGCTCCGCATCCAGACTGTTATTATCTTCTCTGGTTCAAATTAAGTGGCTGGGGTCATTTTTTTATATGTTGCAGTTTGTCTTTTACCTGAGGGCATTGTGGAAAGGAAAGAAAAAAAGGTGACTCTAGCAGGGAAGGAGGGCAGGAGCAGAGTGTACAGCAGGCAATTACCTGGACTGACATCAGGTTCTCCCTAAAACATCAACAGGGAGATTAAATGTCGGCAGACACAGCTAATTCCTTGCCAGTGGGTCTGGTGATAAATCAGTGGCCACGGGGCAGGAGAGGGCAGGGTGGACCCCGCATGGGGTTGCAGGATGAGAGGGAGAGACCCCCAGCTGCCACCAGCCCCCCGTCAGCCCCCCCAGGCTGCTTCCTAAGGCCAAGGAGCGAGGTGGGAGCAAACAGCGGGCACAGCAACCAGACAGGCAGCGGGTGACACCAGTGCCACCACCAAAAGCCACCGAGCACTGGTTGTTTCAGGCACTGTGAGATTCAAAAACCAACACCGCATCAAAGCATCCGCCCCGCATTTCCGGAGCCGGTGACAAAGGGCTTTGCGTGGGCTTGGGCTCCGAGTGTGGGCTGGCCTGGTTCAAAATCCCGTGTTTTATCAACTGCTATATGAAAGGCAAATGAGCTGCTGGAAGCCCCAGGTTCGGGAATGCCAGCACCATGGGGCATGTGGGGACCCCGCAGGGCTGCCGGCACGGGCAGGTCACACTCCTCCCTCTCTGACCCCCCCCTCCAGCACCCCACATCCCCCACACTGAGCTCTGAATGGGACCCTGTCTGCACCAAGGGCCGCTCATCGCACTGTCAGCATCCACGACAGACCCTCCCTCAGTCTGTGCCCCTCAGCCCCCCCGGCAGCGAGGGCATCGCTTCTCTGGAGCCCAGGGAACCTTCCCACTGCTTCACCCCACTTTAAACAAAAAAAATCATACTTCTTCCAGCCCTGCGGAGCCGGCAAAGCCGGCGACCCCGCTGGGTGGAGGCGCAGGAGGAGCGTGCTTGCCTGGAAATGTTTACTGCGCAGACACACCGAGTGCACTGGTCGGGCAAGCCAGGGCGGGTTTGGGTTCCGGCTTCGGAGAAGGGCACGTCCCTTGTGGAGAAACCACTTGGCGGAGGGGAAAAAAAAGGGTGTCTGGTGCTTACCGCAATCTGAGGTGCCCCAAAACCAGTATTTGCCCTTCCTTTATGAGCCTGTGGAAATAAGCAAACTTGGATTAGTCTCAAGTTCCTCTTCCAGAGGGCAGGGAGAGGCTGGGCAAGAGGCTGGGAGCCCTCCACC
>JAOXNH010000013.1:6609489-6626468 GCA_028566575.1 Bartramia longicauda
CGGGGCTCCCCCGGCTCCACCTGCACCGCGGCGGCGCCGGCGCCCGGGGAAGCGCGACCGGAGCGGCGGAGGGGGAACGGCCCGCACCCCCGATCTGCCGCGGGGCCGGAGGTTTCCCCGGGGCGCTGCCCCTGCCGTGCTCCATCCCCTCGGGCACCCCGCGCCCCGAAAGCGCCGTCGTCGCTCGGTTCCCCCTGTGCCGGGACTTGCCGCGGGGACCCCCCCGGCTCCCGCCGCATCTGCCGGGGCGTCCAGCCCCGCACAGCCATCCCTCCGCGGGCAGGGAGCGGGATCAGCCCCTCGGTGCGGTTTAGACCTGGGAACGGCGGCAGCGAGCAGCTTCCCCGATCCACCCTCTACAATCCCGAGATCTCCGCGCGCTGGAGCCCCCGGATCCCTACGGGATGTGGCGCGGCCCCACGCACTTGTATTAATTACCGCTTCTAATTAGCAAGCAAGTTGCTGCTCTCCCTCATTTGGATAAGATGAGGCTCTGTAACAGATAGAAATGATGCCACGGAAAATACCAGCCTTCTAGAAATTAATCTCCTCCTGTCCCGATTCCTGTAACAATGAAAATTCATATGTGCAGAGTGAGAGTAATTAGGAAAACTGGGAATGTGAAGTTTCCTAAGCGACCCTGTGCTGCTTCAGTTGTTCAGTAACACTAGAGAAAAAAATAGTTTGCTGCAGAGAAGTTCTCAGTGTCCTCCACCCTATAAAAGTCCTCTCTAATCATGTGGAAAACACTGTTTTCCACGCCAATCTCATCATCGTTAGCACATTGCAGTGGATGAAGCAGAACTTAATCAAATTCAGCCCATCTGCCACCGAAAGAGAGCGGTGGTTTCTGGAATTCCTCAACTACTGTGGAGCACGTTGCAAGGGCCTGGGAGCACTTAATAGTCCCGCCGATAACACAAGTATTCCTGGTGTTTGAGGGCACGTCTGGGCGTGTGGCAGTCGTGGCCAGGCTGGCATCCCTGGGAGAGCGATCCCAGAGTGAGGAAGGTGAGCGGGAAAGCTGTGGGGTGGTAGGGAGCGGGGAGCCCAGGGGGATGTGCTGCCCAGGCACAAAAGGTGCATCGTGTGAGGAGCAAATTCTTCCAGAGCAGCACAGGCTTCGGGGGGCACACACGATACGATAGCGGCGCTGCTCCCAGCCGTGCCCGGAGGAGATCTCCTGCAGCCTGATCAGCCCACGGGGAGCTGAAATCACTGGGCGAGAAAATGAGTCACCCTCGGCGAGTGTCAGGTCCCTACAGGCGCTGGCCTGGCTGCCAGCCCCCACATCTGCCCCCACCCGCCGGGGCAGGAGAGGGCAGGGAGCGTCTGCGCGGAGGGCGATGCTGCCGATGCCACGCTGAAAGGCAAGGAGGGAAGGAAGAGTCTTTGGGCAGTGGAGAAGTTGGGTTATTTCACTTCGTTGCCCAGGAGGCAGGAGAAGGGGAGGCTCGTCAGAGCTGAGGAGTGGGGGGGTGGGTGAATTACCTGGACAAAGACGAGATGCCGAGTGGTCACCGCGTCACCTGGGCAGAGCTGGGCAGTTCTGGTGACACACTTGGACACTGGCTGAAGGGTGAAAATTCTTTCTTTAGGAAGAGCATGAAAACCACCTATTTTCCTTGCTGCCGTACCCACTTCTCCCCACAATGACTTCCCTGCGGTGTCTGCCCTAATCCCAAACGCCCGGCTCTTCCCGACAAGCGGGAGGAAAGACCAGCCACATTTTCAGCCTGGGTAGCTGGGGCTTATTTGGAGGAAGCTGGATTTAGCTCCCGCAGCAGTTTGTGTTCTCGGCTTGCAGCCCGACTCCCCGGCCGGCAGCCTCTCGTTCGAGGGGAGAGGGGCAGCCCCCGGGGGGCCGGGGCAGGATCCCAGCCTGGGGGGGCCGGGGGGCTCCCCTGCACAGCCCAACTGCCTCCTCAGCCGAGGGTCAGCCGCGCACCATGACTTTGAACGTTTTCGGCAAGCAGAAGTGGTCCCAGGGACCTTAAGTACATGACTTCTAAACCAAAAAAATTAGAAACCAAATACATTAAACTCACATTTTCACGTTTTCGGTCGTGCTCTCTCTTCTCCAGACCAGAACATTCCTTGGAGAAGCCTTCATTGAAGCGAGCGCTGTTCTGCTGGACGTGTCAGTTCTGATAAAATAGCATGTTTAGATGAAATTGTGTTTTACTGAAAATGGTCTCAGCCAGCTGTGCTTTGGGAAAAAGTTATTCAGTGATTTACATAGGTTTCCAAGCAAATCTTTAGCACTACTGATATTGCAGTAAATACATTTGGTGGTGCATCATCGTTCCTTATTTTTATTATTATTGCCAAATTCTTCTAGGGATTCACACACAATAAACTTGTGGAAATAGAGGAAATGCTTCTCATTTTCAGAGTTGACTTTTAAAGTAGATTAATAGAAAAAACTGGATCGTTCTGATCACAGTACATGGAAAGGAAATATCAACCAAATGTTTCTTCTAAACAACTGCAAATTATTAATTTTCAGTGACGTCAGGCGTGGCCCGCGCCACCTCCCAAAAACACCAGGAATTGGTGAACTTTGGCGCCCAAGAAAGTGTCCGTGAGTGCGTGTGCTCGGAGCACGTAGCGGGACGAGCAGGGGATGGGCTCGGGCTGGCCCTGGGTGCTGGTGCGGTCATGGCCAGCAGCGCTGGCCGGGCTCGGAGGCCACCGTGTCCAACCACGGGGCAACCCTGGCTGTGGGGAGCAGCATCCGTGCAGGAACGCTCCCAAACTATAACGTGTTACTTAGCAACAAAATACCAGCTGAAACACAGGCGGAAATTAGGAAGGAATGCACCGGGAAAATCCCTAAATCCCGTTTATGCTTGGCGCAGTGGGGCGGGAGACGGGCATCCTGCGGGGCCGGCGGCTCTCCCGGGCGGGCAGGGCTGTGCCCTGCGCTGCGAGAGCACGGCCGGCCCCCACGGCGGCCTCTGAAATTCCTTCCCAAAGATTTGGAAGATTAGACAAATGTTGCTTATAAACATAAACTGTGCAATAAACAAACTTGGTGTAAATAACTAAGTAGAGTTTACTCACTATTGAGAGCCCCGCTGGCTGCTCTGGTGTGGAAAGCCATTTCAGATTGAAGGTTTGGTTAAAGAAAAATGTACACAAAGCCGTACGCACACCCCCTGCACCCCACCCTCACACATACCCGCTTGCCTGAGAGCCTGCATGAACCCCCCCAAGCCCCAGGCGCACCAAATCCTCGTTAGCTAACTTGTTTATTGCTAACCACAGCCCTTGGAAACTACAAATATTTAATTTCATCTGGCATTGGAGCAGATGGGAGGCATCAGGCTCCCAAAGAGATAAAACAAATCTGTGGAAGGAAGACCAGCGCGAGCTTGGGCGCGGGTTGGGGAGCGCGCGGGAGCTTGGTGGCCACATGGAGCTCCTCAAGGCCTCGGTGGGTTTTGGGGGCTCCTGGGGATGCTCACAGTGCCCGGCGGGGACTCTTAGGGATGCTTTATCCAGAGTCAGGCAGCGCTGTGCTCCAGCTCCATCCTCAGCCTGGGAAGGGGGTTCATGGGCAGGGAAGATGCCCTGAGGGCAAAGCATGAAGGAGGAGACCCCATTGCACCCTCCTGCTCAAGCAACCCCAGGAGTTGGCATCGAGCCCTCCCTGAGGTCTCCCCAAGGACACCCCATGGGACGTGGAGAAGAGCCGTCCCCACCACAGTGGGTAGAAGGAGCAGTGTTCCCGCAGCTGAGCCTCCCCGGGGCTGGCCACACGTCCCCGAGGTGGCACCGGAGCTGGGTCCCGGTGCAGGTGCAGTGGATGGGCACGGAGTGATGGAAAACTCCAGCCGCCCGTGCGCGAGGATGCAGGAGAGAGGGGCTAGTTTAAACAGGCATCCCACTGAGGTGTGTGGGAGGGGAAATAGCATCAATAGGAATGTTTGAAATTAAGCCAAGGGAAAGACAGCTGCACGGAGGAGCTCCACCGCCCTGTAACCCTTTGGGGCGCGCGGGGGTGTCGCTGCCTCCCCTCCGTGCCAGCCCCAGCGGGGCAGACCCCCAGCGCTCCAGGGGGGGCTTCGCTAGCAGAGGGTCTGGCAGCTTACATGGTGGCTCCGAGGGCTGCGTGTCCATCGCTCCCGATGCCATCCTGTGCCGTGGATGAGCCATTCCCTCCTCGGCGCCTGTCCCCGCTGCAGAGCAGCCCCCATCCCGCCCGGCCCCGGGGGCACCGCAGGCGAGGTACCAGGGGGACTCACCACCTCCAAGGGCAGACACCGTGCAGCGCTGGGGGCGTCTGTGGGGCTGTGCAGCGGCTGGAGGTTTGTTGTTGCAGAGCGCTTTGCATGGCAATAAAAGCAGGAGGTCAGCGACCGGGAAGTCTTTATCCCGAGGCGCTCCACAGCCCCGGCTGTCCGGGCAGCCACACTTTGAAAAATCAGTTTTAAAGTAACATCAGAGTGATGGAGAGTGAACCCTGTGGCCTCTGCAGCAGCCCTGGTGTTCGTGGCTGGGGTGCATTGAACAGATGGGTTCTCTCAGTCACTCCACACCATTATAATAAGCCTAATTGTGTTTATTAGTTCATTTTTCATTAGGGTCACTTTCACCTATAGGAAATCTTTCTTACAAAGAAATGCAGAAGAAAAAAAAAATCCTTCTGCTCTTCCAAAGTCATTAGCTTTTGCTGTTCCTAGTACTGATTTCAGCAGTGCCTGCAGCCCACAGTGAGGAGACCTGGGCCAGGTCCTGTAGGAGCACACAGCCTCTGCTCTGCGCAGCTCGCACCCAGCACAGGAGATGCCACGGACCAGAGAGGAATCATCCATCCCGCTCTGCCCCAGGGACTGTCTCACCTCCCCCCCACTCAGCAAAGTGCTCTTGAGATTTTGGGAGGAAAAAAAAATTATACTTAAGGATAAAGCATGTTTTTGATGAGCAATTTGTACTGTATTCATACATCACCAACACCGCCACCGAGGAATAGCTTTCACTCAGCGCTGAGCGGGATTTTGGCCATTATTGCAGAAGGAACCAGAATCCTTTTCTCCCTGGGCTTCTATAACCTCCCACCCTCGCCCCCCCTCTGGCTCCGAGGCTGCCCGAGCACTCGAGGCTCTGCTGCCCCCCCGATAGATGTTCTGCACACACCATGTCTCACCTTTACACCACAACAAGCACAACAGACCTCCAAGATGCCAACAGCAAACCCTCCCACCTCAGCCGAGGGGACGGCGGAGCCGGGCGCTCATTTGGGTCCAGCTCCCCAGGACTCCAACATCTCCCGGACAATTCAATCCTTCCCATGGAATCCACATCCCACTGACCGCAGAGGGGGCAGGAGACCACAGAGAGGGGACCCGACGAGGAACCCGAGGCACAAGCTGGAGCAAGGGTGACACACAAGAAACAGAAGGACCATGGTGCAGAAAAGGAAAAATATGTCCCTTGGATGGCACTGGCAGTGGCTCAGCATTATGATATTAAAAATTATTCAAGTGAGACTAACGCTCTCAACATACAGAGTAGTGGCTCTAAGTGAGGAAATTAGGACTATTAATCATTCCAAGGCGTTAACAATTCCAGCAGGCCAGGATGGCCCCGTTCCTAGTGGGGCTTAATAAAATACTCAGGGTTTATAATAATAAAATAATATCTCAAATGTCTGTAGCACCTTGCAATCCGAAGTGCTTTGCTGTTGGCTATAAATTGTCTGCCCACAGCCAGGGAGAGCGGAGGAAGGAGAGCGCAGCATCCTTGGGAAGTATGCGAGGAACTCGAGGAGGTGAAACGCTGCCAGGCGCGTTGGAATTTGCTCTTTATCAGGCGAAGAGGCAGGGGTGTTGGATCTGATCCTATCTGAACGAGGTGTCTCCAAGAGCTGCCTGGGGCTTTCCACCTCTCACCAAAATACAGATTCCCTGTCGACTCAATGGGAAGGAAAGAGGACAGGAGCCAAGATGGTTTGGCAGGCAGAGTGATGTCCGGGACTATCGAAGTGGTTACGAGAGCAGCGGGGAGGGGAATCCGTTTTCCCAGGGGAAGGCCCCCATCAGCCTCCGATACCCCTGAGGAGCCAGACCATGGCTGCACGGACCAGGGTGCACCAGAGGCTGAGCATCTCCTGCCTGAGGAGATGGGAACCGGGGCTCTGGCAGCTGTGTAATGTGGCCAGGATCAACACCTTGATGCTTTTCTTCCTTGTTTTTTTGATGTTTTAAACATGGTTTGGTCAAGTTCAGCACCCCCGAGTGCTGCTCTGCCCATCACCACGCAGCCCGAGGCTGCCTGCGCCCCATTACTGCCAGGAACAAAAGAGAGACCCCGTTAGCAGCCCCCGGGAGCAGCCGACGTGGCCGGGGGTGCAGGGGTTTAAGCTGCCTGAGCTGTGGTAACCGCAGAGAGCCCCCTGCACTCGGTGGGGAGAGGCAGCATCCCAAAAGGCAAGTTCTCAGGATGAGAACCTGTCAGATGGGATGGCAGAGCCAAGCCTGCTGCCTGTACTGGGACCCGCTTCGGGTCGGAGGAGCATCTCAATGATTCCAAAGCCATGGAGCTGTCAGGGTTCATGGTGCCATGTGTGGCCGGAGCACCCTCTGCCCCTCACCCCCCTCCCAACGCTTCTGTTCCCTGCTCTGCCACCGAACCAGGAGTTACAGACAGTTGGCAAAAGGGGTTTGTGATCCTTGGGAGGGGAGAAGCCCCAGGAAGGAGACCTCTTAACCTGCCCTTGGTTTTCAGCCATGGAAAAGGATAACCAGAGGCAGTGGGGAATCCTTGTGCCTCAGTGCTGGGCACCCAGGGCTTCCTCTCAGCATATAATTAACCTACGATAGTCATCGAAGATAAGCTCAGCTTGCATTAATCCAGTTTAAAATTGTGCCTTTAATGGCACTGGAGCAACCACAGTTTCCCCACAGTGGGAACTTCCAGCCTTTCAGCAGCTGCTTTCGTTCTAAAGCAGAGCCCAAATATTTCAAATTTTGAGATTTGCCTGAGAACGGCGATTCCAAAAATTTCCCTTTTGAAATCAAGTAATGCTCAAATAAGTTTTCCAATGCCATATAAAATGGGGTAAAATGCAATACTGGACACAGCAGTGTGTCTGGTATAAATTTCATTAGAAACTTAATTAGAGCACTAACATATTTCTCAACAACATCTTGGCCTTACAGAAAAGCAACAAACGAGAGCAAGTTGCGATTCCACTTAATTTTACCCATTCCTGTTAAATCTTTTAATCAAAACCTCCTTTTCCAAGAGACATTTTCCACCCGGTATCTTCTCACAAGCCCAGAAAGTAGCGTGACCACAGCTAAGCCTCTCCAGCTCCGGGATCTCTGGGAGCCACCGCGGCACAGGGGGCAGCCGTGGTGGCCGTTCTGCAGAGCCAGAGCATCCCCGCAGCCTGGGGGAGCCATGGCCAGAGCACCCCGCACCCACACGCTGGGAAAGGCTGGCATCATCCACCGAGATAAGCCCTGGGCCAGCACCAGGAGGAAACATGGAGCCTTTCCCATCCCTGCAGCCCTGTGATGGCTGGTATTTCCATCCAACGCTCGCCCCAGCCCCATGCAAAGCAAGTGGCCACCGGGCTCCACACAGAGACACAAGGAGCAGGGCTTTGCCTCCGCCGCGCTGACTTACCCACTCCCATGGAAATCCCGTTTCACCGGTGGCAGCCGGAGCTGGGTGCACACAGGGACTTCGCTGCCGATGCCTCTCTGGGACTGGAGACCTGCACCCACAAACCACTGGGACAGTAGGGTCTGAGCAATTAAGCAAAATTAGTGCCAGCAGCCCTAAGTTACAAAAAAAATACAATTAATATCTGTAGGTGGCCCAGGTGTGTGTTGCAGCGAGATGGTTATTTATAATGAAAGGGAAACTGAATTCCCCTTCGCAGCATCCTCCTGCCTGGGTCTCCAGAGCTGGGGGGTCCCTCTGGGCGCTGGTTTGGCAGCGCAGCCCCCATAAAGGCGGCCTGGAGCTCTTGGGGTCTGGAGATCCCTCAGCAGCCACTCTGCTCGCTTGGCCAGGCTCCCGCTGGCACCTTTGGGACAGGCTGCTGGAGAGGGCTCCATCCCCCAGCAGCAGCAGTTCCCGTCTGCCGGTCACTGAGGTGCCCCCGGCTCTGGCCACGCTCCTCATCCCCCCATTTGGGAGGGTGGGGGCTTCTTCTGGGGCTTTCGGTCTTTCCTGTTAAAGAGCTGAGCAACTAGGAAGCTCCATCCACTGTGTCGGGGCCAAAAGCATGGCTTCCTGATCCAGAAAGGGATTCTGGCACAGTGAAGACTGAGAAGGAACGAGGCGTACTGGGATCTGATCCTTGGGACAAGACACAGCAAATCCCAGGAACTCACTGCCCACACAGGACTATGGGGATCCCCTCCTACAGCACAGCGGGGAGAGCGGATGTGGACGGGAAAGCCCTGACTCTGAGCAGAGCAGAGGGCAGGGACATGGCATGAGCCCACGGTTCTGCGAGAGCACCCCGAGGAGTCTGCGAGCGCTCCGGGACGCCGGGCAAGCTCTCGTGGGAAGCGCGGGAGCGGGACACATGCAGCACGGAGGCAAGTCTTGGAAGGGGGTTAGCACAAAATGCCTGCTGCCAAGTAAATAGATGCGTCTGCCTCCGATTTGCATGTTTATCTTAGAAGCAATTTAGGTTTCTCCTTGTTTACAAGAGTCGAAGTCAGCAGACTCTTAGGACAAGAACAACCACTGGGAGCCAACATGTGACAGTTGTCTCCTGTTCCCCGGCGCGTCGGGGCGGCTGGCGCTGTCGGGAAAGAGCTTCAGCTGCACCCATGGATGTGCCCATGTGGGAGATTTACTGGCAGAGAGGAGGAAGGCGAGCAGGAGCGAGGAGCATTTCACCTCCTCTACCTCCGAGAACACTTGCCTTTGTAACACAAAGTCTCCAGGCGCTGCTGCTGCTGCACCATCGCTGCTGGGGGGGGAAGGCAGAGGTCTGGTGGCACGCATGGTGGCACACGGGGTGGCACGGCATTTCCCTCACACCCACCTCCTGGCAGCTGAGCTCCAGGAGCGAAGGGGAGATGCAGCCCCTCTGGTGACGGGATGCTGATGTGCAAGAAGTGACCGATGGGAGCCAAAGGCCATGGGAGGGACCGGCGCCAGCCCCTCCGCCTGAGCCGAGCAAACAGCTCTGCCCCGAGCAGGAGGGCGATGCCAGGGCTCTGCAGACACGACGAGGACCTCACAGGAGGCAGCATCCTGTGGAACCCTATTTGACAGGGCGGGGGATCGTTATCCCCACATGCACTTAATTATCCCTCCCTCCCAGCTCCTCCTTGCTGCGGGCGGCTCCTGCCCTGCTCCTCCTGACCGTGCAGAAGTCCGGGCCCGAGCAGCCTCCAGCATCACGAGCAGCTCCCTCTCACAGGCTTTTGTGAACTTAGGGCTTCGGGTGTTTTTTTCCTGCTGTAAAAATGCAGATTCCCCAAGAGTACAGCATTTCACAGAAATTTGCCACTTCCAGCACAACTTCATTTTTTAAAAATGAAGTTCTGATAAAGCAGCTGGGGACTTCTCAGAACATCCATTGTCTTTCCTATTTCAGTGTTTTTAAAATGTCATAGATTTTTTAGAAATAAAATCGGAAGGGATGCTTTAATCAATCCAAAACAAATGTTTGGGTTTTTTCCCTCCCAAAATTCTGCTTGGCAGAATTTTCTGATGTTCCTTGTCTCGCTCCATTTCAGAGTAACTGAACCCAACTGGAGCATTTCTCACGAAAGGGAAGGTCTGGGTCCTGCTGAGATAACCCCAGCCTTTCCGAGAGCCGTGAGGAATTGTCCCCCTTGTGCCACGCTGTGTTCCAGCGCCACAGCAGCGGTGGGGTGGGTTTGTGATCTCGGATGGGGGCCTGTAGGTACCGCAGGAAATGCACTGCTTGTCTGTGGCCACGAGCAGGGGGAGACGCAGCCCCTGACCCCGGCGGGGCTGTGGGACCCTGCCCGGCGAGGTGCTCCCTGCCCTTGGCCCCGCTCTCCTTCCACTTTCTCCTGCTGATAGTGTTTGCTCTGATCTGGGTGTTTGGCAGGAGCATTAACGAGAAGTAATTAGCTTGGGGTGTGAAAAAGGGAGTGCCTGGTGTTTATCTTGTCTGGAGGGTTTCCCTTGATCTCAGTCTCCCAGGGGATGGTGTTAGTCAGGGCTTTATCTGCCGGTTCTCCATCCTGGGGTCCCTCCGCTGCCAGCCCTGCCCACAGCCCACCGCCAGTGCCACAAACCAGTGCCACAGCTCGGCAGCGCTGGAGATGGACAGGGGATGGGGTCCCCACTGAGGTCCCCATCAACGTTTTTCCTTTCCCAGCATCTCCTTTCTCCAGAGCAGAGGGGCTTTGGCTGCTGCTGCAGCCCCAACCCTGCGACACCGCTGCCCCCCCGCAGCCTCCTCCCGGCTCTCGGCTGCGCAGGCAGGGACACGGCAGCCGTCCCTGTCCTCGCTGGCACCAGGCAGGCTGGGCAGAGCGAATTCAGGGACAGGGTACGTGGCCACGCTGCCCCACAGAATCTCTGCATCCCCACTCGGTCCCACTGGCCTGTGCCATCCTCCGGCTGGGGGGATGCTCCTCTGCCCCACTCACCGCGGGGAGGAACCGGTCGCTCTCGCAGCCCAGCACGAAGGAGGCAATTAAACACCTGCAGTCGGCGTCGCTCAATGAGCTCCTGTTGGCTTTTCTTTCCTAAACGGCTCCTGCCGTCGCCCTTCTCCCACTGCTGCGGGATGAAAGGATGATGAACCAGCCTGAGAAAATAATGCTCGCGGGCCCTTGGTGCCGGGGCTCGCAAAGCCGGGGGAGCTGGGTTTATTATCCTCAGCTCCAGCCTGAGATGACCTTGTGTTTCTGCCAGCGTTCAAACAAAATATTTTAAAAGAGGGAATAGATCCCACTGCTTTCTGTGCTCCCAGGGCTTTCCTGAGCCCGCGATCTCTCTCTGGGGCCGATAGAAGTGATAGAACACGGCCAGGGAGAGACAATGAAATACTGCCCAAGCTTATTGCTTTTTATTATTATTAAAGGGAGGTTCTTCCTTCCAGTCGGGGGGGGCTGAAAAATTTGAATCCCACCCAAACCTCATCCCTTCCAGCCAGAATCATGGCTCTGTGGCAAACATCATCCTCCGGCACGAGCAGCCGCTGCCTGGCTGGGGCTGACCGGGATGGAAAATTCCACGTTGCTGCCACTGCCCGGGCTGGTGCGAGGCTGTGGGGCACGGGACAGAGCTCGGGGTCCCTCCCCCGTGGCCGTGGAAGGCTGCCCCTGGGGCTCAGCCAGGCTCTACCAGACTCTTGTTTGCGCATTGACTTTCTGCTCCAAGCTCCCACCCTCCGCTGCAGGGAGGGGACCGGGATGCAGGCAGGACACGGGATGCGGGTGGGATACGGGATGCAGGTGGGGTGCAGGCAGGACAGGAGACACAGCATAGTCCTCCTGGTTATCCAGCTTCAGGGCACAATCATAAATGTTCACCAGTGCAGGAGATGCACAGAGAGGATGAGATAGCTGGGGGATGACAGCGTGAAGGGGGACTGCAGCAACCAGAGATGAAGGCTGCTCCTCTTTCTCCCCCACTCGAGCATCGCATGCCTGTGCCATGGACCATTGTCCCTGCCGTGTGCCCCAGCTGGGGTGTGGGCTGGAGGCAGCGCAGAGACAGTGCCGGCCACGCTGGTCTCAGCCGGGCTCCATCCTGCTGCACTCAGCAGGGCGGGCTGGGAAGTGGGGAAGAGGGTGGGAGGGAGGGCTTGCACATCAGCAGGTTCCTCCACTGCCTCCCCAGGAGCTCAGAGGGAGCCCAGGCTCTCAGGGGCACAGGTCCCACAACGTGCAGCCCCCAGAGCTGTCTCTCCCCCGGGGGAGATGGGCTCTGCAGACCCACTGCTCCCCCCTGCAGCGCCGCATGCACAGAGCAGAGCTCCCACACACACACCCCCCAGCTAGGGGTTATTTTGTTAAACACAAAGAGCAAAGCCCAGCGGCTGTGATGGCTCAGCAGTGCCCTGTCCCCGTGTCCTGCCTGTCTGACCCACAGCAAGCGGCACGTTCCATGGCTCCCCCGTCCTCCGTCCCAGGGATGCTGCAAGGAGGGCACCCGCTGCGGGGGACACCCTCAGCAGAGCCCAGAGCAGCAGTGACACAGCGAGAGGGAAAAGAGGGAAAGATGGGCTTCAATGTACAGGGTGAGGGCCTGGGGAGGCAGAGCCCTGCACCTTCCCCCTCCGCGGGCAGCAGGTGGGGTCCCCCCGAGGTCCCCAGTAACGCGTCCCCATTCTCTCTCCAGGTACATCGGGGCGCTGGGCGCGAGGGTGATCTGTGACAACATCCCCGGGCTGGTGAACAAGCAGCGGCAGCTCTGCCAGCGGTACCCCGACATCATGCAGTCGGTCGGGGAGGGAGCCAAGGAGTGGATCCGGGAGTGCCAGCACCAGTTCCGGCACCACCGCTGGAACTGCAGCACCCTGGACCGGGACCACACTGTCTTCGGCCGGGTCATGCTGCGAAGTAGGTTCTGCCCCGTCCCCTTCCGACTGCCACGTGCCTTGTCTCCCCAGGAGAGTCTCTCCTCCGTGCCCGGTGGTTTGGATTACTCCCTGAGGAGAGCTTTGCCTTTCCCTGTAAATTAATCAAGCAGTAATGGGAGCAGAGCACCACGTTTGAAATAGCTGCACCAGCTGAGATGGAGCAGGGGGAGCACTGGGGGAGAAGGGGGAAGGAGGAGACACCTCCAGAGAACAGGCTCGTATGTAAACAGTAATGGGATATATAAATATTTGGAGAGCAGGGTTGGCCAGGACTCAGCAGTTCACGTGGGAACTGGCTGTTCCCTTGCATGGCGAGGGAGGCAAGGCAGCGCCGCGGCTCCAGTCCTCACTTTGGGCTCCAGGGTGGAGGAGAACCACGGCTGCGGGGCAGCCACCAGCCCCGCATGGACCTTCCCGCGCCAGGTGAGGGACGGGCACAGCAAAAGCAGGGAGATGCCCGAGGAGCAGAGAGGAAGGGCACGATGGGGACAGGGACAGGGTTGGTCCCCAAGCAGGAGCAGCATGGTGGGCTCCGGCAGCGAGCGGACCCCGGGAGCACATCCAGCCCTGCAGCCTCCAAATCAAAGGCGGCTGGGAAGAGCCGTTCCACCGGCCAGGAGCAGCTCATATGGAGGACATGTGGGCGCTGCGGGGGCGGCCGGGGGGCTCTCTCCCAGCTGGTGGGGGGATGGGGCTGCTGCCCAGCGGGGCGGGCGAGCAGCAGAGCCTGGATGCCAGACCCCCGGCGAGGAGCCAGCTGGAGTGAAGGGGGCTGTGAGTGCCAGGAGGCAGCGCTCACCCCACCATGCAGCAGCCTGCCCCGTCCCAGCCTCTCCGTCCCCGCCACGGCACCGTTATCCACCCGCATCCTCGCCTGGCGAAGGACGGGGAATGATGAAAGCTCCTTGCCACAGCCCCATCCTGCGAGGCCCAAAGAGAGCTCTGCTCCCTTTGAAGTTGCTTTCAAAGGCTCTCAGTGATGAAGATGAACATGGTTTTGATTTGCAGCTTCTTTTACAGCATCATAAAAACAGCTGCGAACTCGGAGCAGAGACATAAAATAGCAGGCAGCACGCTGTGCCGTGTGGGGCAAGCCAGGCCCGGGCAGAGCTGTGGCCAGTTCCCACACTCGGCATCGGCCCGGCAGGGAGGTGGCAGTGGCAGGGAGGTGGCAGTGGCAGGGAGGTGGCAGTGGCAGGGAGGTGGCAATGGCTGGTCCATCCACCTCGGCACCGACAGGCACCCAGAGGGTCCCCGAGCCGTGGGTCACTGAGGGGACTTGGTTGGGCAGCCCTAGAGCAGCCCGACACCCCGAGCAGCTGAGCCCTGAGGCTCAGCACAAAATTCCCCTTAGTTTGAAAGGTGCCAGGGACATCGAGGACAGACTCGGTGGCCACTAGAGATGACTGGGCTTGACTCACCCACGTGCAGGACAATCTCCCTGCCAGCCACGAAGGTCCCACCGCACCGTGCCCCGTGCCTGGGCGGGCTGTGGGTACCCGGCACAGCTCGGCACACTGACTCCCCGTTTCTCTCCCCACGGCAGGCAGCAGGGAGGCCGCCTTCGTCTATGCCATCTCCTCGGCCGGCGTGGTGTACGCCATCACGCGGGCCTGCAGCCAGGGCGACCTGAAGGCCTGCAGCTGCGACCCGCTCAAGAGGGGCCGCTCCAAGGACGAGCGCGGGGAGTTCGACTGGGGCGGCTGCAGCGACAACATCAACTACGGGATCCGGTTCGCCAAAGCCTTCGTGGACGCCAAGGAGAAGAAAGTGAAGGACGCCCGGGCGCTGATGAACCTGCACAACAACCGCTGCGGGAGGATGGTGAGTGCAGCCCCTGTGCCCAGCCATCCCAGCGGGATCCTCGGCAGGGGACAGGGCAGCAGGAGCAGCTTGGCCTGTGGAGGGGGACCTTGGTGGCCACAGAGGGCAGGTCCTGCTGCAGATGGGGACAGGACCCTTCCCTGCCTTCCCGGTACCCCCCTGCACCCTCTGCCCAGGAATGGCCCCATGGGGATGGCAGGACCTCGCTTACCTTTGCCTCCAGCACGTGTCCTCGCTGGCGCTGGCATCAGTCACGGTGGGGATGTGTCCTCCGTAGGCAGCCCCATCCCTCCCGTCAGCAGCCCAGTCGTGTGGCCAAGGGCTAGTAAAGCTGCACCAGGGGTGAGCAGAGCCAGGCGTGATGCCCGATGCCCAGGGTGGCCGCTGGTCCTCACGGCGTCCCTCTCCCCACAGGCTGTGAAGCGGTTCCTGAAGCTGGAGTGCAAATGCCACGGGGTGAGCGGCTCCTGCACACTAAGGACTTGTTGGCTGGCAATGTCAGATTTCCGAAAAACGGGGGATTACCTGAGGAAGAAATACAACGGAGCCATCCAGGTGACGATGAACCAGGACGGCACTGGCTTCACGGTGGCCAACAAGAACTTCAGGAAGCCCACGAAGACAGACCTGGTGTATTTTGAGAACTCACCTGATTACTGTGTGATGGACAAGTCAGCAGGTAAAATCCACAGCTCCAATCACCGCCCAAACGCAGCTCTTCCTCCCCTCCTGACCAGTCCAGCGGCTCCCGGCCAGTCCAGCCTGGCAGCACTGCTCCGGGACATCAGCTCCCACTGAGCCCCAGTCCGCAGTGGGGTGGCACACTGGGGAGGGGAGGTGTCACCCAGACCCCCAGCGGGTATCCGTGCTCGCTGGGTCCCCACAGCCCCTCATGCCTGCACAGACAGGACTGGGTTTGTCCCCAATCCCCAGGGTTTACACCAAAGATCCAAACCCATCAGGCCTCCCGCAATGACTGTGCTCTGGGCAGCAGTGGGGACGGGGCCACGCAGAGGGTCCCCAGAGCTGTGTCCCTGGCCGGGCTCGCTGCAGCCCATACCCGTATGAAGCGAGCACAGGCTCCCTGACCTCTTCCCGCAGCCCGTGCCCGGCCTTTGGGTGCCACGCTGTGGCACGTGCTGTGACAGAGATGTCCCCACTGAGGCAGTGGTGCCCGAGGTCCCCACAGCAGATCCCCAACCGTAGCGGGGCCGGGGGGGAGGCAGCGTTTGAACGAGATGGAGAAGGAGCCCCCCTGACCCGCTCTCCCTTCCCTCTCCAGGCTCCCTGGGCACAGCCGGCCGCGTCTGCAACAAGATGTCCCGCGGGACGGACGGCTGCGAGGTGATGTGCTGCGGGCGGGGGTACGACACCACCCGCGTCACCCGCGTCACCAAGTGCGAGTGCAAGTTCCACTGGTGCTGCGCTGTGCGCTGCAAGGAGTGCGAGGACACTGTGGACGTGCACACGTGTAAAGCGCCCAAACGGGCCGAGTGGCTGGACCAGACCTGAGGAGACGGGAGCGCGGAGCGGGGAATCCACTGCCACCCCCCACTTTGTGCCATTTTTTAAAACCCTGTGCCCCGCGGGCCGTGACGTTCTGGGAGCTGTAGTTCAACTGCATGGCTTTTATTTAATTAATTCTGCAAAGCACTAAAGAAAGGACTGCATTTCCCAGGAGGTACCGTGGACCCTTCTATTTGCTCAGCAAAACTAATCCCCTCCCCAGGAGGAGTCCTCATCCTCGCTTAAACTGTGAAACTGCTGCTGCCCCTTGTCCTCTTTGCCAAGGGACGGTGCCACCGGTGCGGACCTGGAGTCGGGAGGCGATGGCTGAGGAAACCTGCACCTCCCCAGAGAATTTACGTTGCAGTAAAGTTTCACCGGCAAAAAACCCCCACTAGTTGAGAATAATCCACTCTTGCAGAAAGCGTTCTTGCTTTTACTTCTTTGCAAGACCAGAGGAAGGGTGCTGCCAATCCCTGAGACACTTCCCGAGCCCCGCGTTTCGCTGGAGCAGCCCCAGCCCCGTCACCGACCCCGCGGAGCGAGAGCAGCCTCTGCACGAGGTGTCTCCCCGTCTCCCTGCTGAGGTGACACACGGAGCTGGGACTGGGACCCGAGCCCCGGGTGACTGCACAGAGAGCGGGGCCAGCCCTCGGAGCTGGCAGACCCGGGGGGCGAGAGGAAGCAAACAATCTCTGAACTCACTGGTAGGTTCTGAAGCCAAGGGATACAGCAGCGTCTCTGTAAAACCCACCTGTATGTTGTGTATACTGCTTACTATTTTAAGTCAAAATTCATTATAAACCTATATCGGAAAATCATGTTCTTTGCTTCTTGAATTCCTACAGAATTGCCCCACAGCGGGAATCACCCACAGCATTTCTCTGCCTGCTGGTGGCCCCCCAGTCCCTAATGGGGCTTAGAGAGAGGTGGGAACACACTGTTCAGCAGGGCCTGTAGCGATAGGACAAGGGGTGATGGTTTGACACTGAAAGAGGGCAGATTTAAACTGGACATAAGGAAGAAAGGGTGGTGAGAGCCTGGCCCAGGTTGCCCAGAGAAGCTGTGGCTGCCCCATCCCTGGAGGGGTTCAAGGCCAGGT
>JAOXNH010000013.1:6626568-6640232 GCA_028566575.1 Bartramia longicauda
GAAGCTGTGGCTGCCCCATCCCTGGAGGGGTTCAAGGCCAGGTTGGATGGGGCTTGGAGCAACCTGGTCTGGTGGGAAGTGTCCCTGCCCAGGACAGGGGGTGGGACTAGAGCCCTTTGAAGGTCCCCTCCCACCCAAACCATTCCATGATTCCATGCTTGCCTGTAGCTCCTGTCATCCTAAAGCACAGACCTCCTCATCCCAGGAACCGGCCATTGTTTCCCACAGAGCAGAACCACGGAAGAAGCAAAGCCCCTGGGGAATCCTTCATAATCCTTCATCCAGGCTGATGCCAGAGCACGGGGTGGAGCAGGAGATGCTAGGTTTGGATTCAAATCTTTCCTGTAAAAAAAACCCCAAACAAATCAAATATCCAAAACTTAAACTATCGACTCAAACGGCAGCGGCTGAGAGGAGGGGCCGGCGGCTGCAGGGCTGCGGGCAGGCACAGGAGATCAGCCCCCTGCAGCTCTAGGGATTTCCTCAATTCTGTTTTCCCCCCATCTCAGGCAAGCAATGATTACAAAGGTGCTTTATTTAACGTACAGGTATTTTGCAGAGTGTGGTCCAAAGGTACCGATCCACCCACACAGACCTAAGGCAGGAGTCGTACAGCTCAACCTGCAAACGACACTCACCCGGGGGGAACAACCTCCATCCCTGCAACCCCCCCAGCGTCCGCTGCGGCTGACGGTGCTTCCACACTTCCCTCCCAGAGCTTGGCTGCCCATCGCCCGGGGCAGGGGCTGCTTTTCTCCCCACCCAGGAAAAACGTTAGTTTTCCTAACGTTGCCCATCATCGAGCCGATGGGGGGGAGAGGGTGGTTCACGCGCTCAAAGCCAGTTTTCATGGAAGTTATAAATTCACAACAGCACGGGGCAGGGAGAAGTCAACAGCAACGTTCATCTGTGAATACCTTCACCTGGGCTCTGCTGTTCCGGGGGGCGGTGGGAGTTCTCGGGGGGGTCGGGGTTTCCCAGGCAGGGGGAGCTGCGCGGGCAGAGGGGGCTGGGGGGCTGCAGCGCGAGGGCAAAGCAGCAGGAGGGGATTAAAGCAAAGCAGATTATTCTGGTCCTAAGCCACCCATCGGCTACTGCACGGAGAGCATCTCTGAACGGGGATTTTACCCAATGGCCCTAGGAAATATTAGCTGAAGTGGTGAGAGAAAACCACTCTGAAAACCACTTTGATGGGAACTGCTCAAAGAATGTAAAGAGCTCGCCATGGGCCAGATTAGAGCCCCTCCCTCCCGGCCAGACCACCGAGATCGCTCAGGCAGAAAAAGGATCTTCAGTAGAGCCATGGACAAGCAAAAAGGTGACATTTAACAGAGCTCTTAAAACAGTCACAGGAGTCTCACCTCCCTCCTGCCTCCCCCCCTTTCTTACAGAATTAAAGCATCTCCCGTTGGAGCCCGGGGGGACTGAGCAGCACCTCACCCTCTGCTCCCACAGAACCTGCCTCGAGCCGGCATTGACCTGGGAGGCTCCGGGTCTCACCCCGGGCCCTCCAAAACCCTCTGAATTTCAAGGGGAAGCGATTTCCCCTCAGATTTGCTCTGTCTCAGCTGTGCCGAGGAATGCGGGCAGGTGAGCAGGGTCTGAGCCAGGCCACAGGCATTCCCAGCCTGCCGGAGCGCAGCATCCCTCAGCGCGCCGGCGGATCTGCCGGGAAGAGCTCCCTCATTTATCTTCATTACTGCTCCACCTACCAGCAATTTACCACTGGCTTTAAAAAAATGCCGCCCCCTCGGCAATCAGTCCAAGCCTCTCCCCTCCTGCTCCCAGAGCGGGACACGCTCCGTGCGCTGGGGGGGACCCGGTCCCCAGGGACCCGAGGGCAGCCCTCGGTAAAGGTTTCCTCCCCCCCTGCAGCACCCGGGGTGTCCTCCAGCACAAACACCGCTCTGCAGCAGAGCTCCGGGCCCTCCTGGTGAGTGACACCTCCATCAGCAGCTGCTGCCAAAACACCTCTGCCCTTTCAACGCTGATTTTCAACTTTTTAAAACAAAAGAGGAGATTCCCGAGGACAGGTTTGTCCTGGGTTTGTTGCCTTCCCCACTTCCCGTGTCATCACCGAGACACTAACGCGGGATGCCTTTGGTGGGGTAACCACAGCTCAGAAGGCAACAAACCCCTCGTAGCCCCGGGGTCCGCTGGCCCGTTGGGACTCCCTGTCCCCATCACCGCCCCACAGCACATCCGAGGGGCAAAACCCCCCGAAGCAGGGACCAGCGGCACTGAAGCCCCTGGAGGAGCCCGAGAATCTTGAGTCCATCCCACAGGAGAGGTGAGCAATCCTTCTGCAAAGGGCCACGCGAAACCACGCTCCCTCCTTGTGTGTTAACAAGCAATTAGCAAAAGCAGAATGGCTGGGAATGAGAAACCCGGAGCTCACTCCAGGGCTGGTGCCAGGCCATGGCCCGTTGTGGGCTGGGGGAGACTGAGGGCGCTCTGTGTCCCCCCGCAGCCGCCCTCGCAGGCTCGTCCTCAGCAGATGGTTTCCATCTCCACGCGTTTGTGAAGGCTGCAGCCTCGTCAGGAAACACTCAGCTCCTCTCACAAGCCCCTCTGAAGTAATCTGCCCAAAACGTGCAGGGAGCCTTTTCTGCAAGATCATCTTCTAATTACCCTCCAGTCAAAAGCATGTCTGAACTCGAGGACAAGGAGCAGAATTAATTGCTTAATGAGCTTCTGAGTAAGTTACCTTCTCTGAAGCAGCTGGACAGGACACACAGGAGAAGGCAGAAGGCGCTGGAAACACGGGATCCATGGAAATTCAGGGTGTTTCCCTACTAAGCCACATGTGAGGGAGAGCGGGGCTCGGCGCAGGTGACACCACTGCTTTTTGGGGTGGATGCGGTGATGAGATGGATGAAGGGTTGAGCCCCAGCACCACGGGGGGTGGGGGGGTACACACTGCTCCACCGCAGCCCCCGTGGCTGCACCGGGCCCCTTGTTCACCATCACATTCACACACGCCAAGGGCTTCACTCCTGCTTGGGGGGGGTCACCTGCTGTCATGGGTCCAGCTCTTGGGGACAGATTTACTGGGGCATTTTCATTGAATTTGCATAACCTGGCAAGATCTGGGGAGCTTCCCCAGGGCAGTTTGAGGGGGCTGTCACTGTGCTGGAGTCCCAGCTGTGAGTCCCTGTGGGACAACACACCATCCCACAGCATCCCACCCGGTGACTGGTGACAGCCTATGGCCAAATTAAAGAAGAATTCAAGGGGTTCTTAAGAGCAGGGTCGGAGCTGCTGAGGCCACGCTGTGATTGCACAATTCCATGCATCCAGAGTCAAAGGGAAATGTCACCGACCAGAAATAACCACGGCAAGAAGGTCCCCGGTGGAGACGGGCACTCGTCATGGTGGATGCACCCCAATTAATGCAATAAGGGGGTGCCACCCAGCTCTCCCCAACAGCCAGAATCACCCAAAGGCCTACCAAAAAGCACAATACAACCATCGAAGCTGGAAACGAGGAGAATAATTCCAAGCACACGAGCAGCACATCCCTGCTCACCCCCTTCTCCCTGAGTGCCAAGGGCTGGGGGGCGCAGGGACGGGAGGGAGCCAGGAGACCAGAGATGGAGCTGGGGACGGACGCTGCCGTTCTCTCTGTCCGCATTCATCACAAGCCGGGTGAATTCAGACCACAGCAGGGGGTACAGAGAAGCCCACTGTGGTTGCTGCCATCGGAGTAACTGATGTTTGGATTTCAGGCCCACGAGCAGATGGGAAGAGCCCATACGTTACCGCTGTCCCCACACAGGAGACAGAGGGGAGGGGCCAGTCTGTCCTTTTTCTCAGCAAAACGAGGCGAGCCGGGTGCTGCCCAGAGCACGACCCCCCCTGCTCGCTCTGCCTGTGCCACCAGCACCATCCTCGCTGAGAGCACGGCACTGGGGCTCATCTGGTCCCTGCTCCACAGCCTGGCCCTTCCCGTGCCGTAACCTCCGGTGGCTCCAGCAGCACACCCCATCCATCCATCCATCATCCATCCATCCATCCAAGTCCGAGAGGTGTAGCCCCTCCAGCCCATCCCCTGCCCCAGGGGCAGAGCAACCTTAATGTATGTCTGTACGAGCCCCGTACGTCTGTCTCCTCTTCCCTGAGGGAGTTTGCTCTCCTATTTAACCTCTCCATCCCGCTGGCACCGGAGGCGGATGATGCAGCTCGTAGAGGTGCAGGCGCTTCTCTCCCCCTCCCCCTGGAATCTTCCTCTCCTTGTGGTCCTTGGGATTCACCCAACGTTTCTCAGAAAAAAAAAAAAAGAGGACCTCAAGACAAGTATGCATTTAATAAGTAGTGAGACAAATAAGCTCCAGTTATCCCAGCAGAATTACAACACCAGAGAACAATTTTCTGCATTCCTCCCAAGGCCTGAAGGAACCCAATTGCCTGCTCTCAGCCTAAATAGGTACCAGACACCAAGTGCTCCATAAGCAAACAGAGCCCCCAAAGTGCAAAAATGAAATAAGTAAAAAGCTTCACATTACATATAAACCAGCCGTTTGCACCTTGTTATTAATGGTCTCGACTATGACCTTTAAACCCTCCTTGCTCGGAGTCATGGATCTACAAGCCTTGGCACCCTCACAACAATTCCAGGACGAGGAGCAGGGAATAAACATCCCTGTCCGCACTGGGGGAGCTGCCCAGGGAACCGGCTGCGACAAACCCGGACCCAGGACTGCTCCCGAGCAGCAGCCAGGGCTGAGGGTGACCGTCCCCAACGTATCCTCGGTGAGCAGGGCTCCTGACGGGATGAGATTCCTGTTGGCACACATACACACGCCTGAAGGCCAGAAACGCACACAGCTCTGCCCATCGCATCCGGAAAAGCGAGAGGCTGGCAGGAGAAATGCAGCCTGGACATTCTGACCAAAAACCAGTCTGTCACAGCACGGTGAGACACCACCAGCAACAAAACCCATCAAACAAAACCCACCCCCACCCCCCCCCAAATCCTGCCTAAATGAACCGGGGACTGTAACTACCCTGTTCTACAAATACACAGGTTGGTACCCGGTATATAAATGATTGCTGATTTTCCACATATATAAATAAATGCTGATTTTGGAGTTCCTTGACTTCCAGAGGCTGTTCCAAGAGAAATGAAGACTTGAGAAGTTCCCTAAAACCAACACAGCCCCGAGGGGAGGCTGCTCCCCTCCCCAGGGCTGTAGGGTCACCCTCGTGCACCTCTCGGGGAAACGGCAATCAACGCTTCCCTGTCCTAAGTCGTAATTGTCTTTGTGCATCTCCAGACACAGACACACACACACAGAGACAGAGACACACACACACACACACACAGACACACACACACACAGACAGACAGACACAGACACACACAGACAGACACACACACAGACACACACAGACACACAGCTTCACTGCACGTGGGCTGAAGGGTGTTTCTCTGGTACGGATCGGTGGCAAGTCCCTGCTCCTCAGTGGCCACGGCAAGTTCCCACCAGTCCCGGAGAGCTCTGCTGGGAAACCACCGCGAGCTCCTCCCTCCCCGAGTTCCCGGCACCTCTAGGACCAGGCGGATTTCCATTCCCCAGCCCGCTGCCAGCTCCACTGCCCGCAGGGCCCGTCCCCTCTCCCTTAGGGCTGTGTCAGGGAGGACAGTGAGAGAAAGCAGCTCTGGGGATGATCCATGGGCGGCAGCGCTTCATTTATAACCCCACGCAAACGCTGGAAAATGTTCAACTTTAAAAAGCATTAGGTTGGTTACCTTATGGGCCCCTGCGGAGCTCGGAGAGAAATTACATGAACACAACAGATCTATTAATCACTGCAATGATTCCACAGCGAGAAACAGCCCCGACGGCGAACGCTCAACGGGAAAGAAAGTTGAGAAAATTACCCACAAGTAGTTGGGCAACTCCAAACCTTGGTAGTACCTTTCCATAGGGCTGCCCTCCACAGTGAATCCAAGGATTTAACTTGGATTAAAGCCCAATCGATAGAAATACACAGCAGAGAGTAACAATGGCACTTCTACCTAAACACCTACCTAAACACTTCTACCTAAACAGCCGTGTTTCCTCTCCAGCAGGTACCAGTAACTGCACCGAGGAGATGCGCATCGGGCTGCCCACTTTCTAGTGCTCTGTTGATAAGGTAAAGGAGGATTTGAAAAAAAAAATAATTCTCAGTCTTCTGCATCAAGACAGATTACAGGTGAATTCAAACTGAGCTGCAGTCGATTGACTCAGGTTATTTCAGGGACCAGCGTAGGCTGCAGCAAGCTTCCTCCATCCAGGATTCAGTAACCAGAATAATTCCCACCACCTTAGAAAGAAGCCACCAGCATCGCAGCTCACACCAGCCCTTCCCAAAGATCCGTGAAGATCAAGCACATAAAATCTCCCTGGTTATTATGGGTAAGTATGTGTTTTATCTGTAAAAGGGAGTATGATGGACAGCTTTTCATGTGCTTAGAATTAGCACTTCTCCACAAGCCTGTGCTTTATCATTTCCCCTTGGAAGGAGCCTTGGCCAACGTGGCTCTGCTTCCTCAGCACCAAGTAGTGGCCCCGAATGTGAAGAATTAAGACATTTTCTGTAATAGGGAGAGTGGAAATGGAGGTGACACCCATTACCACTTGGCCCCACAGCCATCTTTTCACCTTTGCAGTGAACTGACCCTGTGGCTGGTCCATGTGTGAAGCAGTTCCTTTGAGGAGGGCTCCACACCTCGGTTCTCCAAAAGCCTCTCAACACCAACAGGGCTTTGGATGAACACACGAGAGTTCCATCTCCCAAGGGCCCCCAGGCAGACACCGCAACCACTCGGGGCAGTTTCAGAAACACTCTTGTTCTTCAAGGCAAAGTGGTTTGAAAGACAAAAGATGCAGAGTTAAATCTAAAGAAGTAACAACATGAGAGAGAGGAGTTTATGCTGCAATCTCCTGTGCAATGGAAGCTCATAGGATCCAGAAGCAGCAGATCTGTGTTTGCACACTATAATCTGTATTAAACAGACGCTTAAGAAGTCAACAAATTCAACGTGTTAGGAAGCAACCTTTTAATAAAGAAAGCAGAACCAAGAACATACTTTGCTGTTAACAAATATTTTGAAAAAGGTTTATAAAATTAAATCTAAGCCAATTATCCGGTGCATCCACAGCTGAGAAGGAAGCATCAATATTCCAAACATCTGCTCAGTGTGTGTCCTCTCCTTTCTTCAGAGGAAGTATTCGCTTCCAGTCGTAGAAGTGATTAAGAGAGCAAAAAGGTATTGCTCAACCAAAAACTATTTTCTTAGATGATTACAGACTAAGGCCAAAGAAGAAATTCATATGTTAAGCACCTTTACCAACATGGAAGCCTGCCACAGACCCCCGTTTGACTAGCACAGCTTTTGTCCTTGTCCCCACATCTGGGGCTGAGCGAAACACCGGGGGTGAGGCTCCTGAGAACAGCAAAATCAAACCAGGGTGGAAATCCCGCACCAGTCACAGTGGGGTCTGCTGACACCAGAGATGGGGCAGCAGGAGGACCTCGGTGTTTTCCATAATGAAGCTGAAGGGTGAAAAGAGTCCCAAAGCACTGGAAGAAACAGAACACACCAAGAAGTGAGATCAGTTTCAGAACCAATGTCCTTTTACAGGCTCAGGTTATGAATAAAACCCCACCCTGTGTCCTACCCTCAATGCCAACACCACAAAATAGGCTTGTAGTAAACTTTAAACATTAGCCAAGACACACAGAAAAACAGAAAAACTCTCTGGAAGCCGCAGCTCCAGCCTTGTCCACTCACCCCCGTGTCCCGCGGCGTGTCCCCTCAGCTGGAGGCCAGAACGCTGGGAGCACTCACCGGCCACAGCACCCGCAGCACCTGGGCAGGGGTAGAAGGGGGGGTAAGGGTGGCATTTCCCTGTGTCACAGCACCCAGAGGGGTTAGGGATGGCATTCCCCTGTGCCCCAGCACCCAGGCAAGGCTGACATTTCCCTGTGCCACAGCTCCTCCAGCTGCCCTCAGCACCGCTTGAACCGACTGGTGAGGAGGGGAGCGCATTTTCCCACGTATCCAGACATGGATGATTTACAGGTCATCTACTCAAACGTGTGAAAAGTGAACAGACCATCCACCGATACCAGCTTGTGCTTCCCGACAGGACCCACACTCTAGGTGCCATCTAAACAGCTCCAGAAACAAAGATTAGGCTGAAACAAATGGTGCAAACTCCCCTGCACCTCCTCAGCCCATCCCCCAGGTGCTCCGCCGGGACCCGGGTTATCCTCGTGCAAACCCTCTGCTCACCAGGCAGCAGTGACAGGACTCATTTACTTTGAGGGTTTTACTTTGGCCCTCCTGGCTTCTATCATAACCTCAAATATTACATTAAAAAGGCTTTTAAAACATAACATTCGCAGCAGCACAGGGGCTCTTCCTCGCAGCCAGCTCCTTCCCCGCCTGTTTGCGTGTGGCACCTTCCCATTAAGTGCATGAGTTAAGATGTAGATTAACAAGGCAAGAAACCTTTGCCCTTGGCATCGACACTCAGCTGTGACAGGAAACTTCAGGCTTTTTTTCTCTGAAGTGTAGAACCACTCATTACACATTGGCAGGGAAGTGCACATCTCCAAACTATACACATTTTCTCTTAGATAAGCAAAAGACTCAAGTGTTTATAAATATGAAAAGTTCAGCAGCTGGCTAAAAAGTTAATTCTCCAGTCTCACTTAATGAGCTTTGGGGAAAGTGGTAGGGGGATTTGCTCAGAAAGCACAGCAGAGTGTCACAGAAAGCAGGACTTGCCAAAGGGGCTCTGCTCAGTCCTATTTTCTGTCTCTCCAGGGCTGCTATCAGCAAAGCAGCAAAGAATCCTCCAGCAGGGAGCTGCAGAACAACCAGGAGGAGGAATGTTTTCTCCCAATCTTGCAATCATAAAAATTAGCCAATTTTTAATTTAAGTCCCATGACTTCTTTCTTTGTTGTGAAAATACCAAGTGATCCATATCAGAATGCTTTGGAACACGGACTGTCTTAGGATTTTGTCCAGTTCCCTGAAGGAGGCAGTTGTTTTCAGTGGGATTCAGCAGGAACGCCGCTGCAGGATTTTCTCAGTACTTTAACCAATACTGGTCTGCTCCAGCAGCACAAGGTTCGGACTTTAAAAAAGGGATTGATTTGTTGGAAGGTAAAAATGTTGGTTGTTCTGAGCAGACCATTTACGGTGCCTGCTCTCACTCTGCAGCTCTCGTTTTCTTGAAGCCTGTCTCCTCAGAGCCTTCCCAAGACACTACAGAAGGAATTGTGCAACATCCCTTTTGCAGGGTGACACACAGCTACCCCGTCCTCCCCCTTTGTCACTGTTAAAAAATAAAAATTCATTCTGAATGGAGAACTAATCAGAGTCTTTTGTCTGCAGTGTCAACAGAAGCTGGTTTATTAATAGAGGATTTCTCAGCCTGCTCGGAGAGCCGTACAGACGACTGCCATCCCTTTGCGTGCCTCCTCCCTGCTGTCACACTGAGAACATTGGGAACAGCAGCTACTTAAGAAGCAGAGCTCTCTCTCATGATCCAGAGCAGAGCGATCCTCCACGAGATGAGACAGACAGCAATGCTGAGCTCTCACCCACTGCAGGGCACAGGGAGTGCTCTGCCATCGCCTGGTCCCTGTCCTCACCCAACACACCTCGTCCCTTGGGCAAGGGACATCCAAAGTCCGAGTTGCAAGAGAAAGCACAAGCCACAGTTGGCTGTAACTGCACCCCTGAGCATGATGCACATCTGCCAGCACCAGTCCCCACTGCCTGCAAACCCTCCGCCTGGGCAGGACAAGGAAAATCCCTCTGGTGCCTGGTCCTGGGGCCAGGGAGCGTGGGGCAGGACTGTCACCACCCTAGGACTGCCACCACCCACCACCCCAGTGCAGCCACCGCCAGCGCTCGGCCTCTGTCTGCGGAGTATTACACTGTGTACATTGGAACCAGCAAATGCTTCACTGTGATTTTTGGCCACTTGGAATACTTTTAGCAATTTGCCAAGGTTTACCCTGTGATTTATTATGGAGGAAACAAACTCAAGCACTAACAAATGAAAATATGTAAACTCAGACTTTTCAAGTCAATAGAAAGGTATTCAACTTCTTACAGCCCTTCGGAGCCACGCAGCTCGCTCCACACCAACCGCTGGAGACTGCAGTTTGATGGAGAAGCAACTGAAACGCAATCTAAGGAGTCTAATACTGAAGTCACTTAGAGATTTACAGAGAAACATTCCATAGACATGATACTCTCCTGTTGTCGTTCCTAAAACTGTGTTCTAGATTTGTTGGAAATTCAATGATCTGTTGGAAACACATTTTGTATCGCTTTTTCGGTTAAGACCAAAGCACACCAGAATGTTATTATCTTAAATTACTACATTTAATAACTTAAAACACAGTATCATGAAAGAGTGCTCAAAATAATTAAAAAATGGGGAAAAAAATCCCTTTTAAAAGCTTAGGACAGTGGAATTACCTGCAGATATAACACTAGATACAGCAGATAATAATTGTTTTATTACTGTATTCTTGGGTGCAGAGGCAGGAGTCATTAAATAGAAGGTAAACTTCCATTTTCTGTACGAAAATTCAACTCGTGCTGCCATGTCCCTCCAGCTGACAGGAGAAAATGCTCTATAAAGCGTTAGCTGCCACCACAGCATTATCTATAGTTAAAATGCTGAAGCAATCTATGAGTAAAATCAGAAGTGTTAGTTTTATATTTCATATCATTGTTTCTTACAAGTTTTCTGAATGTGCCTGAAAACATCAGGAATGGGATCAAGAGTACAATAATCTAATCATTAAAACCAGGAAGACTATCAGTCATTAGGGTGTGATGATTAGGGTTAACACTAATTCTATCTAAGCAGCAGGACACCGGATGATGGTATTTCCTTCTCAGCTCTCAGATTAATACAGAATTCACTTCATCTGTTCATCTCAACCCCCAGTTTCCGCTTTTGCCGGTATTAAACCATCAGAGGGAGAGCCCAGGACCCCTCTGCCTGGGTCTGCCCCACCGGGGCTTGGTTGGTGGGATGACACGGGAATACCCGCGCAGCTCCCTCATCCTGCAGCGGAACAGCCACTATCCATCCCCCCCTACAGAAAACAAACACGCTGCCCAATGACCAAACCCTGGGAGTTTTTTCCCCACATTTGGACATGTCACTTGACATTCAAAATGCCATTATGCAAAGCCAACTAACTCCTACAAAGTCTTTTTTTGGTTCAAGAAACCCAGCAGAGGGAACTTCACCAAGCAATTCTTTGTTAGCATAACATTTGACCTTGTATCTCTTTGGAAATCATACAACTTTGCTAATGCAATCCTTGCAGAATTAATCAAGCAGATAGTTAGCCCCTAGTTACTGTGAGCCCGGCCAATTATGAGCAGCACTGAAATTTGTCACTGGCGTGTCCAGCTACATTTTCCAACATAAAGATCAACAGAACTGTGTGGAAGTGAGGCCCCGCGTTCAGCCCTCACTTGGGCACCACAGACCAGAACCGCTGGCAACGAACACTTTCAGGAACAAAGTATTCTTCAGAAAAAAGGCTCAGGTCCTGGGTCTCTGTTACCTCCTGCGTCACAACAGCAGGAGAGCAGGACGCCATCCACCCTGCATCTGAGCAGCAAAGCTGGAATAAACGACTCCCTGAGAGGGCAGAGCTCTCTACTGCAGGAGACCCACAGCTCAGAGCCCAAATATGCTCACAAAGGGAGATAAAAGTTCATGCCCCACAAGCATGAGACCAACTGGAGCCTACTTCACCATGGATCTCCCGACTCCCAGAGATCCCCCAGGACACGGACAACACTTACAGCTTTAGCAAAGATGACCATCAGCTCGGGGAACTGGTGCGTGAGGAGGGCGAGCATTGCCGAGAAGGAACACAGTCCCGCTGTGAAGTGGATGAAAAAGGGCAGCTCCTTCTGTGGGTAAACGGAGACTTCGTGAAATGCTGAAAGGGAAAAATAACGAAGAACATTGGCATTGATAACTGAGGACAGCTTTCTGAATGATTTACAATATCTGTAACTCAGCTCTAGACTTCCAGGAGGAGTAAGTGTGGACTCAGATTATTGTGCAGCACCTTAGGTCCCAGTGCTTAAACTTCTCAAAAAATTCTCCCCTACATCAAATGCTCTTCATTATCAATAGTCATCACATCCTTCTCTTCCCAGTCACCTTTTTCACTTGCACAGGCTTTATTTTTGAAGCTCTTCATCAGGCTTAGTTTTTGGTACCTACTCTTTTAAGAGCACATCTCCCCGTCCCAGCAGCAGCTCAGCAGGTACAAAGCCACCACCACCACCTTCATATGGGACATTGTTCGGAGCAGCTGACAGAGCAGACCTCAAAGAAAACAGCACCGGGACTGGGTTATAAATTCTGTCTGTAGCAGCTCCTTGCAATTTCCAACCCCTGGTAACAAAACCCGAAGCGGGGGGATCGGATGGGCCGAGGGCTGGAGCGGAGCTTTCAGCGCTTGGGACACTACGGCCGGTTACCGGCCCAGGGCCCAGCTGGTGAACTCACAGTTACTTACTGGTGCCGAGTACCTGCTGCTCTGACTCTTACCCAATGACTTTAAAGGGGTTTTAAACAAAGAAAACAAACCAGTTTCTATAGAGGTACGTCATTATGAGAGGGCTGTACACTTCTCCACAAGCTGCTTTTAAAATTTAACAGAAGCATCAAAAATTGTTTGGAAAACAAGAAATATGATTATATTCATTTTTACTGAATTTTTCACCTTAAACTTGTACTTTTTGGCTTTTGATGAGCAGTGAACTGAAGCCTGAGGAGCAAAGAGACACTTCACCCTCTCAGTTACTGTGTCTGATGTTGGCACAAAGGAAGCTATGGCTGTAACAGCACCCCCAGCCAAGGCACCTTGTGCTGTTGTGACTCGTTAACAGCAAAGTGCTTGGGTTTTGTTTGGCTTTTGGGTCTCTGACTTCGCAGCACAAGGAGGCAGACCTTTTGGAGTCCCATGTCTAGCGCCCAGAAGAGATGCTCAATGTTATCCCTTAGATTTCCCACTTTTCTCCCCGTGCCCTCAGCCCTGCCCGCTGCTACACCACCCGCTCCCTGCCACGGAACACCCTCAGCCTCTCACGCTGAGCAGAAACTCACCTGATTTTTAAAACATTGAACAATATAACTTAGGAAAGGTCCCAACCTAAATTATAAAAGTGTTAAAAAAAAAAAAGGGGGGGGGGAAGATTGTTTTTGCACTAGTTTTTCCTAAACTCCAAAGTTAAGATCAAACCTGAAATAGATAATGACAACTACAGATAATTCTGTGTGTTCCCAGCCACTTGGGAACGGTTACTCGTTAGAACATTACAGGATTTTTGAATCATTAATTTGGCCAACATTATTTTAAATAGATAAATTTTAGAAAATTAAGTGTCAAGATTTCTGGAGGAAGTACTGCAATAAAAGTGTTAAGATGATTTTATTTATGGGTAGTTTTATATTTAAAACGTAACAGGAATGCGTGAGTGATCGTGTTGAAACATCTGCATGTGTTGGTGTTTAATTATGCTGGGAAGTCTACAATTTAGGGTTAGCTGCTAACCAAGGAATTCTTTGTGCAATATCCTGCATAAGTGAGAAATGAGTAATTT
>JAOXNH010000013.1:6654796-6683282 GCA_028566575.1 Bartramia longicauda
GGCTCCCCGTCCGCCGCTCCCGGCATCCTCCGCGCGGGGCCGGGCCGGGCCCACAGCTGCCAAAATGGCCGACTTCGAGGACCGGGTGTCGGATGAGGAGAAGGTAGGTAGGGGGCTGCCCTGCCGTGCTGGGCCGGCACCGTCACCCCCGCAGCACCCGTGGGAGGGCAGCCTGCGGGGGGTGGTGGGGAGGCTCGCCCGGTGCCCGCGGACCGGCCTCCCGCTGCCTCCGGGCGGGCGGGCCCCGAGATCGGCCGGGCCGCCGCTGCCCGGGTGAGAGGCCGGCCGGGATCAGCGGTTATTTATCAGCGCTGCGCTTTGCATTTCCATTTCCTGGTTGCCTAGGTGCCGCTGAGGCGCCTCGGCGCGTCTTGGTGCATGAAAATATATTTTCTGCATGAAAATACATTTTTCGGTTTGCTCTTCCCAGGACAGCAAAGGTAGCGGCGGCTTTAAAAGGCGCTGTGAAACCTTCTCGGTTCCAAAACACCTTCAGAGCGTGTTTCACGTTATCTGCTTGCCCCTGCTGCTGACAGTTACTTTGATGTGGATCCCACAAATTGTACTGGGTGGAGGGGACTAAGCAGGAGCAAACAGAGCAATATTTATGTTAGGAAATGGCAAAATGAACAGATTGTTCCTCTTGCATAGGAATGTGGAAAAATGAGAGTCTTACAAGCAGCACTGAGTTTCATGTAACAAATTCCCAGGTAGTTCTCGTTAGACACTCATTACCTACAAGTGGTATTTAAAAAATCCACTGCTGCACCTCCTTGCATCATAAAAATATGACATGTAGCTTTTTGCTTTGCTCGTGAGTGTTCTGGAGTGGGGCATTAAGGCTCATAGATCTTCAAGGATCCTAGAGTTTGGAGCTTGCTTTCATTTTTCCCTTAAACTGTCAAATTCAGCCTCATTACAGCGACATTCCTTGTGAAACAAGCAGATAGAGCTTTAAAGGTGCCATTCATCCCTTAGTTAATACTTTAGCATTGTTTGAAAGGAGTATTCCAGGACAAAATTCAGAGTAGGCCTAGAACTTTGATATACATGTTTCATTTTCTAAAGTGTGAGTTTACCAGTGCTTTAAAATAAAGAAACAAACCAGCAGAGCAACAAAATTAATTCATTCCACCTCCCCCCAAGCCTTCCTTTATTCTCTGTAGGCATATTCTAGGTGAGTGCAGGGGTTCATTTAAGGTATATTTCTTAAGACTTAAGAAATAGACTAAGACCCTATTGCCTGCTTCAGTGCATCCTGCTGCCATTTTGCCGGTTTAACGGAACGGCTGAGCAGGTTCCCCCTCGGACGCTTTCCCCGTTGTAGAAGCGGGAAGTGCGTTGGCTGCGGCGCTGCGAGCCACCCGAGCTGGCAGCCACAGCCAGGAAGTAGCTCGGTTTGCAGAAAGGCTTATTTTTGTGCTTCTGCAAATGAACATCCTGCCGCTTTGCTGACACCACTTTGAAACAAGTCAACTCTTAACAACAAAGAGCGGTTCCAATGCTTGACATTTAGAATGAACGAAGTCACAGCCTGTTGCCTGCACTCTGCACCTGATTTCAGTAGTTTTACTTAAACGCTTTGTAATTTATTGCCCCAGAAGAGAGGCAGGGCCAGGGAGACTCTGTAAAGGGGAACACTTTCATTTGCAGTGTTTGCTTTGGTGATGGCTGGTTGTGTGATAGCACCTGATTGAAATGCAGAGGCTATTTTGTGTTGATTTAATTTTATTCATCCTTCCAAGTGGAAGAATTTGCGCAAGACTGTAAATACCTCTGCAGTAATACTTGTCTTTTCACAAGGATGTTTATGAGAATCTGTTGATCTGAAGTCAGCCTGTTAAAACAGTGGTCCCTTTTATGAGGGTTCCATGCACAGTTCAATTCTGCAGCCACAATGTTGTTGCCTGAATTTATAAGATACTAAATTTTATGGCTTTTTAGGGGCCTTATTTTTTCATATGTTGAAGCAAGTTATAAGAAGGAATCTGTTCATCTGGGGAGTTAATTTGCAGGATGTAATTTTGTGCAGCCCTCCCACTGAAAGGCACCATGGCATGAAGTCCATGTCTAAGCGCTGCAGCACGGTCGGATGTGCTGGTGCTGACACCTGTGATTTCTTGGAGAAGCACACGCTGTCATCTCAGAATCTTTCAGCCATTTGGGGCTGACTCTCAAACAGCAAGAGCTACATTTTCAGGATTGCTGTACGTACCAACCTTACCTAAAAGCAGAGAATGAGGAGGAAACAGTCTGACACTGTATTGTATCAACTACATCAGTTACTGACTTTGTAGTTTTTCATTTATGTTGTATAATTACTTAAAGCATGAAGAATGTATATTCTTTGAAATAGATGCTAATTTGGAAAATGATCTATTTTTATCTGAAGGTCAATCCAGTTAAGGCAGAGTTGTTACTTGATACTGTTGGAATAAGGAATATACCCTTTGTTTGGGAAGGTGTTTATTTCCTTCCATGGCTTGCTTTAAATCATTATGCGACAAACAATACAAACAGCATTTTCTAATCAAAACAGGGAAGACTGTTGAGAAAAGCAAGTTATTTCCAGCTCTGGCAGTAATTCAGCTGAAGTAGTTGGATGGATACACACTCCTTTGTTTTACTGCTCAAAATGAAAAGTAGAAAAAGTAACCAGAGTTGTAATGAGCGCTGTTCTGCATCATCTTCAATAAATGTCTAGTTGAGCAAGAAAGGCTTATTGCGCAGCTCTGTTAGCTGTGCTTCTTGGAACAAATGTGACATTTTTATTATTCTAAGGGAGAGGTTTAATTTTGTGACATTTCCTGTTTCAAGTTGTCCAAGATGATTCTATTCCCTTTGGTCCTGTAAAAACCATAAAGGATTTGATTATGAAAACCATAATCTTTTACTAGTTTTAATAGAATCAATACCTCAGCCACCTACATTCTAACAACAGAAGATGCGTGCATTACATTTCAGAGCACAGTGCAGGTTTGGTACCTTTGAGAAGAGAATGGGGTTTTTTCTTTTCCAGCTTCAAAGCTTGCAGATATTCAGATATGCTCCTTGCAGTTGGCCTTTCAGTTATCTTTTGTCACTCACAGTTCCAGATTCTGTAATTCTTCCACTATTGTGACAGTTCATTTCTGGGCTACAGCACAATTTCCAACAAAATCCTACTTCAAGATCAGAGGAGTAACGTGCCCCAGAACGGCACAGGCGGTGTGTTTGCTCCTCAGGGTTAGAAGAGCAGCATTAGAAGACAATCAAGAAAAAAAAATAAAAAATCACTTGCTGAAGTGTGGCTGGTTTCATCTGGAGGCTCTGTCTGACCTCTTGGGTTCATTGTGGGACTTTCTATCACCTCCCTCATTGCTGTCAGTTCCCAGCTTTTTACTTCTCCATCCCCCTTTCTGGACTCCAAGCACATCAGTGGCTTTTCCAAGTCCATGAGGCTTAATTAACTCTGGAAGCAGTCTCATGGCAGTTTGTGCAATTGATTTACTGCTCCATTTCTAGAGGGATCAACCTTTCCTCCTTCACACGCTGTGTGCCGTGAGGCAGTGGCAGCTCCTCAGCAGCAAAGGAGCTGCACCCTCGGGAAGCACAGTGTGTCACACACACCTTGGTGATGTGGTTGTGCTGTAGGTTACCACCCAGGTAGTGTCACTTTTCCTGCAGTGCCTTCTTACTCTCTCTGTAGCTTGGCATTTAGGTTTCTGATTACTGGCAAGGATGAGGAAAAAGCATTGTTGAGGAGTGTCCCCCAGAGGAGTGGCTGGGCAGCGTTCGTAGTCTTTAAATAGGTCAGTGCCATGCAGGTTGAGCAGTTCCCGTTTCTGCAGGTGCCCAAGTGAAGTTTGCATTTCTTCCTGAGTGCATGTGGAATTCTTCTGCTCAGTTACACTGAAAAAAAATCTGGTCTTGGCGAGACTATTTCCATTTTGACAATGCATGTCTAGATTTCTCCCTAAATCTGGCACTTCTCTTACTGTCAGGATTGGGTTTGTTGGTGAGTTGCTTCAGTGTAGGTTGCAGTACGTATGAACTCAGCAAATTATCTTTTGTCTTTAGTTTAGTTACTTTTCTACTTCATTGTAGGTGCGTATAGCTGCAAAATTCATCACTCATGCACCCCCTGGAGAATTTAATGAAGTATTCAATGGTAAGTAGATACGGAAAAACAATCGGTGGTGTTTCCCTCACATCTCATCTGTTAGAAGTGTCTAAGGCTGTGCCACAATATACTGCTTTTAAGGTTAAGAAGTGGTGAGGGAAAAGCATGCTGTCATTCTGTGACTACATATGCTTAATGAAATGATTTAATCAGTTCAGTGTTTGCATTTGTACATTTGAAATTGAAATGCATAAAGAGAAACATGATGAAAAAGCCCAATAACCTACCAGAGCTCTCTCTTCTCCAGATGTGCGGTTATTGCTTAACAACGACAATCTTCTCAGGGAAGGAGCAGCACAGTGAGTACGGGTGTTTCAGACACAGGTCAAATTACCCTCAGAGATGTGTTTGTTTCCTTACACCCATCTTCCTGTGACAAAGACAGCCATTTGTTGTATTGAGAGCAATCTTCTGCAATTCCTAATTTTCCCAACCAAATACATAATGAAAGGCGTGGATTATTCTTTTTAAAAGCCTTAAATTGGAATTTGTGCTGTAGAGGCTGTATAAAACTGACAGGAGGGCACTCTGCCAAAAGGGTTAACTCTGCAGCAGCAGGAATGTCTTACCTTGTTGAAGCACGATTTGAAAAGCAAAGGAAACCTGAAATGCTGAGTAACTGTGAGTAAGCTGAAGTTTAGAAAAAGGACTGCCCTCGAAAAAAAAACAACAAAACTTTCAAAATATCTTGTTTACTTGCATAGACTCATTAGAAGGTGCCTAAAGGTTATGCAGATGAGCTTTCTGATGCTAAGGTTTTACTTCAAGCCAGGTGACATATCACTCAGCAGGCCTTTACATAAGAAAATTGTTCTAAATATTAGTCTACTCATTTGTTTATCTTGCTGCTGTCTGAAGTGGAGCTGCAGTGTTCCTGTTTGCCTTGGCTTGCTCATATTCCCCCAGGCTGCTGCTGTTCTACTTTTGAACTCTGTACTTTCCTAATCATCACTAAATAATCCTGGCTTTAGACCTGGGGTTTTATAGCTATCATAATAAAAGGTATTGAAAAGTCCTTTAAGAGAGCTCACGTGTATTATTTGCCAAATTGAGTTGCAATTTTCTGTAATATAAATCACACTGCGTACTTATTATTGAGTCAAAATAAATAAGCACGTGCAACTTAAGTTCATGTTCTTTTAATTCTTAACAGTGCATTTGCACAGTATAACATGGATCAGTTCACTCCGGTGAAGATAGAAGGGTACGATGATCAGGTAAGAGAAAACTTTTTACACTTGAGCTTTGTATTACTACACTGTGCAAAACCAGTAAATATGTTTTTACATCAAGATCCTGACTAGTTTCATTCTATCACAAGTTATCGCCTCTCCTCCTTCTCCCACACACCATTATGTCACCACACCACAATTGTTCTTACAGAAGCAGCATAGGTGAAATGTTCTCGTAAAGTATTCCCTGATCCTGCCTCATAACTCGTTGTTCCTTAAGTAAAGCTCCTTGCTGAAGTCACAGGAATTCTCTTTAGGAATGAGTAAAGATCAGTGTATATTTAAGGCTCATCTGCACCTCCTTATGTTGCTGCCTGCTTACAGTTCCTGCTGACACCCAGCAGTAGGTTCTACTAATGTTTGGATAGATTCTCTCATTCCTGCAGAAGATGAAAAACGGGCCTGAGCATCTGTCCTGTCCTCTGAGCCCAGCATTGGCCTGGCTTCTCTGGTGTCCCACGTTTGTTCATGGAGGCGGAGGCTTTGAAGAGGGCTCTCCATAGAAAGAGCTTTGACAAGAGAAAGTTTCAGTCCTCAGCCTCACTGCACTACTCTTAGTTGAAATTGTTACTGACAATCCCTAGTTATTTATGGATGTTAGAGCTCAATGAGAGAATCTATTGAAACACTGATAACTATTCAGTTAGTCAGGGAAAACACAAACCACCACATTTACAGCAGCATAAGTATATCTTAATTTCAACTTACCTTGCAGGTCTTAATCACAGAACACGGCGATCTGGGCAACGGCAGATTTTTAGACCCGAGAAACAAACTTTCTTTTAAGTTTGATCATTTAAGGAAAGAAGCGAGTGACCCCCAGCCTGAGGACACAGAATCAGCTTTAAAGCAATGGCGAGATGCCTGCGACAGCGCATTGAGGGCTTACGTGAAAGATCATTACCCCAACGGCTTCTGTACTGTGAGCATCCACCCCGTTTCTCCATGGTTCGTTGTCCCACGTCAGTCAGTCCCACGCCTGGGCTCGGTGCTGGGCAGCGCTGCTTGAATTCCCCCTACTCACTGGCAGGTTTCCTAACTTTGGAATAACAACTTCCAAAGAGGGGGCAAATACCGTGGCGTGCACACAGGGATAAAGATATATTACACCTTTTTTTCATAGTCAGGACTGCCAAGCACCTTAACACCTGCAGCTAATAAAAAAGAGGCATTATTTGCACATCTGTGCGAGTGGAGGTGTCGGACAGTGCAATTAGTGGTCCCTGTTCCCAGGGAGATCCCACAACAACAACCCTCCACAGTGCTGCCAAGAACAGAAATTTAGAATGGCTTTCCTCAGCTCTGGGCCTTTTTAACTCTTTTTCTAAATACAGGTTTATGGTAAATCTATAGATGGGCAGCAGACAATTATTGCCTGTATCGAGAGCCACCAGTTCCAGCCCAAAAACTTCTGGTAAGACAATTTCAACACAGTGTACTTTCTTCCTTTACAAGTCCTCAAACAAATCCATACCCTGTCTTCTGACACAGTCCAAAGGGAAAGTAGCCTTGGGCTTCCCAAGAAGTTCTGCTCCTCATTCTGTAGCTGTTTGCCTTGCATCCCCTTGGCGTTTCCCTCAGGCCTTCAGTGTGGCTCAGTGGCCTGTGCAGAGGGGGCTGTTGGCGGAGTTGGATACTCCCTTACCTGTTCCAGGGCACAAGTTACTGGAGCCAGTCGGGACTGAGGCTGCTTTGTATTCACTCCGCATCCGACATTTGATTCAGCACCACAGAAAGCACTGCAATATTGGTCATAAGACAACAGCACAAATAACTTGCTCTTGTTAACTTGATTCTTTTTGTTGTTAGTGCTTTTTGGAAGTACAGTTCTCAAGCTCTGATTGTTTTTAGGAACGGTCGCTGGAGATCAGAATGGAAGTTTACCATCACCCCACCAACAGCTCAAGTGGCCGCAGTGCTCAAAATCCAGGTGAGTTACTTTTCCTGGCAGTGACAGAACTGCACTGCTCTTACACTGATGCATTCAACTCAGAGCGAGATGCTGAAATACAGCTGAGATGTTCTCCTCAAGTCAAGATGCTATTAAACTATACAATCCAAGAAATTAATTGTGCCTGAAACACTAGTTTTAACAGTCTACAGTCTGGCCTGTGGCTTAGTATTTGCCTCCCAAGTCTGCTTCACTTTATAGGGCTAAAACCTATTCCATGAATTCTTTTGTAATTGCTCTTATTTCAACTCCAGGCGTTTACTGCATTAACATAATCTTGAACAGTCTTGACAAAGAATGAAACCTTTTAGAAAATCCATCCTGCTTTTAGTCTCCACGTAAGCAGAGAAGACTGGCACGACAGTGCTGTTGTGCCATTCTGGGAGCGTTTGGGGGCTGTAGGGACTCTGAAAGGAGTGTTAGTGATAACCTGCATCCTGTCTTTTTGTGCAGGTGCATTACTATGAAGATGGCAACGTTCAGCTGGTTAGTCACAAAGACATCCAGGACTCTGTACCCGTTTCAGTAAGTTTGCTAAAAGATTTTTTTTTACACTAAAGCAACTATTTTGTTCGTTAAACATCTCATGAAGCATACATTGCGATGATGACATTCTCTTGACTTAAAGCAGTGTAATTTTAGTGTGGTGTTTAGAGTCACACGGGAAACCCAGATTCTCAGTTGCTTAAAGTGAGACTCTATTAAAGTACGGTCTCTGTTGGAAAGCTTATCATATGAGTTCCGGTTTAAGGGGGCAGAATCTGTGCAAGGGAAACAAACAGCGAGAGCGGTGCGTGAAGGGAACCAAGTGCTGTGGTACAGCAGAGGGAGCAAGAGTGACCAAATCCCTCATCCCTCCCATCCCTCAGTCTCTACTCTCCTCCACTCACCGGGGTGCAGTCCCGTCACTTGAGAAGAAATCTATTGTGTAGCTTTTGTAAGTCGCTCTGAAACATAAAATAAATCTTTTTCCCCTTTGCAGAGTGATGTCCAAACAGCAAAGGAATTTATTAAGATAATAGAAAACGCAGAAAACGAGTACCAGGTAAGATCAGTGGTCCTTAAATAAGTCTGATGGAGTCAGTCTCCATTTACAGTGAATGGAAACACAGGAAATTGGCCTCTAATTCTGTTTCTGGCCAAGTCTGGTATTGACTGTAAGATTTACTTAGAAAAGAGCAGTAACATTTGTCTAAAGAATATAGCTGTAAAGCTACATGTAATTAATAATCATTTGCTGCATAGTTAAAGGGTTACAAATGATGCCTGGAACAAGCATGGAAGGGCAGTGGGTGAGTCTAAACAAAGGTTTTCCTCTCTGACAGTTAAAAATACTGAAAAGGAAACGTGTGATGGCTTTTGGTGCTGTCCCAGCCTGCATGTGAGGGGACGGGGCACCGCTAACTCAGGGGACACCTAAGACACTGCTCCACTCACAGGGGGTTTAACAGAAGCCCTTTACTTGCACACACGCTGGCGACTCATTAATTTAATTACTAGTCTGCCTTCACCTTGGAGAAGGCGTCGTGTGGCTCTAGCACCGCACCGTGCTCTTTCAGTGTCCCCTCCCTGCCCTAACGGAGCCTCCTTGCCCTTGCAGACAGCCATCAGTGAGAACTACCAGACCATGTCTGACACCACCTTCAAAGCCCTGCGCCGGCAGCTGCCCGTCACCCGCACCAAGATCGACTGGAACAAAATCCTCAGCTACAAGATTGGAAAAGAAATGCAGAATGCTTAACACGGAAATCAGGAGATTTAGGAAATGTTTGTGTGCAAAAAACAAATGTGGTCCTATGCCAAGTAGATGGTTTCTGAACCAGTGCAGCATTTTTCTAGGGCTTTCAAAGTTAACAGGTTTTCTGGCCTCGGAGGGGACTGTGGAACAAATAGCTTTGTCTTTGTGTTTTGTGTTTCCTGCCACATAAACTTCCCATTGTGACTGCATTTATCAATCAGTTGTTTTAATTAAGTCCATGGTTCAGAAGTAGAGTGCTTCTCACGTCACCAGTTGTACTGGTTGGAAAACTTCCTAACTGGAAAAGCCCTATGATAACCCAAGCTGAGGGTGCGGAGCATCCCCTCGCCCCCCACAGCACTCCAGGTACTCCCCGTGTCCCTCAGACCCACTGAGGGCTCGGCGCTGCGAGGGGTGAGAAACACCAGGGAGGGTAAATCCTCACGAACCCCCGTTACTGACCTCCGTAGAGCAGAGCCCCCAGGCTTAGGTTTTACTATAGAAAATGAGTTTACAAGACCCTTTACAGAAATCCCCGCCCAGCCAGCTCTTTCAGGGACGGAATGGGTTTTTTTTAAATCTAAAGATTTGAGCCATGTTCCCCAGAAGTGAACACTTCCGCTCTCCCCCCCCGTGTGTACGGTTATCAGACATCTGCATTTTTGCAGAGCTGCAGGTTCCTGTGTCGAATCACTGCTGATCCGTGTAGGCTGGATGGTGATTAAAAATGCAAATGTCTACAGAGTAATAGGTATGTTGTGCTTTAACGCTTTGTGGCAGGTTCCTGGAATTTGTATCACAGGTGTATGGATGGATCGTGTACAAAATAAACAAACTTGCACCAAAGTGAGAGGAAAAAAAAAGGTTCTCATTTTGTCTCAGTTTTGGCCAGTTTCTTGTCATATTTGAAGGGGATTTGGGGATGAATCTTTTAATTGCTAAGTGCTTGCTCTGTGTTTCTAGTTTTCTCTTCTGTAGGATCAGAAATCCCAGTCCTACCAGTTCCCTTAAGGGGAGGTCAAAGGGGCATGTGTGTCCCTTCCTCAGGCCATGGATTTGCTGCAAAGTGACTCCCTTTGGTGAGGTCCCTTCACTTTATTCACACCTGGTTCTCTCTGCGCTTTCTGGCAGGTTCTGGGATTTAAACTGCCCTGTGTCTGCCTGTTTTTAAATACACGAAGGGGCTGGGAAAGCAGGGATGGGGTGTGCGTGGATGTGCACACGGACACCTGCACACTACGCTCCAGGTTGTGCACAGCAACAGCACAAAATACCTGTCTGTCCTCTGCCTGGAGTTTTGTCAGTCATCAGGAACGTTTGTACTTGCTGTTGAGACCAACAATTGGCCCCACAGGCACCCTCTGCACCGAACCCTCCCACAGAAACAGAACTCTTCTAATGCCATTTGTGTCCCTTCTTTCCTGCTCCGGCTGCTCCTGGCTCCCGAGGAGGGGGATCCACAGGTCCCTGCCCACAGGGGGTGCTGCCACCCTGGTGTGCAGGGAACTGGGGCTCCCAGAACTTCCCAATTAAAAGAAACAGAGTAACTGGGCTGTAAAGCAGCGTTTCACCCCAGGGAGAGCAGCAGAGGGGTCACTGCCCCCATCGGCTGTGTCTCGCTGGGGCACCCACCCCGGCACCCACCCGGGAAGCTCTCGCCGGCCCCCGGGGCGGGTTTGTGGCCTGCACAGCAAGGAGCTGCTCAAGGACAGCGCTGGTGCCAGGCTCTGTTTGTAGAAGGGGTGTCCTCCCTGCCCGCAGCCTCGGAGGAGATGAAGGTTGTGTGGATGAGCACCTGAAGTGCCGCAGTCGGTGGCCCTGCTCCCATCCCGACCAGGGCTGCAGCAATTCCAAGAATGTGAGGCTGAAGCAGGGCCTGAGATAAAAGCCCTGTTGTGTGCACGGCCTTATCTGCCTCAAGGCTAGTCCTTTCCTGCACCAGGCTACGCTGCCGGCAGCTCACCGCTCCCTGTTCCAGCCTTAGGACCGTTTCTATCTCTTTGTCCTTCTCCAAATCTTTAGCTAATCACGCTTTAGGCTGACTCATTCCCCGCCTGCCTCCTCGCCCTTCTCCCCCATGGCCGGCTCGGCAGCAGGCTCAGCTACCCCCATCCCAGCCCCTTCCCAGCTCCTCTCTCTGCCATGGAAAACCAAGCCTTGGTGTGACTCTCTGACCAGAGTGACACATGCCCAGAGCCATTCTGATCCTTAAAGCCATCGGCTACTGTCTGCCGGCCCAGACAGCGGCGAGGCCACCCCCTGCCCACCAAGGAAGGTGCTTTCCTGCCCCTTTGCAAGACCAAAGCTTAAACCTCCAGGGTTCTGCCCGCAGTACATGACTGAAAGACTTGCACACAACTTCTCCAAAGGCAACACTCCCATTTTTCAAGCCTCAGAGCCCTCCCACAACCTGCACGAGGGCCTACACCATCACAGTCCATCAGCCACCTCCAGACAGTGCCAGGTCACCAGCAGAGCTCAGGGCAGGGGAAAAGCCACCTGAGCTCAGGCAGGGGAACCAGGAGACTTACCCCAACGTCCCTGGGCCACAGACAAGGCAAAAGCAGCACCAGGAGCTGTCGCAGGGTCTGGAGCCGTTTTACAGGGCCGGGTTGGGGGTCACCACCCTCAGTAGGCAAATGGGAGGGTGAAAGCAGAAGGAACCAGAAGCAGAGACAAACACAGAAACCAGCTCCTGCTGCTGCCCTATTTATAGAGCTCCGGGAGCTCCTGCCCCCCATGGCTGGGTAGAGCGATGCAGCTCACCTGGGCTGCTCTCCTGCCCCCGCAGCAGCACGGCTGCGGGCTGGTGGCCCCTGCTCTCCCTGCGCGGGGACAAGCGGTGCCAGGGCTGCAGGCCTGGAAGGGACCCCCCAGCCCAGACCCTTGACACTGAACAGCTCGGCTCCCCCCGGCCCTGCAACCACCGCCCGGTTTGGCAGTGTGTCCGTCCCTTCCGGGGAAGCCCTGCGGGGGGGGTGTGTGTGTGTCTGTGTGCACCTCTCGGGGTCCCGGGCTGGGACAGCCCCCACCCCAGCCGGGATGATTCCCCTCACCCCGGGGATGCCGCAGCCGGGAACCCTCTGCGGGGCGCAGGAGCCCGGGCCGGGGGCGACGCTGGGGGGGCAGAGGCACAGGGCAGGGGCCGCCCCCCGGCCTCCCCTCCAGCCCCGGGCGGGCGGGTCCGCAGGGCGCACGGCCCCTTTCGCTTTCGTTTCCCTGCGGGGACAGCCCCCGCCCGGGCCAGCCCAGCCCAGCCCAGCCCGGCACGGCACAGCCCGGCTTGGCACATCCCGGCACGGCTCAGCCCGGCTTGGCACGGCACATCCCGGCTTGGCACATCCCGTCTCGGCTCGGCTCGGCTCGGCCATGCCGCGGTTCAGCGTGGCGGAGGCCCGGCGGTGGGGGGAGCAGTTCGTGCAGTTCCTGCGGGACACGGGCCGGGAGCGGGAGAGCCGGCGGGACGCGCTGCGGAGCGTCTACACCCAGGAGTTTCGGGGCAGGTGAGAGCCCTCGGCCGGGCCCGGGCAGCGTCGCCTGGGACGGTCCCCCCCGCCGGCCTCATCCGTTGCCCCAGGCAGCACCGGGCAGCGCTGTCAGCCCGTGGGCAGCGTCACCGATCGCTGGCCAGCGCTGCCGGGGCTTCAGGCGGGGTATCAAGCCGGCTCTGGCCGGGAGCTGGGTGTGAGGGTGGCACTGGGGAGGCACTGGGAGGTGGGGGCTTCGGGGGCTCTCCTCCATCACTTGCCGGGGTGGGATGGAGCACGTGTGCTCTCTGAGCAGCTTGGAGACACCTGGACCGGTTAAATTCAAATGCAGGGGCTCCGTTCTCTGCAGGCAGAGAGAAGAGGGAGCAGCGTTGCTGGGGCAGCCCGTGTCCCGTTGGGCTGTGGATGCGGCAAGTGGCAGAGCTGCCTCTCTGGACGCCAGCCCAGAGTGCCCCCAAATCCCTCCATCCTGGCGCTGCTGGGATGTTCCCTGCCTGCAGGGACCCCCCGGCAGCCACCTGGGCATGGCCTCGGGCACCCTCTGCCCACTACAGTTCCCACTTCACCCCACTGACACCGGTCATGCTGGCCCCTGTGCAATGTCACGCTGTTAATCATTGGCAAAGCCGGGGTCCAGCCCACCACAGGCTGTGGGTCGTGCCCCGGGGTGCGGGAGGAGGTGCCCGGGGAGGAATCGCTGACGGGAGCACAGTGGCTGTACTTTGGAGGAGCTCCCACCTGTGCTGGCTCAGCCTCTGGAGGATCTGGGGACAGGGCCGTGTCCCTGCCCCGAGGCCACCTGCATGCTGGCAGGGACAGGGACTGCGTGGCCAGATAGTGATGCCGTGATACAGCTGGAATGGCCACGGCACAGCTGGAACTGCATGGAGTTGCTGGAGCATCCTGCAGGGATGATAGATTTGCATGCGGCCAGTGAAAAGCACTGGTCCTTCTCCCTCTCCCAGTGCAGAGGGGAGTCACTGAGTGCCCCCAGCCCAGCCTCAGAGCCCCCTTCACCCTCCCTTCCCGCTCGCCCCCTCTCAGCCCCCTGTGCCCGGCAGCCCAGCCGTGCTCCAGCCACGTAGAACCTCTCTGTTGTCTGTGCAGGATTGATACCAGGATCCCTAACTTCTCCTTCATCTTGTTCGCGCTGAGGGTGACCCACCAGGCCCGTGTGAATGGGGAGTCGGTGCACTTCAAGAAGGTGAGGGGGGTCCCGGGCTGGGGCTGCGCAGGGGCTCCCGCGCCCACTGGGACTGGCTCTGTGGGAGCCCCTGGCCGTGGCAGGACCCCGGGGCCACACTGATCCCAGCTGCTCCTCACAGGAGAGGAAGCGTGTGGTGGTGGCAGACCAGTACCGGACACCCAGAACGAATGCACAGGCATCGGCATCAGCATCTGCATCTGCCTCAGGCCAGCAGCCCAGCGCTGGTCCACAAGTGCCCAAGAGCCGTGCCAAGAAGTGGTACGAGTGGCAGGACCCTGCCCACGCCTGCCCTGGCACGGCCCCGGGGACCCCAGCCCCGGGAGGGGAAGCCTGACCCTCCTTTCCCACAGGGCTGAGCTCATCTGTGGGAAGCACGGGGTGGAGATCGTCTCGGAGCAGGACGTGGGCAACGGGCACATCCGCTTCCCGGTGGTGCCTGGCGAGCCCCAGAGGGTCACCATCCTGGTGCAGAACCATGGGGCGGAGGCGGTGACGCTGCAGCGGTGCCAGCTGCGCCGGCCCTGCCGGGAGCTCTCCTTCACAGATGAACACGGGGTGACGCAGGGCCAGTCCCTGCTGCTGCGCCCAGGTAGGACCCTGTCCCCTGCCCCGCGCCCTGCCCCGCCGGAGGACAGGCAGGACCCAGCTCTCGCCCCGTTGCCTCGCAGGCGGCACGTACCCCATCCAGGTGCTGGGCCTGACCTCCTGCAATGGGCACTTCCACGCTGTGCTGGTCTTTGAGTTCACCAAGGAGCCGGACCAGCCCTTCAGCATCGGGCGCTACGTCGCTGCTGTCGCCGAGAGCCAGCTGGCCAAGGACCTGGGGCCCTCGGCGCCTTTCCAGCCGTACCAGGCCAGCCTCCAGCGCCCCGTCACTGTCATCACTGAGGAGGGCGTTCCCCCCGACAGGTACGTGGTGGGGTCACCTCCTGCCATCCTGCGCGGATGGCCCTGGCCTGTTCTGTGTCTGGGACAAGGCTCAGTTCTGTGGGACCCGGCTCTCCGTCACTCCGGGACAGCACTTCATCCCGGTGCGATGGCTGGTGACGGCAGGGCTGGGGACACGCTGCTTGCTGGGGCCACGAGTGGTGGCAGCCCCGGGGAGCCCAGCCCTGCAGTCCCTGTGGCACTGCCGTCCCCTCTGCCCAGCTGCCTGAAAAATGAACTGGAGAGGGAAATCCCTCTGAGCACCTACCAGTACCCAAAGAGCCTCAAGGACACAATCCTGCTCGGACCCAACAGCAGCTCCAGCTGGGCTGCCATGCGGTGAGTGCCGCAGGGTGGGGGCAATGCCACCCGGCCCCGCACCTCCCACCCGCTGCCCCTTGGCCGAGGTGTCCCTGGGGCACAGTGATGTCTCTGCTGCCCGCAGGTCGCTGCTGGAGGCCCCCCTGCAGCCTGGGAACTACCAGAAGAAGTTGCAGCTGCTGCTGCACCTGGAGGAGATCCAGATGGAGGTGGACATCCGGCGCTACGACATGCAGGACGTGCCCATGGTGCAGGACAGGGGGCTGCTGGTCCTCGATGTGCGTAGAGGGAGCCGGCAGGGGGGCGGGAGGGGTGCTGGGGCTCCCGGGGTGCCCAGTGTCACACCGGCCACTCGGCGCAGGTGCCCGGTGTGGCTGAGAACCGCCCGTCCGTGCTGAGGGGGGACCACCTCTTCGTCCACCTGAGCAGCGAGCGGGACCGCTCCCCGCTCGTCCAGTACAAGGGCTACGTGCACGGCGTGGAGCTGGAGAAGGTCAGGCTGGGCTTCTCCTCCAAGTGAGTGGTGTCTGGGGACCCGGCAGCCTGGCTCGGATGTGCCGAAGGCCGGCTGCAGGCTGGGAAGGGTCGGGGAGGGTGTGAGGGATCGTTCCTGTGCCCTGCTCATACCACTCCTTCCCAGGCTGCGGGAGAAGTTTGTGAACAACCTGAGGTTTGACGTGACCTTCACCTTCAGCCGGCTGCCGCTGCAGGTCCAGCACCGCGCTGCAGCCCTGGCCATGAAGCACGGCTTGTCCAGCCTCCTCTTCCCCACTGCCTCCTGCCACAAATCCCTCTTCACAGGCACCTTCCAGCCCCGGTGAGTCCGCGTGCCCATGGGACGGGAGGGGACAGGGACCCAGGAGGTGACAGGGACCTGGCACACTCAGCCTCTGCTCCTGCAGGTGGTTTGACCGCAAGCTGCAGGCGAACGAGGAGCAGTGCAGAGCCGTGACGCACATCGTGACGGGGATGTCCAGGCCAGCCCCGTACCTCATCTTCGGCCCCCCTGGGACTGGCAAGACGGTCACCCTTGTGGAAGCCATCAAGCAGGTGAGCGGCCGGGGCTCAGGTCCAGCCCCAGCAGTCACTGCCCATCCTGGCCCGTGGGGCTCAGTGCTGTCGCCCCTTCCTCCCACCTAGGTATGGACGTGCTTCAAGGACGCCCGGATCTTGGCGTGTGCCCCTTCCAACAGTGCCGCAGACCTGCTGTGCCAGCGCCTCATCAAGGACATCGCTCCCCGACACATCTACAGGCTCATCGCCAGCTCCAGGAGCTACCAGGAGGTGCCTGCCGATATCAGGGTAGGTCCCTGCCCCTCTGTCCCTCACCCTGCAGCATGGCCAGGCTGTGCACCCCCCCTGGGGAGAGCAGGATCCCACCGAACGCCCATGTTTCAGCCCTGCTGCAACTGGGACGACGAGCAGAGCTGCTACGTGTACCCAAGCAAGGAGCACCTGGGGCACTACCGGATCCTCATCACCACGCTGGTGACTGCAGGAAGGTGGGAGGACCCAGGGGTGTCCCCACCACCTGGGGCTGCCTTGTGCCCAGCCCATGAGGGTGGCCCTGCTGGGGTGCAGCAGGGAGGAGGGTGGGCAGCAGGGGGGACCCCTCCTCTGCGGGGGGATGAGGGTGAGGGGAGGAAGGACAGCCACCCGGAGCAGTCACACCAAGGCAGCCTCACTCCACCTCTCCCCCAGGCTGGCATCGGCCAACTTCCCCCCGGGGTTTTTCTCCCACGTCTTCATCGATGAGTGTGGTCAGGCTGTAGAGCCGGAGAGCGTGGTCGCCATCGCAGGTCAGTGGTGCCCAGCTGCCATCTCGGGGATCAGCATCTCTGCATGGCCCAGGGACCCCCCTGTCCCCCGCTGAGCTCTCCTTCTGCCCAGGGCTCCTGACCGCCATGGACCAGGAGAGCAACCCCAACGGAGGGCAGCTGGTGCTGGCTGGAGACCCCCAGCAGCTGGGCCCTGTCCTGAGGTCACCGCTGGCCATCGAGCACGGCTTGGGTGAGCGGGGTGAGGGGTGGGAGCGCTGTGGGCACCCGGGGGCCGAGCAGCCTTGCAGGGAGCCATGGGGTCTTGCTGGGCGCAGGCACCTCGCTGCTGGAGAGGCTGATGCTGCACAACCCCCTGTACAAGAAGTCGAGTGAAGGATACGATCCACAGTTTGTCACCAAACTGCTCTGGAACTACAGGTGGGGATGGGGACAGGGACAGGGAGGGGACAGGCAGGGATGGGGATGGTGCAGGATCTGTGTGGGCACCCCAGCCCCTGGCACCTCATGGTGCCCGGCTGGTGCGGGAGGTGGGGATGCAGCCCCTGTCCCCCCACACGGTGCCCGGGAGGGTGCTGGGGCCGCCTGGCAGCCGCCCTGGGCACTGTCCTGCCTCTGCCAGGTCCCATGAGGCCATCCTCAGGATCCCCAACGAGCTCTTCTACGACAGCGAGCTGAAGGCCTGCGAGAGCGATGCACTCGATGTCCGGAGTCTGTATTGCGCTTGGGATGAGCTTCCCAAAAAAGTGAGGGGGGAAGCAGGGAGGGGGCCTGGGGGGAGCCCCAAGCCACAGGTGGAGCAGAACCTGACGCTCTCCACCTCCAGGGCTTCCCCATCATCTTCCATGGGGTCTGCGGGGAAGATCGGCGAGAGGCCAAGAGCCCTTCATTCTTCAACACGTCTGAGATCGAGGTGCTCGTCCACTACCTCAAGAAGCTGCTGCAGAGACGGGGCAAGGGGGGCTGCCCCAGCCTCTCGCCCAAGGAGGTCGGCATCATCTCTCCCTACAGGAAGCAGGTGAGGGACATGGCCCTGTGGGCAGGGGATGGGTAAAGACCTCCCCAGGGGACCAGGGGCACTGGGACAATGGGCAGCCCCGGGGCTGGCACACAAGGACAGCTCTGTGGTGGCTGGACCATGCTATGTTCCTCTCCCCAGGTGGAGAAAATACGGAAAGCCATCACCTCCATGGACCCTGTCCTGCGGGCGCTGCCGGACATCAAGCTGCTGAAGGTACAGTCCTGAGTGTGGTGGGGAGAAGAGCCCACCCCGTCCCAGGGGTGCTCCCCGGCCCCTCACCTGCTGTCCCCACCCCAGGTGGGTTCCGTGGAGGAGTTCCAGGGCCAGGAGCGGCGCGTCATCCTCATCTCCACCGTGCGCAGCTGCAGCGAGTACCTCCAGCTGGATGAGACCTTCAAGCTGGGCTTCCTCAAGAACCCCAAGGTACCGCACTGCCCCGAGCAGACCCATCGGCACCCCCGCTCCCCTCTGGCAGAGTTGCTCCAGGTGCTCTGCGTCCCACTGCGCTGCCTGCACCCCGGTGGGGCTGGGGAGGGACCGAGAGGCGCTGCTGCTGGGTAAAGCCCTTCTTCTCTTTTCAGAGGCTCAACGTGGCCATCACCAGGGCCAAGGCGCTGCTGATCGTGGTGGGAAACCCGGCTGTGCTTAGCAAGGACCACCACTGGCAGAGGTCAGACGATGATGGTCAGCCCTTCCTTGGTGCCATCAGACGGTGCCTGGCCATGCCAGCGCCATGCCAGTGCCACCTCCTGCCCACACTCCCTTTGCTCTGTGCCCACAGGTTCCTCAGGTACTGCAAGGAGGAGGGCGGCTACACGGGCTACCCCTACGAGGACGAGAGCCCGGCAGAGGATGGCCTCACCGCTGGCCTCCAGGCACTGCGCCTTGGCAATTAGCAGCCAGGTGAGCGGGGCCGGGAGGTGCCGGCGGAGCAGGGCAAGGGGTGGCACAGTGGCCACGCTGCACCGGCACCGAGCCAGGCACAGGTTCCTGTGCGAGGGGCACCGGGCGGCTTCTCCTGCAACGAGTGCGACACGGCTCAGGACAGGCTCTCACTGTCCCCTCCCTGCCACGGGGTTTCTCTGCAGGAAACCCACCTGGGAAAGGAGGAGAAGGCCCATGGCACTCCAGCAGCCATCACCCTGCCCCTGGCCTGCAGCAGCCGCCTGCTCCCCCCCGCCTCACTCCTGGGGTGCTCCGTGCTCCCTACATCCCTGCAGAGATGGGGCTGAGCCCACCTGGCCATGGGGTCCTGCCCAGGGCAGAGTGGGACCGTGCCAGTGCCGCACTGGGACCACTCTCTGTTTTAAATAGTTTTTGACACGGCTGTGGAAAGCTGATTCCCTGTGACTGGTCTCACCGTTCAGTGAATGGCTTAAGCGAAAGTGTGGCCTCCGAAGAGCATGGCCGGGTGCGCGGGGGAGCTCAGAGCCGCTGCAGTGGGTGACCGGGGTGCAGGCAGGGACCTGGTGGCTGGGTTTCCCCACCACAGCTGCCTGGCCCGAGAGCTGGCACAGCCACACAGTCACACTTCACTTTGTTTCCCTGGAATAAACATGTAGAGAAAAACAGTGTATTGATTTTGAGTCCTGGGCCCTGTCCCAGCCTGCTCCAGGATGGTCACAGAGGAGGGATGGCTCCAGCAGCGACAGCAGTGCCTGTCACACCAGGGACTGGGTATGGCTGTGGATGCCCGGCCGGCCCTCCCCACATGAGCTGCTCCCTGGGTCTTACCTAAGCACATGGTGACGAGTCCTGATCCTGCACCGAGCCCTCATCCCAATCCAGCAGCTGAAGCAAGAGGTGCTGGAGGCCAAGCAAGCCCCCCACCTGCAGCACGTGGACCCAGCCCCCAGGCAGCAGCCTAGACCAGCCCAGGGGCTTGGACAGCCAGAAGGATGCCACGCAAGCGGAGTTACAATTCCTAAAATACCATTTGCATTTATTCTCCCAATTACGCAGTTCAATTTACTGGTGCGACGTCCGTGACCAGTGCAGACTCGCAGGCGGCGTCACTGGCAGAGCTGGGCAGAGACACTGCCCCAGCACGGGTCCCAGCAGCAGAGCGCTTCTGGCAGCGGCTCCGCACACAGACAGGGCTGAAACCTGCCCTGGGCAAGTCCATACAAAACCCCGGTGCCAAGGGGGGCGGGCAGAGCCCCCCAGGGCCCAGCAGACCCCACAGGCGAGCTGCAGGCAGCAGCCAGGGGCATCTCCTGCTTCCGCGGCACCTGCCCGGAGCTCGGGAGGGAGGGCAAATGCTGCGACAGTCCCCAGGGAGAGGCGAAACCAGGGAGATCGGTACAAAACAGGGTGACACAAAGAGCTATGCAAATGCCCGGCTCATAGAGAGCAGCAGGGACTGAAGGCACTGGCCCCTCACGGCCCTGGGGACACGCAGGGACACCCCACAGGCTTGGGTGGCAGTTCTCGAGCAGAGGGTTCGGGGCAGGTACTGGCACCACGGGGTCCCGCTTTGGCCGCCGGCAGCACCGGGCAGCAGGTGCCGGCGCCGGTGGCTGCGTGTGGACCCATGGGGCTGCTCACAGCAGCGGGCAGCCCCGGCGCCTCTTGTTCTTCCGGACCTGCAGGCCTGCACGGGTGGCCATCTCGAAGACCTCCCGCACGCCCTCCTTCGTCTTGGCCGAGCACTCGAGGTAGCCGAAGGCATTGATCCTGTTGGCCATGTCCCTCCCCTCCTCTGGCTTCACCGGCTCCTAGGAAGCATTAAAAACATCGCCAGAAAATATCAGCAAAAGCACAGTGACTGCCCTTGGAGCATCCAGCCCTTCATGCCAGGATCTGGCATGGCAACAGGGAGCCCCAGTGAGGTGGCACAGGGTGAGAGGGGCCACTGGCCAAGGCAGTGGGACACGGGGCACCCCCCACCTGCTTCATCTTCGCCAGCTCCCGCCGCGTGTGCTCATCGTTCCGCAGGTCTTTCTTGTTCCCCACCAGGATGATAGGCACGTTGGGGCAGAAGTGCTTCACCTCCGGCGTCCACTTCTCGGGGATGTTCTCTGCAATTAGCACACACGGACCCCCCTGAGCCGAGGGGCTGCTCCCCCCCGACCCCTTAGCAGCCATGGGAACCAGTGCTGGGCTTTTCCCGTGGGCAGAGCTTGCCCCACAGCATCCTCCTCTCCCACCACCTCCACCAAGCCAGCAAGTTCCCAGCGTTTTCCTGGAGCGCACGCAAAGCCAGGAGATGGAGGGGAGGGACTGGCATCCCCAGAGGGGCAGCATGGGGGCTTCCCGAACCTCAGGGGGTTTAGCAGCAGCACCTGGTCCTGAGGAGCCCCAGGTCCCCCCTCGCTCCCTGGTCCCTACCAAGGCTATCCGGGCTGTCGATAGAAAAGCACATGAGGATAACGTCTGTGTCCGGGTAGGAGAGCGGCCGCAGCCTGTCATAGTCCTCCTGTCCCGCCGTGTCCCACAGGGCCAGCTCCACCTGGGAGGAGAGAGGATGTGGCTCAGCAGCTCGGCAGGAGCCAGCTGGTTTATCTTCCTCAGTTATAGCTACGGTCTTCCTCAAACTGGGGCAGGTTCAGGGTGACCCAGAAATGCGGGAGCCGTGGGGCTGCCCCGAGCCCCGCAGACCACACACCGGGCGGTGGCACTGCCAGCGCAGGACCATGGGAGCGAGGGGACGGGAACAGCTCTGGCACCCCGTGATGGTCCTCACCTGCTTCCCATCCACCTCTATGTCGGCGATGTAGTTCTCGAACACGGTGGGTACGTAGACCTCGGGGAACTGGTCCTTGCTGAAGACGATCAGCAGACACGTCTTTCCGCAGGCTCCATCACCCACGATCACCAGCTTCTTCCTGATGGCTGCCATCGCTGCGGGGACAAGAGCAGGTGAGTGGGACAGAGTAGCCACGGGCAGCCCATGCTCCCAGCCCCCTCTAGCCCCTCGCACCCCAAAGTCTCTCGCACGACTGCCCGGGAGGGTACCAGGCACGGGCACTGGGGCACAACCAGCGTGAGCAGCCAGTGACAGTCAGGACAGAGGCTCTCCCAGCCCATGTCACGCACACCTCCAGCTTCCAGCTGGGCACCGGCTCACTGGCACTGCAAGAACCAGCCTGACTAGAACCATTTACCTCCATCACCGCGGCCAGGAGAACCCTCACCCTGATGCCCCAGCCCCGGCGAGTGTCAGTGCCTGTGGGCAGGACCCAGGGGAGACGAGGAGCTGCTCTGCCTGCACCCACCCCGCCGGGCAGCATGGCCATGGCCACCCACCGCTCCCACGCTGGGCCACCACCCAAACGGCTTTTCCTACGACCTCAGAGCTGCACACACCCACTGGTTTTATTCCAGATTATAAATTCTTCAGGGCAGAAACCGTACTCCAGGTTTCACCCGGGCAGGCTCACCGGCTCCCAAATAATCCGATCAGTGGCAGGAACGTGCCAAGCTGAGCTCTTGGCGGTCCGGGCGAGCACGACCTGCGCGCCTGGCACCCAGAGCCGGGCTGGCCCGGTCCCAGCCCGTGTGACAAAGGAGCCTTTGCCACAGAACGGCTGAGAGCTGGCGCTGGCAGCGGGGGAAGCTGCCAGCCATCGCTCAGCAAACAGAGCCGAAGCCCCGCGGTCCCGCCGGCTCCTCTCTGCCCCACGTGAAAAGGACGCCGTCCTGCAAGTGGAACCCCGGAGCTTCAAAAGGAGATTACAGCCCAGCCTGGGAATCGCCCGGGATGCTGTCACGGAATGCCTGCCATGGGGTCTGAATGAGGCATGAGAAAACCAGCAGTGGTGGAATCACATCCCTCCCCATCCAAAATCTCTTTCCCATCCCCAGCTTCCCCGATGCTCCAGTCCAAAGAGCCCAAGGTCGGGAAAGCCCAGCTATTGCAGGCTTTGCATCTCAGCGGGGCACCGACACCGAGCTCCAACAGCCTGTCCCCTCCCTCCACCCATCCAAAATAAAAAGCAAGAAAAGAGGAATATCCCCAGTAAGGCTGCATCATCATTAGCTGCAAGTGAAGGATTAAGAAATCAGACTCAGGGGTTGACTCACATTTCAAACGCAGCCTGGAGGGAGCTCCTCTCCTCTGCACACCCAGCAGGTCCCCGCCGAGCTCCCGGGGGAGTCTCGGGGACCACCCCAGCTCCCACAAACCAAACTGCCCGACTGACCGTGGGATTGGGGCACAAGAGAGAATGGTTTCACCCAAATCCAGGCCAGATCCTGCCACAGCCCCGGATCTCTGCAGGTTAGGAGCACTTTGGGTCACAAGCGGAAGCAGGAATGGTTCGTGGCAGCTGAGCGCTGTGGAGCCATTAATGAAAATAGTAATCAGGTACTTGGATGGTGAGAAGAGCGAGGACGAAGGGCCATGTCTGGCAGGATCTGGTGCTCCTCAGTGTTAAACACACATCCCAGTGGGACAGCACATTGGTGCAACACTAAGGTAGAGGAAAAAACCTGGAGTGCCCAAAGGGTCCCACTGCCGGGGGCTGAGTGGGGAGGGGAAACCCCGGCACGGCTCCTGTCCCCTTTCCTTGTACCCTCTGGCTGCTCCCCATCCTGGCTGGGCCAGGGCTGGCCGCAGTCCCCAGCTCGGGCAGCCAGCCGGGGGCTCGCCCCAAGGAGACCCGGTGTTTGTGTTGTGGAGGCAGATAAAAGGACCAGAGGAGTCTGCTGTCTCCGGACACTTGAGGAGGGAAAGCTCTGGAGGACAGCGTATCCCTGGAGACACAAGACACCCGTCACCCCCGCCACAAACCACCCTCCTCCGAGCAAAGGCTTGTCCCCCCTCCAGCCACCATCTTCACAGCACGGAAAAAGGACAGCTTGGGCAAAAAAGTCTGTTTACTTAGGAAGTTCCTTTGCCCACAGCAAACTGTGATTTGCTGCTTTGCGACTCCGTATCTCAAAGACAAACGGGAACGGAGGGTGGTGTGGGAGGCGCCAATCTAATCACGGAACACAGAGGAGACACATCTGCAGCACAAGGAACAGCGGATGCTCAGGGAGACAAACCCCCGCTTCCAGACAGACACCGAGACCTGCCCGTGCCCGGTCTGCCCATCGCACCTCAAACAACAACCAGGGGAGTGCACAGCGCGGTGCTGCAGCCAGCGGCTCGGCCAGGAGGGCAGCAGCTGCCAGAGGAACCAGGGATGCTCCAGCCCAAGAAGAGTCGCCGCACCCAGAGCTCCTTCCCACGGCCACCAGTGTCCACCCTGACCCGGGACGGCTCCGGGCGCCAGCAGCTCCCGAGCTCGGCGTGATGCCGAGCGGTGACTCAGCGGGCAGAGGCACTGTCCCCACCCAAAATCTCAGCACAGCTCATTCCATTACTCATGAGAGTGGCCCAGAAATAGCCCATTACTAACCCGGAGCCGGCGTGCAGGGGCGAGCGGGGTGAGGAGGCTGCGAGTGCCGTGCTCCCCAGCAGGGCTGCCCCCTCCGTGCCCTCGCCCCACGAGCCAGCGGCACGGCACCGGTGCCAGAGGCCAGTGGCTCTCTGCTCGAGGAGGGATTAGCTCCTCTGCCAGGGGAAGCTTCGTCACTCAGCGGGACGAGGCCAGGCCCTGGGACAGGGGTGCACGATGCAAAGAGCCTTGCGCTGTTCCCAGATCGTGAGCGGATGAAGGAGAGTGGAAAATGCGGAGCTGAATTGAGGAGGAGAGCTTCACAACTGCCAGCAGGGCAAGTGATTAAAAGGACACAGTTGCCCACATCAGGCACTGAAACTCAGATTTTAAACTCTGCCGAGCGTTACCCACCCGGGTCACAGCAGAGCAGAGGGTGCCCCACACCCGGCCCCACAGCAGCCGTGGGTTTTGGGTGTGAGCAGCGCTTTGGGTGACACCTGGCTGGAGATTCCTCCTGCTCATCCACGGAGATAACAACAGGGAGCAGCGACTTCGCACCGGCACCTCCCGCAGAGCAGCACCCCCAAACCCCGCCGGGCCCCCGCGGTGGGCACCGGGGACGGGCAGGGGTTCCATCCCTGCCATCACTGCCGGCGGCGCCCGCAGTGACAGCACCAGCCTGGCCTGATCCCACAGCTCCCTCAGCACACCAAGAAACTGCAAAATGGGATCAAATTGCTCCGCTCTGCTTCCCAAGCAGCTCCTCTGGAGCCATCACCATTAAAGCAGGCAGGGCTCCAGGACAGCCCTGGCGTTATTGGCCTCTCCCAGCTTCGTGCCTCAAAATGTGAAGTTCCTGCTGAGCAGGAAAAGGGGAATTCCTCTGGCAGCAGGATGCATCTGTCATCCAGTGTCTGCTCGGGGATCTCAGGAAACGGCAGAGAAAGAGGTTAACGCTTTGAAGAAGGAATCACGCGAGGGACAGGAATCTTTCAACAAACCTCCTTGGCGAGGCTAGAGCTCCCGGAGCCAACAGAGGGGTTTTGTTCCGAGGCAGAAATTCCCAAGCGCTGCTGCTGCCGGCCCCACCCCGGCCGGACCCGTCGCACCCGCAGCCAAAACAGCTCATTTCTGCTCTGCCACAGCCCTGCCCGCAGGCACAACCCTGAAGCCGGGGCTGGGGAGCAGCCCCTTCGCAGGGACACCCCCAGCACTGCTGTCACAGCAGGGCCAGCTCCCCCCATACATCCCACTCCAAACAAAACCTCCTCCTCCTGAAGGAGCGGAGGGGAGTGGAGTGAGGAGGGCCAGGCCCCCCGGCAGCACTCGAGCAGCCGCCGCCATCACCCCAGTGATCTTCTTGGCCCGGGGCTCGCGTTCCTGCCACCGAGCATCTCCTTACCCGCTGTCTGGATGAACAGAAAATGCCTCCCTGCCCCGGCAGCTCTCTCCGTTCACTCCCCTCGGACTGGAGGCTCAGGGAACAACCAGCCCATCACCCCCCAGCCCTGGCACCCGCCCGGACCCCCTGGCACCGCGACACAACCACAGAAGGAAAACCAGACCAAGACCTTCCTGGCGTTGCTCTGCCTTTGGCTCTGCTAAACTTTTCAATGGTTTCACAAACAAAAGCATCCAAGTGCTCGGTTGGACTGGCTTGATTTAACTCTCCCCTGGGCTAACGCAGCACAGAGCGGGCTCCAGGCACATCATGGCATTTCCAAAACCCCAGAAGACAGCCCTTCAGCTCAGGCTGCGCAGCCCCCACCACAGAGGAGCCCCGATGCTGCTCGCAGCATCCCCAGAGCAGGGAACACAGACAGCGTTTTCTAAGCGGCCGGCGCAGCCAAGGACAGGCTGTCTCCACTTCTAAACATGGCCCTGTGTGTGCACAGGGCTGCTGCCACCGCCCCGGCACGCCAGGCGAGGGCACCTCGGGACAGGCCCCCGGAGAGGAGCCACTGGGCAAACAAGAGTCGCTTTGGGCAACCCCAGGCCACCGCGGGTGCTGCCGTAGCCCTGAGGGCACCTCCCACCAGAGCCCCCCCAGCAGCTCTCCTCCTGCCCCCCCCAACAGCTCATGGCTCCCATCGCCACAAGCTGGGACCCCCAAAAAAAGTGTGTGTGAGTCAAGGTCACCACTGTCCCCAGGTTAAAGTAACTGGAAGGGGGTTGAAGGCGTTTGGGGACAGAATGACGGAGGCACAGGGGTCACCAGCAGAGACCCCCACAGTGCTGCTTCACAGCAGGAATGGCTGCAGCTGTAGGATTTGCTGGCACAGCTCATGCAGCAAAAATCACCCAAATTCACATCTGACAGGAACGCCCATCGAGGGGAAATGAATCTGCCGAGACACGTACATCATGGCCAGGGTAGCAGAGGAGAAGTGTCCCAGCAAGTGTCCCGTGTGCCAGAGGGACTCTCATGCAGAAGAGAAGAAAGTTCTGAAAAGGGCTTGAAGCGAAGAGCAGGGGGAAACACCACGGGCAGGGCAGAACCCGGGCCCCTCTGCCAACCCCTGGCACCGAGCGCCGAGGGAAGTGGCTGCATTTCCCCCCAGGAAAGCTGCCTGAAACCTTCTCAGGACCCAGACCTGCCATATCCAAATGACAAGTGATCATCAAAAATAGGGCTGAACTCAGTGCTTAATCTTTTCCTAAAACTGAGGAGGGAAACTCCCCAACTTTCTCTGGGGAGGGGGCATCAGAGAGCAGCGAAGTGCAGCTGCCCAGACCCGAGCGCAGTGGCCGGGCCGGCTCGTTTTCATTGCTAAAGCCACAAAAACATCCACAAGCAAAACAGAGAAAGGGACTTGGAACAGAAGAATTTTAAAGCCTAAACAAAGCTTGAACCACGAGCGCCCGAGCTGTGGGAGAACGCTGCCTGCCCTTACCGCCTTCTCCAGAGGACATCGTGCCATGTTCTTATTTTACCTCCCGCGGAAGGGACAGCCTCCCCCGGCTCAGGGCAGAGGAGCGTCTCACCGAGAGCCACACGGAACGGGCCACAGCCTCAGCAGCCGCCTGTGCCTGGGCAAAGCCTGACGGCCGCTGCCCCGGGCCCACCAATATTTGCTAATACATTCCTTACTTTTCATGTCAATACGCCTCTCCAGTGCAAACAGCAAGTTAGGAGGTGAGCCTGGTTAAACGCTCCCGATAACCTGTTGGAAGACAGTGACTTGGCTTATTTTCCACTTAAAAAGAAACGTTTCCCTGGAGAAGCTGGAGTTGTCAGGAACACGGATTCGATCTGAAGTCCATGAAATCTCACAGTCTCTCCCTACGCTGCCTGGAGCTGAGGAGGAGCTGAACATAAACTGAAACTGTTTGGACACCAAAAAGCACTCAGCAAAATGAAAATAAATGCCACTGGTGTCAGTGAGACACAGAGAGCCACAGCCACGACCTCCCCGTCGCCGGCTGCGCACCCCCAGCTCCTCGGTGGGGAGCCCACTGGGGGGCTCAGCCGGATCCCAGCCCACCCTCCATCCCCTGGAAGCAACCCAGGATCAGGCTCCCAGTTTTCCGGGGGTGTCGAGAGGCCAAGGCTGGATTTAGGGGGGGTGGCGGCTGCTGGGAAGATTTGGCTGCCAGATTGTTAGTGCTGGAAAGGGCCGCGCAGTCATGCTTTTGGAATGCTCCCTTGCTCCTAAGACATTACACAATTATTTCTCCTCCCCGCAAGCCCCCCTAATATAAATGTTTAAAAATGAGCTCAGCAGTAAGCAAAGGGAACTTTTTTCCTTTTTCTGAAGAAAACACCGAGGGGCCGCTCCATAAGCAAGGCAGAGCATGGGGATGCTGCTGGAGCAGGGGGTGTGGGAGGGATGGGGCAGCAGCCCCTGGGCTCTCACCCCAGCCTGGCCCGGGTCAGTCTCTGGCTGGGGGGCAGCAGGGAGCCCTGCCTGGGTGGCACCCGCGAGTCGGGACCCACAGCCCAAGGCTGCCCTGGAGGGACAACCCACAGTGGCCAAACTGCCGCTGACCCATCCCTGCTCCACACCCAGGGACCCCCACCCCATCCCAGGGATCCCACCCTGTCCCGCTGCGCCCCACCCAGCCCAGCTGGGGCACCCACACCCATGCCCTGCTCCCCCAGCAGTGCCCTGCACCCCACACCCCACCAGTAACCCCACACCCTACCAGTTCCCCCAGACCCCACCAGTAACCCCAGAGCCCAGTTCCCCCAGACCCCAGCTCTGACCCCACACCTTGCCAGTAACAGTAGCCCCACACCCGTTGCCCACGCCCCACCGGGACCCCCACACCCCAGTTGCCCAGACTCCAGCCCCCGCTTCCCCCCAGCAGTGCCCCACGCCGCTCAGCCCC
>JAOXNH010000013.1:6700837-6724577 GCA_028566575.1 Bartramia longicauda
GATGCGCTCCCGGCCCGGCCCGGCCGCCTCTCAGCCGACGCGTCCCGGTCCCGTGTGGCCCCCCGAGCTCCGGCGCTGCGGGGTGGGGGGGCTCGGGCGGCTCTTTGCGGGAAGTTTCTCCGTGCCGGCTCCTGCCGTGGGCCCGGTTACAGGTGACTCCGAAAGACGCGGTCACCTCCGGCTCCTCGGATGGGGGGACGGTGCCGGCGGGAGCGGGGTCTGTCGGGGTCCTGCTGCGGGGGTGAGCTCTGGCCCGGGGGAGCGGGTTACCCCCCTGGTGACACGGTTCTGCCGGCCCTGAGGAGCCGCTTGCGGTTTCGGGAGGCGAAGCGCTGCCGGGAGGGCGCCGAGGCTCCAGCAGCCGCAAACGCCTCTTCACCCTGGGAGGGGAAACCAGGAGCGAGCGTCGCCTGCCTTTGGTGCAAGCCGGTCCCTGCAGCCGCAGCTTCAGGCGGGATGGGATGGGGTGGGATGTGGGCTTCAGTCTTCCTCTACTTCGTTCCTCTCCGCTGTAACTCCCTCGGCTGGGGTGGGTTTGCTTCTGGGCGATGCCCGGCTGGAGCGGGGCAGGGGCGCTGGGGTCCTGCTGCCCCGTGGGGCGGCTCGAGGGGCGCAGGGCGGGGGGCAGCTCTCCCGGGCCGGGTGTTCCCCTCAGTGCGAGGGGAGGCTCCGTGGTCCGGGGGAGAGCATCAGCTGCATCAGTCCCGTTGTGGAGACAGGCAGGAGCGGATCCATGCCGTGGTGTTGGGAAGGGAGCGGGAGTCCCCTCCTCCTGCCTCTCAGCCATCCCTTTTGATGCAGCGTGAGGCTTGGGGGGCTACACAGTGTGCAGGTGCCCTTGTCCTGGGATTTTGTCTGTGCTGGGACACCCACATCCCCACAAAGAGCCTGCTCAGGTGAGGTGGTGTATATCCTGGGAAAATGATTTTTGAGCTGTCAAGTCCTCTGCTTTTCTCCACTGACAAGACTGACTGAGCTGCTGGTGACCTTGGGTTTCAACACCCCTCATGAGTGGCCTCGCTCTGCCAGAGAGAGGTTCCTGGTGCTGGATAAGTCTGAGGCTGAAGCTGTCAGCAGAGCTGACCTTCAAAATGCCAGCGGCTGTGGGGCAGTGGGATTTGCCAAGTGAGAGAGTGGGAACAGGCCCAGGTTGGGTGGAATTAGAGTTAAAAACTCTCCTGCTCACCTTGGCTGGGAAGGAAATGCTGCAGACACTGAAGGAATGAGCAAGGAGCTGGAAATAAATCAGCGTAGAGAGGAGAGCACACTTGGGGGAGGGAGTCCTCTGCATTTTTATGTGCTCCCCCGCTACCTCTTTGCCAGGTTGGAGGGCACATGCCTCGTGCTGCCCTTGCCAGCACATCTGTGGGGCTGGGCCGCTGGAAGTGTACCCGGAGAAAGAGCTAAAATGAGGTGTTCAAAGGGACTGAGCTCAGCCCGGGGCTCAGGCCAGGCTCCTCTGCGGCGGGGAGGAGCAGCACGGTGTTCGGAGCAGCGTGGAGCGTGGGAGGGCGCAGGAGTTACTGCATGAAGCTCCCCACAGTGCGGGTCTGAGTGGGCATGCCAGCCTCCTGGGCACTGCCCCCAGCTCTGCGGCCATGGTAGCTCTGACTTCCCAGCTTTGCCTGTAATTGAGCATCCTCTGTGCTGCGGAAGGAGCTGGGATGTAGCAGATCTGCTGACCTGCGCCGATGAGCCCAAAGCTGTGGGTGTGGAGCTTGCTGCTGTTGGTCTGTGCTCGGGGGATGGCAGCATCTTGCTGACCAGCCCCCCCAGGGACCCCCAGCCGCATGCAGCCCTCACAGCCCATTCCCAGCACAGGGAGCAGCAGATTGTCTCCAAGGTCCTGGGTGCAAACCCCACAGCCGGTGCGTGTCGGAGCGTTTTCTCACCTGCCCTGGATGGGGGATCCAGCGCTCAGCTGGTTTGCCAGCCTGGGGGAGACGGGAGATGCCCCCTCTGCCAAGCCTGCCCTGCTGCCTTTCCCCTCTCTTTGGCTGCTGGAGGCAGAGCCGTAGCGGAGCCTGTGCCGTGCCTTCCCGGGGGACTGTGGGGGTGTCTCCTTGCTTGTCAGGATCTTTCAAGGAGATGTCAGCTTCTTGGGAGACTCAGCAGCCTCTCCGTGCTGCTGCCATCGCCTGTTGTGCAGCCCCTGGAGCTGTGCTTCGGGGCGAGGGAAGAACACCCTCCCTCTGGGCAGTGAGCACGGAGCAGGGCAGGGTGGTCCAGGGGTCGGCCACTGCTGTCACAAGGTTTGCCAGGTCACTGTGTGGCACGGCAGGGATGAGCAGGATGCTCTTGGGGCTGGATGCGCAGCCAGTTCCTGGGTCCTGCACGGTGGTGCATTTGCTAAGATGCTCTGACTTTTTGCTTCAGGGAAGTATTGAAACAAAATCGCCCCGTCCAACGGGCAGCAAAACATCCCCAGCCCCACGGGAAGGTCTCTGCCTGCCGGGCTCTGGCCGGGTTTCCTCTGTGCTCCGTGGCGTGGGGCTGCCCAGACTACGGACCCCTGGATCCTGCTCCATTGGGCCAAAGCCTCTTCCTGCACCAAAGGGAGGTGCCCAAGATCCAAGAAGTGCTGAAACAGCAGGAGTGTGAAAATAGCTTCTGGGACATCAGCGGAACTGTAGGGCCAGATGTGCACGAAGGTTGGGAGTGTTGGAGCTGCAGCTTGTGTCACTCGGCACAGAAAGCAGCCGATGTGCCAGCCTCCCCCTCCTCGCTCCGATTCTTTTTTGGGTGGAATTCTGCTAACTGTCACTCTCCAGCTCACACGGACCTCTGCAAATGCTGCCCCGGACTGGCAGGACTCGGAGCGTAATTTGGCGTGACAGAGAGTCCCTCATTAGCACCGCGGGGCACCGGGCTGCGTTCCAGCGAGCTGCCATGGAGCAGTCCTGGCTGCAGGGCTGCAGTTCCACGTGTGGCTTTAACCAAGGAGGAGGAACAAGTCTGTCGATGCCATGGCCGGGGTCTGGGAGGGCGGCAGGGAGCTGCTCCCACTGTGCCCAGGTGTTTGCGGGCTGGGGGAACCTCGGGGAGGCTGCGGTGGGGGAGAACCGCCAGTGTCCGTGGGGAGGAACGGGGGCCAGCGCAGAGGAACAGTCATCTCCTGCCACGCTGGCTGCGGCTGAGGCTCATCCTCAGAGAGATTTGGGCACTTTGGTTACTCCAGGTCCCAGCTCAGGCCCAGAAGGCGGAAAGCAGCCAACAAAAAATGTTAATGAAAAATTCCACAGAAATTCCAAGCAGAACGTAACAGAAGAGAGAATTCTGATATTTTCAATCAAAATTAAGTGCTTTGACATGCCAGCACACCGCTCCTCGTTTCAAAATGACACTCCAGGCTGAAAAATTTCAAGTCAGACCAAACATTTGTAGTTGGAGTCTCATGACGATGGAGGTTGATAACTGTCAAAATAGCAATTTCTGCGAAGCTGTGTTTTCCAATGGGAGTTTGTGTGTGAGTGGGAGCCCCGAGTGCCTGTGCGGCTCCGAGGGGGAACGTCGCTGCGATGGCCGCTGCCGGGGATGGAGCCTGTCACCTCCTGCTCCTCCCAACTCCGTCTGCTCCTCCAGCCGCTGGCTCGACTCCTGCCGCTCGGTGCGATGCCTTCCCTTTGGAGCACGGCGTGGATGGCGCGGGCTGCATTATTGATAACCCCGTCATTTATTGATGCTTCCTTGGCCATAGCAAACAGCTCAGCCTTTCTCAGCTAAATATAGTTTGCACTGGGAGCTCATCCCTGTCCTGTGAGGGGTGGAGGTGCCCAGCGGTCTGTGGCCTTTTTGATCCAGCTGAGAGATTCAGGGATGTCTCCTGGAGACCCTGCGTGGTCTGGAGGGTCCCACAGGCAGGAGCTGGGGCTGGGCACCTCTGGAGGGGCTCTGGGTGGGCTGTGGGGCTCGAGGCTCGTGCCTGGGAGCCTGGGCACGCTCCTGCATGGAGAGGGAGCCTGAACAGCGGCTGGGAGAGCAGGGATGCTGAGTGCAGGCTGAGCCCCCATGGGGCCTGGCTGCTCTCTGGAAGCTGCACAGGGTGTCTGTTGGGGACTCGTTGCCGCAGGAAATGTGGGGGCTGGTGACAGCCCTGTGTCTGCTGCCCTCACATCTGGGCTGCCAGATGTGCCCCTCGGTGGGGCAGGACAGATGTGTGCTGTGGCACATAACGAGCCTGGCTGGGGCACGGCTCCTCCCTGGCTCCCCTGGCTGGGGTGTGTGTAGGGGTGTGTATGTGTGTGTTTGTACATGTGTGTGTACACGCACACACGTGCCGCAGCACTGGGTGCTGGCACAGGTGCTGCCCCTGGACTTACAGGAAGGGCTGAGCAGCTCCGAGGGGGTGTTCACTGTTTCATTGAGGAAATAGCACACGTTTTAAGCTGCCACCAATATTTACACAACTGGCTGTGACATCTCCGAAGGGACACCGGTGGTGCAGGCTGTTGTGTGAAAATCCCACGCTGAGGAAGCCTCTGGCAGAGCAGACGCTGCCGGCAGCTCCGCCGCAGCACCGGGAATCGCCTGAACGCGGCTTTACAGAGGGAGTCGGCGCAGTCTGGTCACATCGGCTCATGCCCACCTCCAGGAGCGATGGTTTTCGTGCCCATGGAGCCGTCTGGGGCTGGTTCTGGGGATGAGGGGCTCGAGGCTGCGCGGCTCCTGCGGTGTCCCCAGCACCGGCTGTACCCTGAGTCAGGTTGTGCTGCAGCAGGACCAGTCCTTGTCACCGGGCAGGCAGGGATGGAGCCAGGCTGGAGAGCAGGATGCCTATGCCTCTCCCCCAACTACACTCCTGGCCAAGCTGGCTGTCCCGCAGCGTTAATTAGGAGTATTTTCTTACCTCTAAATTCTATTCTACCATTAAATATGTGTTTTTTGTCAGGATACATTTCCTTTTTTTTTTTTTTCTGGCCAAATGTCAGCATTTTTGGTGACATTTTCTGATATTTTTTTTTTCCGGCTGGGAGAATCAAAATGGAAAATATCCTTTTAAATCAGCATTTTGGAATGAAACATTTTTCATTTTGAAATGTCAGTTTAAAACAGAACAATTCATTTTGAGATGCTTCAAAACAATAAATGCCCTTTTACCACCTCAAATCGCTTTGTTTTGATTAAAAATGTCAGGGTTTTGTGTTCTGGCGCTTCATTATATGGGCACCTCTCACTGTCTCAGCCTGGTCCAGAGCAGATAGGACTTTGGGAGATGGTTGGAAACTAAAGATTTCTTCTCCCAGCAGCCCCAGCCGGAATCCTGCTCTGTCTCGTTGTCCCCGGTGGGTGCGGGCAGGGGGGCCGGTGCATGGCAGCTCACTGGATGGGGACCAAGGGCAGGAGCGTTGCCCGGGGCAGGGACAGCCCCGGCACCCCCTGCCTGGTCCTGGCAGCGCTCCCCAGCCCCGGTGTCGTTGCTGTTTGTCTCCATGGCCTCTCGTTAATAAATTATGGCCCGGCACTGAGGTTTTACGGGGAACGTGGTTGTTTGCCCTGGACCCGGTTAGATCTCAGCAGGCACTGACCTGCCGGGGGGTTGTCACTTCACCGGGCGGATGCCGGGTGCAGACGTTGCTGTCGGAGCTGTCATCGCTCGAGCTGCTGCTGCCGAGCCCCGGAGCCGCGTCCTCCTGCGGGGCTGTGGCTGATAAATGGTAGAGAGAACGTGTTTGGAGCAGTCGGCAGTAAAACACTGAGTCCTGGGGGATTGAAATCTTTCCTTAAGGGCTCCAGATGACGTAAGACTCTGCTCCTTCCCTGTGTGATGTGGGAGGGGGTGCCAGGGTGGTGCTGGTGGCAGCGGTGGTGGCACGTGGCCCTGGTGTGCATGGAGGTGCCGAGAGATGTTACTGGGAACCGGCTGTTCAGACGCAGTGGCACAGACTTGTGTCTGTGTGGTTTTAGGAACTTTGCTGCTGCGCTGAGGGGAGAAGCAGCCCCCAGACGAGGCCTTGCTCTGCACAGCGGGGTGTGGGTCCCGGTGCTGCCGGGGGCTCTGCGTGTCCATCACCAGCTGCCCCGTTCCTCAGCTCCCCATCCAGCACCAGCTCCACCAGGCGGGAGGGTGGCCGGGCACTGGGACAGCCGGTGCCATGCGTCCATCCGTCTGTCTGTCAGTGAGTGGTTTGGCCAGTGCCCAGCCCGTGGGAGCCAAACGCTGGATGTCACTGCAAGGGACCTTGGTGACACCGGGGCGATGACAGCACGTAACCGTGCAGGGAGCGGGCGATACCTGGGATGAGTCACTGCGGGTTTACTCTGGCTCTTCCCACGCACCCCGGGTCTGGGTTTAGTGTTTGTGGTCTCGTTAATAACGTACTATAACGGGCCGGGTTTTGTGCTCCCAGCAGTAAGGATCGGGAGCGACACCCGGGAAGCGGCTGGGGTCCTGCTGCCGTTACAGGGATGAGCGGGGTACCCGGGGTGGTTTGTGTGATGGTGGGGGGGGTTGGACTAGCCGAGTCCCAGGCTGTCCCCAGCCACCCGCAGGGGACCCGCACCCCCAGGTACTGACAGCCGGCATCGCTATCCGTGTTTCTCTGTCTCCTTTCAGATGCGCTGATGCCCGCCCCTGGCAGAGACCTGGCCCACCCGCGGCTGGCCGATGCGCAGGCGTTGGTGTGAAACCCCAGTAAGAGGTAACTCGCTTGTCCGTACTACTGCTGCTGTGATTTCTCTCTGTCCCATCACGGTGGCCCACGCTGCTGAAGAAGTCTGAGCCTGTCCTGCGTGCGTGTCCTGCCTCCCAGGGCCATGTCCCCGCAGCCAGGCCACCCCGGTCCCTGTGGCCATGCGCGTTCGGGGATGTAGTGCTGCGTGTGGCAGCATCGATGTGTGGGGGCTGCTCCTTCCAACCCTCCTCAGCTCCTCGTCCTTCACGTGTCTCTTCTTGTTTTTGGTAGAATGAGTGAGAGAGACATACAAAGCCTGAGCAAATGGGTTTTCGTGCTCACTCTCTGCCTTACCACGCTGTGGGGAAGACTGACGCTGGCCTCCACCCATCACAGAAGCCATTCAGGTAGGGGAAGCAACGTCCTCGCTACGTGCATCACACTCCTGTGCAGTCACCCAGAGCCCCTGTGACACTGGTGGCACCTTGGGGTCTCCGTGTGATGCCTGGGATGGGGGTTACATGGGGCTGAGATGTTTGTTGAGGGTCCATCCCTCCTTCCTGGGTGGGAAGACGAGGGCAGGAGGTCTCAGCTGCAGAATCAGGCATCTCCGTGAGGACCAGAGGCAAATGGCCCAGGGGACCTCAGTGTCCGGCCCCATGGCTGGGGTCTGGGCAGTGAGGATGAGCGTGTCGAAGGTCTGGGGCAGTGTCCAGCAGACAGACACCGAGAGGCACCACTGTTTTCTCTCTGGTGCCACTGTGACGGCTGTGGGATTTGCACTTTGAGGGTCCGTGTGTGCAGGAAAGTCCCTGGGCTGCTCCTCGGAGACAGGCAGGAACCTGGAGCCATAGAGCAGTAAAGCTGTTCCTGGGAGTTATGACTTGAGCCCACACACAGACCCCTGTCAGCATCCAGGGAAATGCTGCACAGAAACATCTGGCTGTGGAAATGGGATTTAATCACTTGTGCTCACTCCGCACATGGGGGCTGCTGATGTGTCCGAGCAGAGTGGTGCTTCCCAGGGTGCGTGGTTGGATTTAAATCGCCTCATGAGTCAAGTGCGGAGATTAAGTCATGTGGAAATGGAATAGGAGAGTCCTCGGTGAAGAATGAGTCACCAGCAATTCCATCCCCCGTGTAACGTGGTGGGCTCTGCCTGATGAACAAGGCTCATCCGGGCACAGCTCCCGCAGAGGTGGCCCCAGCATCGTCAGATGAACCCCTCTGGTGCCGGTAATCAACGTGCCACCTTTGGCTTCCTTCACATGCATCACTCAGCCCAGAGCAGAGGTAAAGACATTGAGTCAGCTGGGATTTGCTTTCATCTCTGAGTGAACGAAGAGCCCCAGTTTCTGATCATCTTGTAAGAGAGATTTACTGGTCAGCGCGTCGCAGCTCTGTGGCCTTCATTTGTGAGATGCTTCTGTGAGATTCCCTCTCGCCTGGGGAAGCGCTGGTTGCTCCGTCCTCTGCAGCCTTTACACCAAGATGGGATATTTTCCTAAGCAGGATGAGGCAGAAACCGCTCTGGGGGAAGCACCGCTGGGTGCCGCGGAGGAAGGCAGGTCGTGTGCCAGGGGCTGCGTCCTCCGTGCCGGGGGCTGTATCCTCTACCACAGGTTTGTCTCTCACACATCGCTTTCAGAACACTTTCAGCTGCTCTCGACACACTCCAGGCACTTGGTTTTCTGCTTGCAAGTGTGAAGCGATGGGATTTGCAGGAGCAGCTCACGGATGCGCAGACACTCGCACATCCAACGAGGGGAGACAGAGCAGGATGTGGAGTCTGGAGGTGACAAGGTGGTAAAAAATTCTAACTGACACACAGCAATAATGAGCAATAAAAACAAGCCTGCTTCTCTCCAAAACCCTCTTAAATTATACATGCGTCTAAGGCAGCAGTGATTTTAAGGCTTTAATTATTTAGTGGATATTAGTAGTGGGGCTGTTGCAGGGCAGGGAGCACAGACTGCTCACGCCACCGGCTGCCTGGGGCCCCGCTCCCCCCTGGGGATGGGACCTCTGCCCCCTCCCAGGCTTTGCCTGTCCCCAGGAACCCCTCACCCCTTCCACAGCATCTCAGTGCCCAGGAGGATGGGGCTCGATGCAGGGTTTGGGCATTACCTGGCAGTTACATCCGACTTCCCTTCACTCCACCACTCTCCAACCAGAGCAATGTTTCACGCTGAACATGTGGAGCTGTGCCCACGCCTCCCTGAGACACACAAAATGTGTCATTCCAGGTTATGCCATAAAAAACCCATGTTCTGCCGCTCACTTAAAGGTCAGCCAGAGTAAGACAGCATTTCTATTTTATTTTTGCATGCAGGATTCAAAAGCCTTGTGCTCTTACAATGCTTTTATGGTTCCATGAGATAAGGGGTTTTTTTTTAAAAGGGTTCCAGTGAGGAAACACCAGTTAAATGGAAGGGAGAAACGTGCCAGAAGCTCTGGAACTTATCCCAGGCTCTCTGGGGCTTTCCTGCTCTCGGTGTTAAACACTCCATCCGTCTGATTTGCATTCCCAGTTCTATCTAGTTTGAAGTTTCCTGCTGCTCAGCAAAAGGAGAAGCCCCCGCAGGGAGCTCACATCGCTCTCCCTGCTCCAGCTCCCCTGGCTCTTCCCAGGGGTGGGACATGAAAGCCCGACGTGGCAGGGACCTCCCGGCATGGGGCTGCTCATCGCTTCTGCAATGAAGAGACAGCAAAGTCTCTTGCTGTCATCCTGGAATCACCCTGTCTGATGCAGGGGGATTCGTTTGTGTCCATTTCCAGTCCCCCAAACTCCTGAGCTCGCTGGGATGTCGGGGTCCATGGTGCTTGTGTCTGGTGTGGTCCCTGCGGCTGAAGGGCAAGGGAGTGGTGAATCCCTTTGGTGTGTAGGGACCTGAGATGCTTTGCACCGGGCAGGGTGGCTCTTGCCCTGCTCCCCCGCTCTCCTACTCAAAGGCGGCTCCGCTGGGAGATGTCTCTCAGGGAGGGGACACAGGGTGCCTGGTGCCTGGAGGGGTCTGTGCAGCAGAGAAGTGCCTGGGGCAAGTTTCCAGTGTCACCGACTCCCGGGGCAGCATCTCTGATGACCCAAGACCTTCAGGCGGATGAAAGTATTTCATGACCCAAAGAAGGGCCCAGTCCTGGGGTTCCATGCTGCCCCCCTGCTCTGCAGAGCCCTTGCTGCAGGGCTGGCGTGTCCCTTGGGGGGCTGGTGCCTCTGTGGTGCTTCGGTTTGTCTTTGGGCTGCTCACAGTTTGGATCCCAGAGCAGGAGCAGGCGGGTGAGCTGGGACCAGCCTGGCTGCGGGCGATGGTGCTCCGGGCAGAGGCAGCCGCCCCCGGCACGGCAGTTTGCTGCCTGACCCCGCTGTCAGCTCTGGCCGGCTCAAAGGAAAGCTGTTTCCTTTTGAAGGAAAACAAAGGCTTTCTGAACCTTTCTCTTCTGAGGCTGCCAGCCGCCATCCCTGCTCCCTGCACAAGGGCAGACCTGCACCCCTGGCACCGCTCGGCTAATTGCAGCCCCGGGCTGTGTCCCGCAGGGCTGGGGCACAAAGCAGCGTTTTATCAGAGAGGGCATCTCTGGTCGGCTGTGGGTTTGAGAGCATCATCTCTCCTTGGCTGTGGGTTTGAGAGCATCATCTCTCCTTGGCTGTGGGTTTGAGAGCATCATCTCTCCTTGGCTGTGGGTTTTGCCTTCCCCAGGTGGCTTGCCTGGAGGGCTGGGGGCAAGGTGTGAGCTGGAGATGGATCATGTCCGTCTGTCCTGGTGGGATCACCTTCCTTGTGTCTGCTGGGATGGCCGGGGTCCTTGGTGTGACTGGCAGGGACACGGTGGGTGACACAGGCTCGAAGCCGTGGGTCTGGCACCGCGCTGCCGCCGTGCTCAGCCACAGGCAGAGGAGAGGCGAATTCCTCTTTATCTCTGTGCTGCACCTTTTTGAGGAAATTAAAAGGGCTTTGGCGTGTTAGCAAACCCTCATTGCACGGCTGTAATGAGCGATTTCTCAGCTCTGCCTGGCTCTCCCTCAGCTGAACCTTTTTAAATTAGCTGAAAATGAGAAGCCGGAGAGCAGAAATGAGAGGGAGCAGAGGGGTCGTCTGGCCCTTCCTCCCGGGAAGAGCTCTGCTAATGAAGCTTTGCGGGGAGGCTTTCATAAAAAAACAGCCAAAGCCACAAATATCATGTGAGCACTGAACATGGAGGGGGCAAAACCCCCGGTTGGGGGGAACAGGGAGGCTGTGTTGGGGTGCATGGGGTGGGCAAGTGGCTCCTCATGGTCCTGGACCAGAGCGTGGTGGGAGCGTGGGCTCGTAGTCAGCCAAAGCCATGGACCTCTGCTTATTCCTCACGTTATTTGCGAAATCCCATTAATGGGATTGCTTTCCTTCTCACTTTCACCAAATTGTACTGTTTCTGCATACAAAAGGAATGGAAATTATCATTAAAGCTGAATTATGATGGCATTTAAAAGGGAAGATAAAATTTATAGCCAGAGATGCTATTACAACATACTTCCAGGAGAGGTAATTATTATGGGCAGAAATGAAAGTGATGGTTCATTAAAAGAAAATGACCATGAAATAACAATAAATAAAGCCAAATTAAAGCCGTGGTAATTGCATGGCCCCTCTTGCCCCTGTACCAGCGGGTGCAGGGCAGAGGGGTGTGTGGGTCCCCAGTGGAGCGGGCTGTGAGGGACAAGCCGTGTTGTCACTGCCCACGTCCACTTTAGGACATGGCCTTTCTGCAGGGCAGCAAGTGTCTCTGCCCTGTCCCCAGGCTGGTGGCATCGCTGGAGAGCAGGTCCCGGGGCAACTCCTTCCATCTCCTGGCCAGTGCTCACAGGTGGTGGGAACAGGAGAGGGACAAGGGCTGCTGTGGCCGGAGGCTGGCACAGCGGTGCCTGGCTGGCACAGGCACTTGGATCAGTGTTTCCCAGCAGGGATGTGTGTGAAAACACTGCTGCAAGGCAGAGGGATTCCCCCGTGCCAGGGGAGAGATCCCGTTTCTCTGAGCTTTCATTTGAGGAGGTGAAGTGGCTGCTTTCCAAAAGCTGCTGGAAGGCTGGTGGTGTTTGCTGGGGGGACAGGCTGCATCTCCCCGGGGACCTCGTGAGTGCTTCCTGGGATGCTGGTGGGACATCAGCCTCCCCCGGTCACCTTTGTGTGGCAGCTCCCACAGAGCTGGGCAGGAGACACCAGCACAAACCTGTGACATGAGCTTCCTCGCAGGACTGGGGGTGAATGGACCCTCCTGGCAGCTGGGAGCAGAGCTGGGAGCTGAGGTTGGATGGGCAGGATGGCACGGGCAGGTCCCCAACTGTGGGTCAGTGACAGCCAGAGCCACCCGTGCTGGGAAGGGGCTGAGCGTGGGCTTGAGCTCACACCCCACTGCTTCCCGCAGCACCCCCTGCATGTCCTGCCTCCACCCTTTTCCCAGCCTTTCATCCGGTGGCTGCCAATGCCTCCTGTGGGGCTCCTGCCCTCATGCTGGGGTGTGGAAGGGGCCGAGCATGGGCTCCCGAGCAGAGGGCACAGAGCAGCCAGGTCTGATGGTGCAGTGCCTGCTCGTCTGCACACGTTTGGGATGTTACACTCCGGAAACGTGGCTTCCCCATCCTCCTGCAGCCCGGCCCCGCTCCCTGCAGGAGTGAGAGGCTGTTCCCGGTGACCCAGGGGACATCTCGGTGTGCAGCTCCGTGCTCCCTCCTCCAGAGCTCATTAAATGGGACCTGCAGGGATCACCCGCTCTCAGGTCATGGGAATGAAGTCTATCCAGGCCCATTTGGCTAATTTGTATTGTGCTTGTGTGGGCCATTACCCAGCGAAAGCCATTGATTTGCGATGCTAACTACCTTCTAAACCCGGATCCCAGAGGTGATAAGCCAGCACATTCATTTTCTTTCTTCCTTAATATTTTAATGGCACTGGGAGGGGAAAGCAGCAGAGCAGCCTGGATTTCTGATGAACACCGTGACATTTCTGTGTCACCGCAGGGCGCAGGCACTGTCCTGGTCCTCCCTCCCCCAGCCAGAGGATGGTGTGTGCCGGTGAGAGGGGAGCGCTGGGTTTGGCTGGGGCTGGAGCTGGTGGCACCATCTGAAGCCAAAGGCGGCACGATGCCCCATCCCCTCTGGTAGCAAAGTGTGCATCTCGTTATCAGCTGCAATTAACTAATGTGCTTGTTCAGCTCACTGCAGCTCTTGGCTTGGCCGTGGCAAGAGGCCATTGGTTTTGCTGGGCAGGGTGGGTGTGAGGGCTGTCAGGAGTAGGAGCTCAGATGCAGGAGGGCACACACCGGCAGTGCTGCTGGGGGGCAGGAGGTGGCCAGGGGGGCTCTGGGGCACAGCCTGGGGTGACAGTGGCTGTTTCTCTTCCCGCAGTGCACGTCGAGCCTGGCACGTGCGAGGTCATTGCAGCTCACAGGTGCTGCAATAAGAACAAGATTGAGGAGCGGTCCCAGACGGTGAAATGTTCCTGCTTCCCGGGGCAGGTGGCAGGGACAACACGGGCGGCTCCCTCCTGCGTGGATGGTGAGTACCCACGGCCACAAACCGGGTCCCCTGCAACCCCCAATCATGTCTATCCCCTCGGTCCGGCTGGTGCGGGGTCTCTGTGTCCCTGGGTTTAACAGAGGGACCTGTCCAGGGGCTCCTGCCGCGGGGCAGAGGGAGCATTTGGGGACAGGCTATTGGTGTGTCTGTGTCACCCCACCCCGTGCAGCCCCAGGCCATGTCCCGTGGTGGGTTATGGTGATCCAGTGGTTCAAGCTCCTCCAGCGCACAGCTGCACCGGGGCCAGGCACTGCAGCATCGATCCCTGCAGGTCTGCAGTCACTGTGCTGCCGCAGCCGGGGACAGGGATGTGACTCCAGCCGTGCAGCACCATCAACTGCGGTGGGGTCGCAGAGAGAGGCTCTCCCCAGTGCACTGCAGCCCCCTCCAGCCCAGAGCAGCCTCCCCCCACAGCCACTGCCATGCCGGATCCTTGTGCCCCCGAGCCACAGCCCGGCTGCTGACACCCCGCTCTCCCCCAGCCTCCATCGTGCTGCAGAAGTGGTGGTGCCAGATGGAGCCCTGCCTCGCCGGGGAGGAGTGCAAGGTGCTGCCCGACCTCTCAGGCTGGAGCTGCAGCAGCGGCAACAAAGTGAAGACCACCAAGGTATGTCCCCTGGCAGGGGGCTGGGGGGGACTTGGCTGGCCAGTCACCAGCCTGGGGCAAGCAAAGCCCAGGAAAGCATCCCTAGAAGGTTTGCAGGGGAAGGGGACCCTTGGCATCTCCAGGGCACGTGTCGTTTGCTACGGATGCACCAAAGCAGAGCAGAGAGACCGGGCTGGGCTGTTGTCACTGGTGCTGGAGGGCCCAGCGGGGGTGGCACAAACTCCTTGTGGATCCCACAGCTTTGCTGATCAATAACTCCTGTGTTGAGGAGGGCATTGCGTGGCTCAGCCCATGAGCAGAGATGCTGGGGATGTTCCCGTACCAGCCCAGGGCTGCTGGGCCCTCCAGGGTGCTCCCCAGCATCTCCTCATCCCAGCCAAGCGACACAGCCCTGAACCCGTCACCGCTCCCCCGTCTGAGGCAATCATCTGTGGCAGAGTGCTACATGATTATTATTTTCATGGCTTGCTGAATGCCCCAAAGAACAAGGTATAATTAAAATTTTATCAAACTCATTAGTAATTACATATATGCCATGGTTAATCAGTTGCATAATTTTGTAATCATTGTTCATACTGTTGAGTGTAATTATTCCTTATGCTTTCGTTTTTCTCACCCCACATCTCCTGCCATGAAATTATTGTATGAAGGGATGTTGGGATTTTTTTCATTATTGCTATTATTTTTGCGCACTGAAAGCACTTTCATGCTCAAGTATTTTTATGGATGTCCAAGAAGGTTCCTCTGGGCATCCATGACTGACCAGTAACTGCAGCACTAAATTCAGCTCATTGTCTTTTCCCACCTTAGTATTGTTTGTTTGGTTTTCCCCCATCTGCTCACGTAGCCCAAAGCCCCTGCTCTGGTGTTGCTGTCCTGGGCTCTCGCTGGAGACCGTCCCCATCCACAGGACTTCAGGGCTTCTCCTCTCCTCCCTTGTCCAGTAGCCCCCTGCTCCGTGGCCGTGCTCCTGGCACCCCTTTTGGGTCCCTTTCCCTGCCCAGGGAGGCTGCATTTTGGAAATGTAGACCTATGTTTTCAAAAGGCTTTTGGGTGCGCCGTTAGGATTTGCCCCTCTGCAGACAGACCCCCCAGTGGAGGCTGTAGCCAGAGCATGGGGTGCACAAACCATCACAAGCTGAAATTTGGAATGACCACCCCATTAAATGGGAAGAACGAATCATATTTGCATCTCCCGGGGCTGTGCGCTGGCCGTTCGCAGTCGGGGGAATCGGTGGATGTGCCGGGTAACTCACCTGCTGTGAGCAGCTGGACATTCCCATGAGCAGGCTCCTGCCCACTCCTCTCCTCTGCCCTCAGGTCACACGATAGCCCCCGCCTGGCTCGGTGGCGACTGACCGGCATTGCCATGGGCCCCGGAGCTCTGCGGGGCCGGGAGCAGCAGGACGTGGCATGGCCGGGCCGTGCCTGCGCAGGAGGGATGCCGTCCCACATCCTGTGACTGCTGGTGGGACCCTGCCAGGTACCAGATCAGAGCATCCCCTGAGCCCCCGCTTCCCTGAGGCTGCAAGAATGGGACCCTGGCACTGCTGCGAGACTCCTGTCACTCCACGGTCCCCTCCTCCCCGGTGGACGCACTCACTGACCAAGAAATGGGCTCATTTTCCCATCCTCTTACATAAAACACTCCAGTCATGTAAGAGCTGTTGATGATACAGAGACGGACAGACAGCAGTCCCCCAAAATGGGCTTTATTCTGAAATAGCCGAAATCATCGCTGTGAGTTGCCTTTCCCCATCTCCCAGGATGTTGAATCAGGGTTGCTGTCAGGAATTGGGAAGTCAGTGGCTGTGTAAAACTCTGTTTGGCTCATGGTCCCTGGCCTGGTGGGTTCCCAGGAGCAGGCGCTGACCTCCGAGCCTGATCCCGTGTCGCCCAGGGGCCGGGGGGCTGCTCTGACCTCGGGAGCAATGTTCTTTCCCTGCCCAGGGACCTGGCTGCTGCGACCACGTGTGGCAGATGCAGCGACGTGGCCGGGGGTGTCCGGCACCCTGTCAACCCCTGGAGATGGTGGAATGTCTCCATGGAGCATGCTGCTGGTTTCTCCTTCCTCGGAAATTGCATTAATCAGGCTGCGAGTTTAATATCTGTTCTCTGCCGTGCAAGTCCCAGGCACCGAGTTACTGCTTGTGTTTGCAACCGAATTTCAGGAAGCCTCTTCTGTCCGTGGGCTGATGTGCCTGACACTGTGTGGATGCCCAGCCAGAGACCCAGACCCAGCCAGGCTCCACTGCATTAATTAAAGAAAAACGTACCATCTCCTGGCCTTCTCCAGGACACACCATTTCCCCTGGTGGGGCAGCTGGAGGGGGAGAGGAGGGAGCCCCCTCCTGATGTCGGTGGGGCTGGGGACCCTGGAGGTTGCACTCAGCTGGAGCAGGAGCATCGCTGGGGGGAGTGGGGCCGTCCCCTCCCGGTACCCCCACCCCGCGTGGGGGCTCGTGGGGGCTCAGGAGGGGCCAGCGTGAGCCCAGGGGTGCTGGTGTGTGGCCCCCTGCCCTCCTGCGCCCACTGTCACCGGTGGGACTCGTTGTTTAGGCGTTTTTGTAACGAGGTACGTAATACCTGCTCCAGATGTGATGTAAATATCGACTGTGAAATAATAAATTCATTTTAATCTCTGCAAAGGATCTTTTAATTCGGCAGCGAAGGGAGGTGTTGGGGGTGGAGGGGGCTGAGGGCTCTGCCCCCGGCATTTCCATTCCCAACCAGCTCATGCAACAGCACCCGCTCTCATTTCTCATGCAACTGCCTAATTCTCTGGCTCAATAAAATCTTTTGGCTGACTTACACTCTCTAATTACACGTTGCCTTAAAAATCATACTCTCGCATTTAGCTGAACTGCAGAGGAACAGTTTGGGCGATGCTGATTTTCCTCTCGGTTTCACTGCCATTGCTGCAGGGCTGAGTCTGCCCCTGTCTCTCGTTTCCACACACTGAGATCTGACCAACAACAGCCTTCTCAGCTCTGGTGGGCACGTCCCCGTGCCCTGTGGGACATCACTGAGCTCCTGGTGGGACAGCCCAGGGTGTGAGGTGGCTTTCTGTCCTGGGCCTGGGACAGCTGAATGACTGAGAATACCCTTGAGATGGCTTTTCTCCATCAAAGGAGTGAGATGAGCCTGGGCTACAAGTTATCAGGAGAAGGGATGCACAGGAGGAGCCTCCTTCCCTGGGGAGAAAAGAGTAAGATGGACAAAAGATAGAGGGAAAAAACCACCATCAGCTTTCTGTACCTTTCCCAGTACAGAGCCATATCTGGTGGGACATCTTATCTGTTAAAAACAGCAAAGGGAGCAAGGAAAAAAAACCAAAAAGACAGCAGAATAATCAGCAAAAGATTCCTCAGCATTGAAAAAAAGAGGATCTGTCCTCGCAGAGGAAGGGCAGGACTCGTCCCCTGAGCATGTGGCAGCGCTTGCGAGGAGGGAGGCGGATGGGATGGGATGGGATGGGACAATTTGTGCCCTGCTCCTGGCCAGGGTGAGGGACAAGGGACAGAGCTGCCAGGCTGGAACAAACAGCTGGTCAAGCTCATTTATCGAGTGCTGTTCACAGCGTGGATAATTTACCCCCCTGCTCTCAGATGGTGCTGGAGCGAGCAGGGTCCCTTGTGCCTCTTGGCTCAGCCCAAACCCACCTGAGGGAGCCCCAGCACCGGGTCTGGCCGCAGGAGCTGCTGCTGCCCCCGGGGTGAGGAAAGGGCAGGGGCTGGAGGGGCCGTGCACCCCGTGAGCTGGGGATGGGAAGGGGTTAAAGGCTGCAGTGGGAAGGCAGCTGGAGGCAATGGGCAATCTGGCCCTTGGTGGCTTAAATAAAGGAGGCAGGGGCAGTGGTGGGTGCTGCTGCCTGAGGGATGCTGCTGAGGAGGAACTGCTGAGGAGGAACTGCTGAGGAGGAGCTGCTCAAGGAGGTACCACTCTTAACTTTCCTTGCTGCTGCTCCATGTGGAAGCTGGGCTGTCCCGGGCATCTCTCCTGGTCTGGGCTGAGGTTTCTCTGCAGCTCTGGGAGCAGCTGCTGGTTCTTCTGCTCTTGGGGCTGGGGCAGAGCAGTAGAGCTCTGTGAGGATGCTCCTGTTGCACTTTTTTAGTGACCTTCCTGTGTCTCTTTTTCCTGTTCTGGCTTGCACTGGGCTGTTGGGGGGGCTCTGCAGTGCCTGCCCTTCTGTGGCGTCCTGGGCAGTGGAGGGTCAAGCAGTTGCTGGGCTGGAGCTCTGAGTTAATACCTTCTTTCCCCCAATATTGGCTGCAGCCTGAGTGAGTGTGTACTTGAGGGAAAGAGAAATGCCCAGCTCTGGGGGAGAGCTGAGAGCCTGTTCCAGCCAGCAAAGGCTAATTAGTGGCAGTGATCCTAGAGTAATGTGCGTTAATTTCTCTAGGACACTTTGCAGAGGGCTTCCCCTGTCCTGTCCCTTCTCCCATTGCTGCAGGGCGATGTCCCCCTGGCTGCCACCCCTCCCCAGGGCCAGTCTGTGTCTGCAGACCCCACCTGGGAGGCCAGTCCTGCACCAGGAGCCCCCACTGCCAAAGGCAGGGTGGAAATCTGCTATTTCTGATGACAACCACTGGGCTGCTGCCGGGAGCATCCCTGCTTGGCTAAGCATATTTGTAGTCAGCCCTTCCTGTGAAGGATCCACTCTGCAGAAGTGTTGAGCTTGACACCTACAGTGATAGAAAAACATTTTATTGTCTGCATAATAGCCACCCTTAACGCTTATTTTTCACTTACCACAACACACGGTTTAGTGAGGAAATCGCCCCTTGCTGTCTCTGCTGAGTGCTGACCTCGCCGGTTGTGTACGGAGAGTGTACAAACAGGGAAAATTGCTGCTCCCCTCCTGGCAGGGAAATGTGTTTGAGGGATGTGCTGCAGCCAGCGGTAGTGCTGGGTTTGTCTCCCATCTCTCCGGGGGAGTGGGGGAAGGATGCTCCTGCTATGGCTCCTGGCACTCCTCCCTTGCATTCACTTCCTGTATTCCAAGGCTTTCCTTTGGCCAGGCAGAACGTCTCCAGCGGGAGCATTAAGCCAAGGAAGAGGGTGATGGAGACGGGAATGTCTCTGCTCTGTGGCTGCCTGGCGCCTGCTCCTGTGGCAAGGACTTTGTGTGATGTTCCATGTCTTTGCTCCCTCGGTGGGATCCCAGCCCTGTGGCCCCCAGCTGCTCCCGACACCTCATCCCCTCCTCTCTGCATGGGACCACGCTGGTCCCAGGAGGGCAGAGGAGCCCCTGGAGATCCTGGCCCGGGGGCAGCACGTGCCCGGGTCCCCCTCAGCCTGGTCCTGCCCCATTGGTGCTGTAACTGATGGGGAACATGCGCAGCCAAGAGTTGTGAGTTGACGGAGGGGCGATTAGTCAGAGGAAACTGTCACAATTAAGGTACTTTCAATATCATTTCCCCAGGTATTATAATTACACCCCATTCAATTAGTCTTAAGAAAAAAAAGCCTTTTGTATTAAGGCTTGGTGGAGAATTATTAGAGAGTGAATTAAAAGACAAGGATTCCATTTTACTTCACAATAATAAAGGCATAATGTATAAAATACCCCAAAATTACAAGCTGACTAAATTTAGAGCTGTGCTAGGAGGTGAAATGAAAGGTAAAATGAAACCCTTTGAACAGCTACGATGTGCAGTACAAGGGGGGGTATTATCTGAGAAATAAGATGGAAACATAATTAACTACCCAGCATTATGCTGAAAGATGGCAAATTGAAATGGGAGACAAAATTAGGTGAAATTGCAGAGCAGACTCATTTATTTCTGCTTTGTAAAACAGCGCTACCTGTCAGCAGTCACGCAAAGCCGTTCTGGAGCAGGAGCTTTTGGGGGGATGCTGCTGGCGGGGACCTCACCTTGTCCTCGTCTGAGCCCCGTGATGTCCCCAGAGCTGAGTCCTTGGTGCCCCCTTCCCTCGCCCACCCCCAGTACCTGCTGTTCAGGGCTGCTCTGTGCCCTCCCCCAAATCCCCTTTGCTTTCCCTGACGTTTGGCTGCAGTAACCACTGCCACCCTCCTCACTTCTGCCAGTCTCACTCCTGTGTCACCTTGCCGAGGGCTTGTGCTCCGTGGCCTCTTGCAGCTGCAGTCTGGGGCTGGAGGAACTTTTTCTTTCACTGGCTTTAAATTTCCTCCTCTCAGAGTTAACTGGCTCCCTTTCCCTGCAGCAGGAAGAGGCAGAGGTACCCTGTGCCACCCCCATCCTCCTGCTGCCGTGCGTCTGCTCCGCTCTGGCCGTTTGCTTTATTGCTGCTCTTACAGTGGATTCAAACAAGGACAAGAAAGTTTTGTCTTTTCCAGAAGCAGCAAGATTTTTGCTAGAATCATCTCAGCTGTGGGGAAAAAATTACTGTGCAGCTCCCGTGCCGTATTTGGGAATGTAGAAAACCAGAATTGCCTTCTCAGCTGGGAAGCGGAGTCCAGCTGGTGCAGCAGGGGAAGGTGCTGGCAGCGGGTCTGGCAATAGCCTGTGTGTGTGTCTGTGTGTGAGGATGTGGCTCAGTGTTTTTCCAGTTTGCACATACCTGTCACTAAAACTCTATACATCTTTTTTCTCTCTCTGTCATACTTGTAAATAGCTACATCCCTGTTTGACCAAGGGGGCTGCAGGGGGGTGAAGCGAATGGCTCCAGCGTTCACACGCGCTGCCCCAGCCCGCTGGCACTGGGGCTGGGACCGGGGGGTACCCACTGGGGGTACCCACCCCCCACTGCCGGGACGTGGGGACATGGGGCCGTGGGCACCTTCCCCTTTACCTTCCACACATGGGACTCCATTAGAGTCACCGAGACAAAAATATCACTGTGCAGTGTTTGCTCTGGTTAATAAACTATGATGGGGCTGTTTGAAGCGTTCGATGGCTCTGCCAAAAATGCGTCCTCATGTTTTATTAAAACGTGCATTTGTGGAGATGTTCTTAAGGGAGTGAATAAAATATTCATTTGGATGTTGGTGTGCAATAAACGCAGAGTCAGGGTGCAGACCACGCTGCTGGGGGTCACCTCAGATCTGTCCCTGCTGCTGGCAGCCTGGCCCAGGAGGGTCCCTGGGGGTGGTGGCCCTCGCTGCCACCTGCTCAGGAGACCCCAGCCATGGCCTCTGGAAGGCAGCAGTCCCAAGCCCCAGATGTGGTCATTGCTGCCAGCAGCCCTTGTCCCTCATCTCTGCTCCCAGGCACGGTTCTATCTCCAGGTTTGATCCTGGCATGTTCGGAAAAGCTGGATGCTCTCCCCTCCCCTGGTGAAAGGCACGCTGGGATGAGGGGGTTGCGTGGGCATTGGCTCGTTCTGGGGAGGCTCTGCTTATTGACTGCATCAGGGATTAAAGAGGAGTCTCATTTTCATAAAGTGATCTCTAACCTCCTTTTCCTGCTGGGGAGGCTGCAGTGGCCGGGGCAGAAATGGTGCCATTGGCTGGGGCAAAGCAGGGAGGGAGATTGCAATTTAATTTGTGCATTTCCCAGCTTGTTAATCTCCTGATTTACTGCTGGTATTTGGTTTCTGTAGCATTACTTCATAATAAAGGGATTAGCCAGGACCATAGGTCTTCTCTTTGATGCTCATCTGCTGGGGATTACTGAGAAATTTTGTAGTTAGTTAATGGGTCAAATAGGTAAAAATGAAAATATGCATCTGATTTTGTTGACGTTTGCAGCAACACTCAATCTGTGATGTGGCACTTGCTCTCCTGGCCCCTCCAGCATCCCCTGCCACCCGTCTCACGGGGCACCCGATCCTCTGCCGTCCGGTTGAGCCCCAGAGCCATAAAGCAGGAGCCCTTGCTGGCTGTGGGACTGGTGCCCATGGGCTGTGCTGCTCGGCCATGGCACCCCTTGGTGCTTCGCCCCCCCCATCTTCTCAGAGGGTCCCTCTCTCCAGGGACCATCAGCTCCGTGATACTGGTCACTTGCTGCAGCGCCAGCCCTTGGGAAACGCTGTTTCCCTGCGGTACCAGCCCAGGCAGGGCACCCAGAGTGCTCCAGCCATGTGCTGTCCTGTGTCCCATGTCCCAGGCCCTGGGAGAAGCGTTGGCATCACTCAGGGGATAGGGGACAGGCTCAGTGGTGGCAGCCAGGGGGGGCTCCCAGCCAGCAGCGTGGCCAGCATGGTCAGGAGATGCCTTGGGTGGTAGGCAACATCCTTGCAAAGCGTGGCTGGAATTTTTCCCGAGCACATCAGTGGCAACAGAGGCTAATGCAATATTAGCAGGTTGACCTGAGTATGAATTAGTCAGACATCCCTAATAAATGCCTGTGAACTGAAAACATGGACAAATCAGCACATACTCCATTGCCTCCTAATGATGTGCTCTTCTCTGGCTTCCCCAGGGGTGCTGGGAGCTGGCTGTGCCCCAAATGCCATGGAGTAGGACCGGCCACCTCCCTCGCTGTCACCTTCTCCTTCAGGGACCCCTGAGCTGGACCAGTGCTCCCAGTCCAGCCTGGTTCTCCGAGCCACCCCGAGAGAGGTTCTATGGGCAGGGAGGTGCATAATTGATTTATTGGTAACGTGATGCACTGCACAGAGCCAGGATCAAGTAACGATCCAATTAAACACTTGTGGATGCATTCATATTAGCGAGCTGTAAGTCAATCAATTATTTAAATACACCAGGAATCATGACCTGTGATTATTAAAGGGGCTGAAATCATGTTGCATTAATAACAATAATAAATATTGTGGATGCTCAGTTCTTTAACAAAATGATTCCATGAGTTGTGAAATCTTTGCAGGAGCTGCCAGGCTGGGGGATATGAATATGGATCAGCGGGATTGTTACACATACCAGCACCAAGGGACAAAATTAAAGAGTGTTTAAAATTCTCTGCAAAGACAAAATGTAGAATATGAAAACTTTTGCAATCATTTATAATAATGAAATTTTGATTAGGAAGCCAGGATCATGCATAAGTTATTGCATCAGCCCTCGGGGCCAAACAGCGCGTGGAAGCGGTGAGTTCAGTGGGAAGGATCTGGTTGGGCAGCAGCAGAGGAGGATGAGAACCGGGATGGGCGATGGGCAGAGGGGGCTGTGCTGGTGGGGGCTGGATGTGCAGGATGAACTGACCTGGGGCAGGGGAGGGAGGAGGAGGAGGAGGTGGCAGTGGTGGCGGCAGTGGTGGTGGCAGAGGTACCCCCAGGGCAGGGGGTCTGTCTGGAACACCCCTGGCCAGCGCTGGTGGCTCAGCCCCCCGTGTACCCTGCAAAGCAAGGGAACCTTTCTTCTGTGTTTTCTGCCCTCGCACAGTGGGTAAAACGGTGTATAAATTATTTAAGCAGGCAGAAGATAATTAACTCTAATCAGTCTGGATTCTGCCCCGATTATAGCTCTGCAACAGCATTAATCTTACTAATTACTTAATATTACTAACACAGTTTTCAATGAGTTCAACAATACATCCAGTGAATCCAGCAGTAATAGATGTGAAGTGATTGATTCCGAGTCGAAAAGCCCTTCAGTACTGCAAATCTGACCGTTTTATTAATCAAATTATTACTCTCAGGGCATTCAAGAAGTAGCAGCTCAGTCTCGCAAGGAAATTTTTTCATTACAGTGATGGGTTATTCCTGGATTGCATTAGAGAGGATGTTATTTCAAGAACATTAAGAAAGAGAACTTAGACTAAATCAGCAGTATCTCTGATAAACAGTTATTTAGATTACAGGGGGAGGTGAAAAGCCCGGTGGAACTGGAATTAGAGCTTGTGTCCAGCTCGGTGATGATCTCCCCCACTGGAGGGTTTGGGCAGGATCCGTCCAGGTGACTGGTCAGAAACACAACCCCCCAGCGACGCTTCCTGTCCTTGTGCTGCCAGCTGAGCCAAGCTCTGCGGACGTGCTTTCTTCTGTCTTTTCAGGAAGAAATTTTCCACTCTGAGGGTGGTGAGAGCCTGGCCCAGGTTGCCCAGAGAAGCTGTGGCTGCCCCATCCCTGAAGGGGTTCAAGGCCAGG
>JAOXNH010000013.1:6724592-6740340 GCA_028566575.1 Bartramia longicauda
GGAGGGGGCTTGGAGCAACCTGCTCTGGTGGGAGGTGTCCCTGCCCAGGGCAGGGGGTGGCACTGGGAGGGCTTTAATCATTCTATGATTCTGTGACTGGGAGAGCAGGAATGAGTCTGGATGGGCTGAATTACCTCCCTGGCAAAGGCCAGCCGCTGTCTCTAACGCCACCGGAAAACTCAGTCTGTTATTTTCCAGTCATTCCACTGTGCAAGTCACAGAAACCTGGGGAAATGAAAAGGTGAGAATGCATTATTGATTAATTACTTAGTCATCTCCAAACAGTTATTGAGCACGGCTGTGACTTTGACAAATTACCCCTCAATTTTTGTGACTGATATGCCGTTTGACTAATGCAGTTTTGCGATGCTCCTGTCAGAGGGTGACACGGAGTCTGATTCCAGTGCCTCGCGGAAGGCGACGGTGTCATGTTTCCAGTAATTGATGGCATTTCCAAACGGTTAGCCAAAAAAAATAATTAAGCCGTGTGATAATTTGTTTGAAAGGAACATTGGGTTAATAAGTTGAGCTGACGGGGGGAATATCAGCTCTGTGTAGTCACGGAGACAAGTGAGCTGGTGCCGTGGCCACGGGGTGTCTGACCCCAGAGCCCGACCGAGGTCTGTGTAGTCCCCACTCGGGAGATGACACCGGCTGGGGCTGAGGATTTCCCCAGGCAATGCTCGCCCCTGGTGCCCTGGAACAGGGAGGATACGGGGGTACCTGACTCTGGCTCTCTCTGGACTGATGCTGCTCCTGGGAAAAGGGACATGTGGGGGCTCTGTGGGGTCTGATTAATATTTGGTTTTGGCTCCCCCGGCTCCCCTTGGAATCACAAGGAGGCATAAGCAGAGCAAACCTCCCATTTCCACGAGGAAATGCTGTTAAAATCCTTTGCAAGGAATTGGAAGATTAACCACCTGTGGATGTGGTGCCTGGTGCTCCTCGCCCGCAGCAGCTGTCGCTTCATCTTCACATCCTCAGCGAGCAGCAGCTGCGGAGCCGGACACGGGGCCCGCGTGGACGGGCTGTCTGTCTAACAAATAGCATCGGGGATACAGGGAACATTAGATGCTGCAAAAGGCCATTGGTGTAGACCAGAAGGCAAGTGGCCTCATAAAGAAGGATTTCACACTATTTAAACAATAAAATCCCTGCTGGCTGCCTGGGGAAAATAGCCTTTTACCGTGAAAAACCTGTGATTTGCAAATAGTGAGTGCCAGGCACCGTCCGGTGAAGGCTCGTTGCAGAGGGCAAAGCCAGACGAGCTGGTGTAATAACAGCTGCTTCAGGGACATTAATTACTCATCTGAGTCCATCCCAGCCAAGTGCCCCCTCGTGCTGGCAGCGACCTGGGAGCAGTAAGAAGCCACAGACGGAGCTGAGGGTCTGTGGTGGCAGCCTGGGACAGGGAGGGGACACTGGGGACCGTCCCTGTGCCCGCTGTGCTCCCCTGCCCAGCCCCTCCTGCCCTGGGTGGGCTCTGGGTCCCATCATTAGGTGGGAAGGGCACAGGCCCCCGCCTCTGGCGCAGGAAGATGTGGTGACGGGGGGTCTGTTTCTTCCAGGCCAGAGCTGGTGGTTGATGCTGCAGTTACCACTTTCAAAAATTGCCATCTCTATTCCTAGAGACACCCATCACTCATACCCCGTCCAGTGGTTCTGCCTGTTATCTCTCCACAGCAATCAATAGTTTGCTTTTTGAACAAACGGGCTTTCTGCTCCACACGGATCCCTTTCCCTCTGTGCTCAGCGCTCCCTTTACCAGGGTAGGTGTCTGGCAAGCCGTGCGCTTGCTGCTTTTCTCACCAAGTTCACCTGCGAAGGGTTTTTCTCGCTGCCGGGGCTCGTGGCCGGGTTGCTGACAAGGTGCTGGTGCTGGCGCTGGCCTGAGCTGTTTCTGCACCTCTGACTCACTCCTGTTCACACCTCTTCTGCCCGGGACCTCCTCTGGGGAGCTGACATCCCGCGGCAAGCAATTGGGGACGGTGCACAGGGAACGGGGAGCCTTAAAGGCAGCAGGACTAGCGATGAATATTTTACCTGCTGTGCTGGAATAAATTCAGCTTTAATGAAATAAACTGAAGCCAGTGGCCTAGCATGAAGGGGGACAGAGCTTGCCTCGGCAGTGAGTTGTTAAAGAAAAGCTGCGTTTCAGGCAGAACAAGCTCCGGCCATCGGATGCTCTCCTGCCATCGCTTCCAAACGCAGCGGGGCTGCCATGGAGCCAGGACCGGGCCATGTCCCACCAGATGTTGGGAATGAGAGAGAACAAACAAATCTGCCTCTAAAGAAATAAGCCTCTGTTATTTGGGGTGGGGCCATGGGACTTGGCACCAGGTTCCCTCTTCTATTAATCAGTATTTGTGCTGGTTTTAATTAGTTTTGATTGCAGTTTACAAATGTAAATGTGTCTCCCATGATGTCTTCCTCACCTCCTGGGAATATGAAATGAGTGTTTCGTGTAACAGCAGCTGAGTTATGCACAGGGTGGAAAACAAACAGAAGAGCTGTGTGTCCACAGGCAGGGTCGGTGGGGGCTCTGCGATCCCCGTCTCAGCCTGTGGTGAGCACAAACGGAAAGGGGAGAAGGAAGGGAACCCCATCTTGGTCTCCTTCAAAGGAGCATCTGATGCTCTGAGGGAAGGTTGAAGGACCATCCCTTTGCCATTGTGGAGTCTGCAGGAGTTTCCCCGTCCTGCTCAGGAGGAGGAACGGTGGCCACACCACGCTGCACTCCTGCAGGGGCAGGAGGGAGGTGTCCCAGGGCAGGGGAGCATCCCACTGGTGACACCAGGGCCACCAGGCTTAGCCCTTGCAGCAAGCTGGGAGATGTCATCCCCGTCAGATGAAGGAGAGCTTCCTCGCAGGAGGTTAATGTTCTTGATTTGCCACCCACAGGGATATCATCTTTCTTATTAGTGTTTGCCATTTTATAGTTTAATTAAGGTCACCCAGTGGGCCTGTAAATGACATCTTAATTAATATCCTAAGCTATCTGGCAGTGCCAGCCAGGCTCACTGCAGTCAGTACCCCAGGAAGAGAACGAGAGGGAGATGTGGGGCACGTGGGCAGTTACTCCTCTGCGGGGAAGGCAGAGGCTGAATCCCACTGGAAGTCATGAGCTCGGTGCCTTCGCACGTCCAGGCTGATTTCCTGAGAACACCCACCTTGCCGTAGCCGTGGGGGTTGTTGTTGGAGCTGGGCACTTCCTGGGGTCAGTTCCCACCAATAACAGGCAGATTAGAAGACCAAGGCAGACCTTTTCCACTCCAAAAGGGCAACCAGGTGGGATGAGGGCAGTGGATGCAGCCACCACCCCTGCTGATGAGTAGAAGCGCATGTACCGTCCTTGGTGTCACCTCCCATCCTCATCCCTCCCTTGGGGACCTGCTGGGAGTGTCCCCATCCCACTCCTCCTTATCTGTCACAGCGCTCCTGCCCTCTCCGGTGGGCAATGGAGCAGCTTTGGTGAGGAGAGATGGATTCTGCCCAAGGGCGATGGGAGGTCAGGGACCCTCGGGGGCACCCACAGCGCCTGGGCAGCCTTTGGGCAGCTTCGTGCCCTGCTCCGTCCCTGCTGGAGCTGCTCCAGCGACCAAGGGGCCCTCCTTGGGGCTGACCGACAGACTCCTGTCCCCTACGGCAACACCATCCCAGATTTACACCCCGGCGTTTTCCCAAAGCGTGAGATAATGCAGACGCCACCTCACCCCCCCGTAAATCGGGGTGTGTGATCCGACAACGCGCTCGCGACTCAGCGCTGCACCCAGATCCATCTCTCGTGATTTATGACTCAGCTTTGTGACTTATTTCAGAGTCAGTCATAGTTCAGAGCCAACCTATAACTCAGACCCATCATGTATTCATCAGTGACACAGGGCTTAGATAACTTGGGGATAACTTCAGAATTAATTATGTTACTTATGAAGTTGCTGACATGACTTATAAATTGCCACATGGTCAATAAATCAGTGAGACACCTGAGAAATTTATCATATCTTTTTTTCAGTCAGAAACTTCATATGCCTTATAAATCAGATATCGGAACAGCTTATTGTGCATCAAACCCACACTTGGAAAACAGCTTTTGGGGGAGAATATATATTTATGGAAAATCTGTCCTAAACTGCTTACTAGGGTTAAAGAAAATGTAAGGGCAAATGAAAGAGAAATGTGTGAAGGAAACGCACCCATCACTTGTGCTGATGGAGCCAGCACTGCCCTGGTCATGGAGCTGCTGGGCTCTGCCCTCCAAGGGACGATCCCATGCTCTGACGCTCACGGTGCCGGGAGCACCTCTGGGCTCTCCCGCCGCCCCTGGGGCTGTGAGCGGGGTTGTGCGATGGAGTTGGAGGGCAGGACATGCTGCAGCTGAAGGGCACCGGTGGCAGGACCCCAGCAGTGTCACGCTCCCGGCAGGGCTGGGGCAGGACCCACAGGGTTAAACCCCCCCGTCCCACGCCGCTGGCAGCCGAGGGCATTCCCCTGCAAAGCTGATTGCGGAACCAAGACCTGCCATGGAAACCCAAGCGCAGTGTTCAACCACCTGAACTGGCACCACCATTATCTGTGTGCAAGCGAGGGACTAAAGACTCCCCACGGCCACAGCCGAGCCGTTCGGGCCGGTGCAGGATGAGGGGCTGTGTCCCCAGCCCAGGGGTGAGCCATTCCCACCCCAGGGACGGGCTCTCTTCCAGAGCTGGGAAGAAGAACAAGGAGGTGACCTTTATATTTCTCAGGCTTGCACACAAAATACATCCTTTCCCTGTTTCCTACTCATTTATCACATGTAGAACAGAGACACTGGGGGCTGAGGTTTCCCTGGGGAAGGACAAAGACTTCAGGGAATTTCCAGGGGACGCGGGGTGGATGCTGCTGCAGCCGCGGGCTCGGTGGTGCTGCTGTTGCTGTCAGCCCCCTGCTCGGAAAGTGTAACAAATATGCTCTTAATGATAACAATCAATACATTCGATGAAGAATCGGATTTTATTTAATGTGCAATTCACTTAGAGCCTGACACATCGATTCAGATTTATTAACACAGTTCTTGTACATTGACTCGGTACTGACTGATTTCCTTGAAATACATTTTAGTGGGGCTTTAAAATCCCAGCAAGATAGACATTTTCTATATCCTGCATTTAAACTACTACAAGTGCAACATGTTCTTATCAGTAGGTGTCCCTTTAGAATACAGAATCACCCTATTTTTGTTCCATATAAAACGCACAGAAGAGATTATTCAGGACATATTTAAAGGATGGGGGTTTTTAATGAGTCTGTGGGCAATTTACCATAAATTACACATGGAAATGTAAAATCTAATCAACGAGTTGCATAAGCATAGCCATATGTGCAGGAGTTTCACTCCTGCAAAAAAAGGCAAATTAAATTAATACATTGGAGATTATTTGAATACATCAAGCAGATTTTTAAAGTATTTCCCTAAGAAATACAGCCTGCACAAAGCCCTGTCACTAATAGAATGGGAATAGTTGCCAGTAAATATTTACATTAGCGGCTTTTGATGGAAAAACAAAACTCCAGGCGAAACATCTAAGGTTTCCTGTCAGATGGGTTTGAGACGCTGTTTCTTGCTGCTCTCCCCAGTGGGGTGGGATCCTCAGGCAGCTCTGCCCGGCTTCTTGCGGAGAGACCCCCTGGGACTCCCTCCCAGACCCCAACTCTGTGTGCCCCAGCCCGAGGCACCCAAGGAGAGAGCTTTTCCAGAAGCATCTTTAAATACACCGGCTCCTGAGAGCTCCTCCCCTGTGATCTGCACCCAAACTGGAGGCCTTAAACTCAATTTCCCCCACAGAAAGGGCTTGGCGACGGGAAATCGCCTCCTTTCCCCAAAAAACTTTGATACCCACAGCTCTGGGGAGCTGCTGCATCTGCTGCTGGTGGTCTAGGCCCTTCCCATGGGATGCTCCCAGCTCCCATGGCTTTGGAGAGGGGTCACTCGGGCAGGCAGCAGAGAAGCTGAATTACCCCAATCTCTGTGCTGCTCCGGGAGCAGGTGTTCAGCCCATGCCGTGCTGCTGGCAGCCAGTCCGTGTGGTGATGGGACGTGGCCATGCAGTGGTGGGACACAGCCACGCACAGGTACAGCCCCTGTGTAGCACCCACAGCTGGAGCTGGGTCTGGAGTCGCTCCATGTTTTCCACCAGATGTGGCCCAGCAACGCTCATGGTGACCCTCAGCACCCGGAAAAGCCCCCATTTAGGAGCACACCTCAACCAGAGAAGAAACAAACGCTTGCAGGCAGCGGATGCTAAAGAGGGAGCCTCAGCTGGAAGGGATTCAGGAGGTGCAGGCATTGACAGCCAAGGTTTTGGAGCCCACCCGGCTCTCCAGGTGCCGAGCAGGGGAGCACCCACAGCTGAGCCCCATTTTCTGCTGGCAGTCGATGCAGAGCGGCTGTCCCCAATTCCAGCTATCAGCCTGGCTTTCTTAGGGGTAGAATAAAGGTCTGATGATAACTTAAAAAACCCCAGAAGCTGTGACTTTGTAGTGATGTGCTGCTTGGTTTCTATGGGAACGGGCTGAGCTGGTTGATTAGAAAACCACGTGCAGAAGAGGCAGGAAAAGCAGTGAGTGGTGCTGCTGATGCAGAGATTAATTGGTGTGACTCAGGCCGGGCTTTTATGTAATTTGCAGCCATCCCAAAAGGTGCCTCAGCGCCTGAGTTGGGATGTAATGAGGAGACAAGCACAGGAGAACAATCTCATCACTTGTAGCTCCTACTTAAAAAAAAAAAAAAAAGGAAAAAAGAATGGAGTGAATGATTTATTTTTGTCTGTTGGTCTCTAAATCCCCTGTAAATTCACTTGCAAAGACGACTGTTAAGGCGTGGGGAACTTCTGCTGCCGGTGGGAAGGCAAGAGGCTGTTCCTCCCTTTGCTCTTGGGATGCTTTGTCTCACCAGTATTGACCAGTTAAAAGTGGGGTTATTTTCCATGTGGGAGGGTCTTCCCAGCTGTGGAAAGGGCCCAGGCAAGCCATGGGACCACTGTGCCCCTGCCCTAGCAGAGTGTCAAGTGCCACAACCCCCCCCAATCTCTCCTAAAAAAAAGATGCCTGAGCTAAAATCCTCCCTGGTGTCAGCCTGGAGCAGGGAGATGCCCTGGGACCATGCTGGGCAGGTGGGAACAGCTCAGGGTGGGAGGAGAGTGATGGACTTTCTGCTGCTGAAGGGTTTGCAGGTGAGGAATCAGCCCCAGGGATTTAAATGTCTTCCTTTGGCAGGGTTCAAGGCTGAGCAATGGTCACTGTGGGCCCCCACCTGCCCACATGTACCCCAGGGAGATGGCAAAGCTCTGCCGGGTGCCAGGTTGATGCCTCTCCCGGCCCCTTTGCATGGTGGGTGCTGCCGTTTTGGGTGAACTTTTCGGGGTTATGAATGGGCTGGGGGGTGGGTTGGGAGAGGGGTGGAACATTTGTAAGGTGTATGGAGTGTGCTCCACTCCAGTCACTTAGAAATAATGAGTACAGCTACAGCCTGATTTGAAAAGAAAATACATTTGGAAACCAGCATTAGACCCAAAGCTGAAAGATAAACTCTGTTGTAAGCACTTGTAAGAAAGAGTTTAAGAAAAGGATTAAAAGGGATTTGTTGGGTCTCTGAGACAGAGGAGCTCCATCGGTAAATCTGATTATCGGCTCTGCGTAGCGCTCAGTGATTTAAAATGCCAAAAGGCTGATGCTGGAGATAAAAGGGATTTCGAGATGCACGGCCCTTGTCCCTGTGGCGCTGGTCACAGAGGCTGGATGGGGTGATGGCCCTGCACGCCCCTCCGTGGGAGGCTGTGTTCCCTGGGGAGGAGGCATGTCCCCCCCCCTCCCACAGGACACGTTGTGTCCCCAGGCCCTGGACAGGAACTGGTGCCGTGTTCATCTCCCTGGCACTGGCTGGGGGGTGGGTGAGGTTTTCATCCCCTTCCTAATGAATGATGCTCAATGCAAATCAGGAGATATTACTTATGTGTCAGCGGCTGTTGAATTATTCATTGGTGAAAAAATCGCCAGGGACCAGGGGAAGGAAAGCACAATAAGCAATTAACTGCCTGCCTTGGCGCTGCCCAGCTCTCATTAGGCTGTATCCCTGGGATCAATACTCTTTCCATGGGATGTCTGTGGCTCAGGCAGGGAGCAGAGTGTGTGAGCATGGGGTAACTCCAGCGGGCATTTCCCAGAGAGTGGGAGAAGGTTTCTGCTGCACCCTCTGTGACTTTGGCTCTTTGAGGTGTTTATTTCTTGTTTTTTCTTGGTTTGGGGTTTTTTGTGGTTTTGTTCTGTTTTTAAGAATTTCTGGCTTCTGCCAGTGCTGGATGGAGCAATCCCCCTCGCCTGCTTTCAGGTGCCCCCATCCCGAACAGACTCCGTGGGTGGGACACCCTCGTCCTGGGGACATCAGGGCAGAGCTCTGCCCCGGTGTCACCCCCCAGACACCATCCCTCGGCAGCGTCGCCTGGCCCCCGGACCCCTTGCCCCGAGAGGTGAAATGCAGACCCTCAGGCTCAGGCTGATGGACAGCAGCTCATCCCGATGGCATTTCCCATGTCTGGGTGGTTTGTAGTTTCCTTTTCACAAAGATAAATGCTCCTGATGAGTGGTTAAACACGGGCAATCAACAGAAAACTGTTTTTAATTAAATTTACATATAAAAAATTGTTTGCAATTACAACAAATAGCTTGCCGTGGAAATCGGGTGTGAGGAGAGGATGAAAATGTTCTGGCAAAGAAAAGGACAGAAAATTCACAATCACACTTACAGAAATAATCTCCTTAAATTTGTCACTTTGACTTCAACCCTGTACTTCTAATGCAGGCTTGACACCCCGAGGGCTGAGCTCGCTTGCTGAGAGATGCCACATGTGCCCACACTTGCAGGAGGAAAAAAAAGTCCAAGCTGCAGGAAGCTTTTGAAGTCCCGGGGTTGTCAGTTGCTCCCGCCGGTGAGAGGCACCAAGGCCTGCTGCAACCCAGACCTCTTGCAGAGCTGAAATACTCCCGGGCACTTCATTACAAGAAAGCGAGGCGTTTATTGTTAAGATTAGGGGAAAAAAAAAAAAGAAAATCAAGCAAAGTACTTGTGATTTTAACCTAAAATGCTTTTGTGTTCTTGGGCAGCACAGCTCAGGTCCCAGCCCAGGTCAGTTTTGACATCGATGCTTTGCAGAGAAAAAACAGACATTGCTGGGAATCCCCTGGATGGACACTGTGGGATCACAGGCAGAGGAAAAAACCTTCACAATTCTGTCTGATCTCTTCGCAATTTTACATACTTGCTTGGTCCTAATGAGGTGTGAAAGGAAGTCATCCAGGGTGGTGAAGTACATGGGAAGAGAGAAGACAGGAGAGGGTAAATCCAGGGATGTTTCTTGGCCTGTTGACACGAGGGAGAGCCACTATCTTTCCTTTACCAATTTATTAACAGCTGCCTTCATCATCTGCAATTAAGAGCAGTAAAATTACACATCCCCTTCCTGTTCCCACCCCCTGCTTCACCTTTCTGTATGAGACCTACAATTTGAGCTCATTTTCTGCAGCGAGCAGCATTTATTTGTCATTTGCAGGGCTTGGAGGGAGGGCTGGGGGCAGTGGCAGGGGCTGGCCCAGGTGGGTCCCCCCCCCAGCCCAAGTGGGTCCCTGATTGGGGCTGAGCCAGGGTCTCCCTGCCCCAGGGCAGCCCAAGCTGCACCCAGAGCCTCCCGCAGCCGCCTCGGTGGGGTGAAACGGTGCTTAGAAGTTGCATTTCATTCAGGACAACTGCAGCCTGAACAAAATTACTCTTAAAAAATGCAAATGAACTGCAGTTTCTTCTCGTTTTTCCCCTTTAACTGCAGTTACTCTGTCGCTGGTGGATTTATGCCGCTTGGCTGCAGATGTTAATTGCTGTTTGCACACGCAGCAGTTACATCCTAAACCTGTATTTCCATTTTACATCCAAATCCGAACCACTGCAGAAAAATTATCAGAGTGTGTGTGTTGTGGTACCAGCTACATCTTAATCTGCCCTCAGAGCTGCTGAGGAGAAAGAACTAAGTATATTTGCTTTATTTCAAGTACTTTGTGAAATACCCAGCGAAGCAGAAAGGAACGGTGCGGCGGGGGAGGCCAGGCGGGCGCTCAGTCTGACTTGGAGGCTGGAAGAAAAATGGAATAAAAGAGTGTGTCACAGGGGTGGGATGAGCTGAAGGTCCCCACGACCCAAGGGAGGGCACCGGGATGTGCCATCCCATGGGATCCCTCGTGCCCTGGTTTGGCCGGTGGCACCCGGAGCCCTGGGGACAGCGCAGGTGGCTCCAGGACCCCTCGTGTCACCCATCGCAGTGTCACTGTCCCCGGCCGGGCTGGCACTGCCTCCCCAGCCCCACACACCAGCCAGGTGCCTTTCCTCCCTTCTTTTTTCTCTTCCCTTTTTTCCCCTCTCTCTTACTCCCCGGTTGATCAATTATTTAATACGTTTCATCCCAGTTCAGAGCTCCCTGAAGTGAGTTGTTTTAAATTAAATACATTTCTCTTTGAATCAACTTGAGTCCCTGGGAAATTTTTAGCTCTGCAAATGAGCTCATTTGAATTTTTGAGGTGTACCTGAAGCTTGCCTCTGTGTTTTTTCTTTATTTTTATTATTTCAAATCTCATTCCACTTTGTTCCAGATTCAATCTTCTCCCCGCAGCAGTGCCCTGTGCACTGACTTATCTGAATAATTTCAAAAGGAGTGTGTTAAAGGGCCCAACATGAATATCCGCAGAGAATTGATGTGGGTTAACCGTCTGTATCTTACTGTGCTGGCTTGTTTGGAAGGCTTCTAGCAGCCATCCATTACAGTTATAAGGCTGAATGATGACTACAGTTACACTAGGGAAAAAAATGGGGGGGGGGGAAAGAAGAAAAGCATTTTTCTATGATTAACTGGACTGGGGTGTTTAAACCACTATTGGCTGCCTGCTTTTCAGGCAGCCTGTGCTGGAAAATGCATTTCTCCTTTAATAATATTTATATCCCGTGTATGATGTGGGCTTTCTCTAATCCTCTAAATATGTTTGGAGAAGACAACAAAAATCCATACGTCACGCTGCAGGCCATGGCTCCCCGGGTGCGGGACCTGCCCCTCCACCTTCCCACGCACAGGGAGGAAAAGCTGCTTCCAGAGTGTGGTGGGGGCAGGGAAGAGCCCCCCTTCACCCTCCCTGTCCCACTGGAGCCCCTGGGCTGTGAGGACAGGCTGATGGCATTGAAACAAGATATATCATTTATAGCTGGGTCTGATCCTTTCTAATGCAAATGTCCAGCCCTCCAAACACCACTGGCTCTTGCCGGGGCTGGAGGCTTTAACCCAGTGCTGGAAATGGCACTTTTCCTGTGGGACAGTTCATGTGTGTCCTGACCTTTTCCCTCCCGTCCTTCAGCTCCGGTGCCCGGGTCAGGGATGTGGTGCCTTGGCCCTGGGACAGCGCTGGTTCTAGGCCTTCTCTGATGAATGTCACCATCTAATCCATGAACTCCTTAACCCTTCCAGGCTCTTCCCCTCTGCTTTTGCAAGGGGAGATGGCTGCACGTATAAAATACCCCAGCCATAAAGAATGTGAAGCAACTGAAATGAGAGTAAACATTCCCACGCCAAAATAAGCAATAAAATAAGTTGGTACAAAAGTCATTGGCTGGGACTTCCCGAGGAGGCTCCAGGCAGGGCTGGGGCAGCCTGTTTGGAAGCAGGGAAGAGCAGAGCCTGGATGATGCAGGACCACATCTCCCAGCTCCTCACGGCCTCTCCCTCTCCCCTGCCAGAGTATTTGTGAATGGGAAAACTTTTTGATATGAAATTGCATGAGGAAAAAGTTTATTACTTAAAGAAATGTCAGGATAAGGAGATATCTTTCTGCTTTGTTGGTTTTGGCAAAGGACTGTGGGGATGTTGTGAAACATCAGGGTGATATTTCTCATGCAGGAATGTTGACAAGAAATCACACAAATAAATCCTGCTGTTTCAAACAGAAATGGGACGATGTGAGAGCCACCAGCTGCCCTTCTCACTGGGGCATCAGCAGTGGAGAAGGCAGATTGTCAGGGCCGGCACCGGGAGCAGGGATCACAGCAGGCTTGGCTGGAGCTCCCTCTGGACCACTGTGCTCGGAGAAAGGCCATCACTTAAAATGCTGCAAACACACTGCAGAACCTAGGAGAAAAGGAGCAAAGGGAAAAAAACAGCAGGAAAATATTCCCCAGTGCCGTGGAGAGCACAACAGCTCGTGGGGCAGCAGTCCCGGGGAAGCGCTCACCAAGCTGAGCACACACTGAGGGATTGGGGCCAAAAATCCTCCCAGGATGGAAAAACGCCAAGAGGGTCTGGGGGAGCTGTGGACCCTGCTGGATTAGAGCAGCGAGCCCAGCGGGAGCCTCTTCGTTCCCACATCTGCATTCGTGTCTGGCTCCAATGGAAATTCTTGCCGGGAATGACTGCGATACCCGGTGCTGGCAGGACACACAAACCCACGCTGTCTGCCTGAAGCTCTGCTGCTCTTCCCTTGCCCTCACACACAGCCAGACAAGGGTTAACAGCAGCAAAGCCAGGCAGGTTTACACTGAAATCCCCCCTGCAGATCCCCAAACAAAAGCTGCAAAAATGCCATGAATAAATTTCTTCCTGTTTGGCTGCCTTTCCAGTGTTAAATGGCCTATTTATGTGCTTTTGCTACCCCAGCAGGGAGGGAGGTCTGGTGTGTTTGCAGAGCAAGGGAGCTCAGTGCCTTCTGCTGTGCTGTTATTTCATTTTAATCATTGCTGGTTTAAAGATCCGATGATGGTGGGTAAGCCTGGGTGAACTCTGGTTAAAGCCACTGGGCAAATAACCAGCCCAGCTCCGGATCGCTCCCGCCGCCCTGCTGCTTCCCACGCTCAGGAAACGCATCTTTTGATCCGCTAACACTCAAAACTGAACCAGCCCATTGAAAATTTAGAGCAGGCTCATTTCTCTCCAAAAGAATAATTTGCAGTTTGCTCAGAGTTTTAAAGCCAAGCTGTTTCCCTGCTTATTATCTGAATTTGCCATTTAGATAAAAGAACTGCCTCCTTTGTTCAGCAGCAGTTGTGGGCTCACTGCTGCAGCTTGGTCTTGACAGGAATAAAGACCAAAACCCAGAATAATATCCAAAACAGGGTTGTGCCTCCAGAGGGAATGGCACTGTCGTGTCTGGAGCCGAGGTTTTTGGTGGATGTGTGACCTCCCTACGCATACAAAGGAGAGAAGGAGTGTGAAGCTATTGGAATTAAAACAAAACCTCCCTGGGAGGTGTTATTTTGGAGGCAGCCATGGGCCCAGGGTGCAGGATCACTCTTTTGGGATAGGGATCGGAAGGGCTTTGTCGCCGTGGTGGGACGTGTGACGGTTCCTCAGTGCTCGCTGCTGGGCAGGCTTCCTCCCAAACAGCAAAAACCCCATTTCCCAAAGAATGAGATCTATGGTGCTTTCTCAAAACGCCTACAAAATGGAGTGTAACTGCATTGGAAAAAAATTGCCTGATGTGTCATTTCATGAACATACTTTGGGAGAAAGAAAGAGGTTACTCTCAAATAATGAGTTTCATATTTTGATAACGGGGGCTGTTAATTAGCTCTGGGTGCTGCTGCCGGCAGACATCAGCTGTAGCAGGAGTGTGAAAACTTACACTTCTGGAAGTCTTTTAATGGCCCCTTAAATATGACACTTGGGAGGGGGGTGTGTGGAAGCAGTCGCCGTCTCAGGGGGAATAAAGCCACAGAGGGAGGGAGAAGGGCAGGACGTGGGGCTCCCACCGCCCGGGATGCTCTGACGCCGCGTCCTGCGCCAGCAGCCGCTCTCCAAACCTCCATGCACGGGGAAGGAATGTCGAGTACAGTGAAGGCAAAACCTCGGGTGGTATTGCCAGTCGAGTATTTAACCCCCTACACCCATCTCTAGATTATCGCTGTTCCGTGGGGCAGAGACGAGGAGGCAGGGAGCCATCCTGCCCCACACGCCCATTGAGCCAGCTCTTCCCTGCTCCTCATCCTCTTACTACTGAGCTCAGAAGGAGCCAACTGCCTCAGTTATTTATTTATCAGTCAGTCATGAGCGCAGAAGATGCCTTTGAAGCTCTCTTAGTTATCTCTGGCTGGCAAAGAAATATTGCACATCTTGGTATTTTATTCCTTTTGATCTCCCCGCCGTGATTTTCGCTACCCCCGCCAAGCCGCTTGCTCGGGCCTCCATCTTTGATGTAGGTTAACAATACCTTCCCCGGCCCTTTGATGCTCCCTGGAGTATTGCTTTTACATTTTTCAGCAGCAGAGAGCCCCGCTGCCTGCGCAGGAGTGGGGCTGAGCTGCCCCGGCGCCCCCGGCTGCCGCCCGCGGGCAGACCCCAGTACAGGAGCCCCAGCTGGAGCTGTGGTTCGTTATGGCAGCGTTAATGAACCTCAAACCACTGCGATCCCAAAGTCACATGAGACCCACAGTCACAGAGTGACGTGCTGCCCCACTGCCACACACCTTTAGATATAAACCATTGACCCAGCCTGGCCCAGGAACCCACCCAGCCGTGCCGGGACCCCTCTCTGAGAAGGGGTTTAGAAGTCCAGGGGGTCCATGCTGAACCTCCTGACTCAGCGGGGGGTTTCCTTACCCCTTTATTAGACAGAAACCATTGCCTTCCACGTAGTAAGTGGCAGAGTGAACCTTGCCATCGAACTCTATCACATCAAGCTTTTGTAAATTTATATTAAAATCACTTTTCTAATGTCTGATGGTGATTCTTTGAGCGACCTTAAGCTCTCCCCTCCCTCCAGGACACAAATGCAGCCCCAAAGTCCCTACCTCCCACCCCGCTCAGCTGTTCCTCCCTGTCCCCCCCCTCCTCCAGTAAAGCCCCGACTCTCCCCTCTCCACCCCAGGGTTTGGCTGCTGCTGCCAAAGATACAGGAGAAAATCTCCTCCTTGGTCAGGTCCCAGGGAGCTGCCGCAGGGGACAACTGATAACCACCCCCCCCCTCCAGCTCTGCAGAGCTGCACCCCCAAAATGGGCCCATCATCATCCTTGAAAAACAAGGGCTCAGCTTTTTGCCCAGCTGCTGAAGGGGAGTGGGACCAGGAGTCTTTATTCAACGTTGAAATCGCTCGCAGTGTGACCCAATCTGAGCTAATTACTGCCACCCCCGAGCCGGGGTCACTTCTCCTCCCACACAAACAGCCCTTAAACATCACCTGAGGAGCCGGGAACAGCCCAGCTGCCGGCGATTTCATGCAAAGCCTGTCCTGCTGTGCCAGCTGGTGATTGATTCCACTTCCTTGCCTCAATATTTTAATTAGGACCATGATTTCAGGGTTAGGTAAATTTGAGAGGTGAGCAGGCACGGCGTGTCTGTCCTGGGGAGCCATGGTCAGACCCCGGGAGTCTCCCCTGCGGGATTTCCAGCCCAACACACCCGGGGCAAGGCACTCAGGGGCTCAGGCAGAGGGTGCTGGGCTCGGGGGGTCTCTGCAGCTCCCGGGGAGCCCGGGAGCCAACACATAGCTATTCAGGTTGTGACCTTGTCCCTTAATAATGTAATGACTTACTTCTTTTTGATTGCTGGTTTGCAAAGTGTTTGTTGTCAGATCTATAGAAAAAACAGAAAATCAAGGTCGTCTTCTTCATACTGTATGCTGCGAGAGAAATGCTCTTCCCCCACAACTTGTATTAATGTCCATGATACCTGGGAAACTTCAGGTAGTTTTGCAGGCTCA
>JAOXNH010000013.1:6742635-6773381 GCA_028566575.1 Bartramia longicauda
CTCCCTCCAGTTCACTGGTCTGTTTTGAACATTTTCCCCATGAAAGCTGGAGTGAGAAACTCGCGTTATCACTCGACAGCAGGGGCCTGGGACCTTGGGAAAAGGAAACGCCACCACCAAGAACAGCACTTTAAAAATTGTTAATGCTGTGGTGAAGCTTGAAAAGGAGAAGTTGGAGACTTTTACCAGTTCTTCCCTTGCCATTCCCTGTCACCGAGGAAGCTGCAGGCAGACGCTGTGCAGGGAGTCCAAGGAGCCATTTGGGAAGGAGGAGCTGGGGACCACAGAGTCTGTTGGTGGCTCAGGGGACCCAGGGTGGCAGCAGCAGCTCCTCGGACTTGTGCAGTCGCTGGGGAATGATCCCTCCCCAGAGACATGCCAGGGAGCTGGGGAGTGGATCAGAGACTCCTTGTGCCTGATGAAACTGCTCGGTCAGAGCAGCGTCAGCACATCAGCGGCACTGCTGACCCTCCAAAAAGGCACTGAGCATGCTTGGGTTATTATTACCTTTATTATTAGTTTGCTTTCCTAGAGCTGCTCCTATTTAAAGCCCTGAATCAACATCAGACCCTTCGTGCTACGCCGAGACACCCTGGGTCACTGGGCTCCTCAGGGCTGGCTGCCCCGCTCCATCCATACCTGTGCCTGTCCTGAGGGACCCAGGCAGCTGGACATTACCTGCTGCTTAGAGAATTGTTGTGCTTGGTCAGTGAAGTTAGGCTGGAACTTTGCATCAGTATTGTTTATGAGCTGAAAAATTCCCCGTTGCCTTCGGGCAGGAGAAGGCTGCCTGGGACTCGGCCACGCAGGATGGAAAATACGGAAAAGCCTGGGCTGCGATCCCTGGAGATGGGTACTAGACAGAAAGGGTTACCAACTGCCCGCCCTGCGCCGCTCGGGGAGAGCACGCGGCTTTGCCATCGCTTACATACGCTGCGCTTCTTGCACGGCTCCAAAAGTGAGAAGACATTAGGGCTGTAGATCATGTGAAATTAGCAGCGTGAGCCTCTGTCAGCCTGAGGAGACCCGGTTAATCTCGCAGAAGTGACAGATTGTTGCCTTAACAGGTCAGATGGTGACTGTAAATCTCTGCAGGAGAGGGACTCCCAGCTTGGCTCCTTTCGGGATCTGGCTCAAAGGCCAGGCAGGCGGCAGTGGGGGTGTGAGATGCCCAGGGTCCGTGTGGGGACAGCGGGGACAGTGGCTGTCCCCTCGCCCTGCTGCTCGATCCGGCCACTGGAGCGGGAGGGAGAGAGGTGGAAGCTGGAGCCCTGCGCTTTTCTGGCAGTAATGAAAGGACCTTTGAAATGCTGAGAGGGCAAAACCAGGTCTCGCTTCCCTTTGTTTCAAAGCTGTTAATGAGCTGTGGGGCTCTGCAGCCCTGGCACTGGGCTGCTCTGCGTCGCCGGGCTCCTCCGGTTATTTACGGTTTAAAAAGGAAGAAGAAAGCACCATGGAGGTGCTGGAAGCCAAAAGTGTCAGGAAAAGCCCTCCTGGGCAGGGGCACTGTCCTGAGCAGCCGCCCCTGTGCTGCCCATGGGCCGCCTGTACCCAGGGCCCCACCAGCTTGGGGACAGGGCTTCTGTCCCCACACTTCTGATGGGAGTAACTGGGACAGGGTCTCAGCTCCCGAACGCCCCATCGGAGCCAGTGTGTGCCTGCATCCCCCTGCTCCAGCCTGGCAGGGAGAGCTTTGGAGCATCCTGGTCTCCGCAGGGCACACAAGGAGAGCCAGCTGTATGGGCATGGAGCTTCCATTTGTCATTTTAACCATTAAAGTAGTGTTTTTCTTCAAATACAGTCTTAAGAGTTATTCATTTTAATTTGCTACATCCTTGAAGGTGAATTTAATACCATTCATACATTTTCATTTATAAATTTGTCAGTAATAAGAGTGTTGGCACATGGGAGAAAGTAACTGCATAATTGCAACTTACACGCTTGTCTTACTGAAAAACTGCCAGCTCAGGCATCGGCCGCGCCTGTGCGTCATGCATGAAATTGCAAATAGAATTTAATTTGCCCTTGTATCCTGTAGGATCGGCTTAAAATGATTAATGCAGGAGAGAATGTTGTCGAGATTTTATTCATTACAATCTCGGAGGGCTGCAGTGGAAAACCATAATGTATAACGTGATAATGTGTAATATGCAGCTTTCTGAACCACTTTCTTATAGCAAACAATCGTATTTCTGCTCTTTAATTCCAGTGCTGAGGCAAGCGGGATTCATCCCTTGCATGTTGCCATGATCTGGACAGCTGGAAATGCAATCTGTTTAAATTTAGAACATTTAGGGCTGGTGTCTGGAGCTGTGCTGGAGCAGGTAATTCCTGGGAACCGGCGGTGGGAGGGTGGCATCACTTGCTCCCATGGCAGCCGAGAGCAGACCAGACTCCGAGACAGGCACAGTCCAAAAGTTTAGCTTTTATATTTTGCTCAGAGAAGGTGTCAAAAACACACATGGCTTTCCTCTTCCACTGGCTGCAGAAAGGGTGTTTGGCCAAACGCGGGGTTGTCCTTGGCACTGGAAGGCGGTGGGCGACAGAGCGGGGCTGCAGGGCTGGCACTGCCTGGGCAGACGCAGCCTTCACCGCGTCCCGGCCAAGGGCAGGCAGGTTCCTGCGGCAGCAGCTGGTCCCATGCTGCCGAATTTCCTGGAGGTGGAGCAGAGAAAATACTGGCAAAACCCCCAGCTGAAGGGGAAAGGGCGGCTGAGGCAGGGCTGGGGAAACAGGGCTGGAGCCCAGCCTCGGGAACGTGGTGGGGAGTGATGGGCAGTGCCCGGCACCGGTCTCCACCCAGGCCAGGGAGATGCTCCCAAAGGGACATCGCCACACGGTACACGGGGGGGAGCGGGGGGAACCTGGGGGAGACAGGACTGGACAAACCCCAACTTGTCACACTCTGCCAGGGCAACTCCATCAGTGCATCGTCTTCTGCTGCCCAGCGCTGATCGGTCCCAGCGTGCCCGTTATTTTAAAGACTGCAAGCTCCTAAAAAAGTCCTCTGAAGATGGATGTGTTCTTCTGCTGATGCTTCTCTTTCCACTACTGACAAGTAGCCAGTAAGAAAAATATCTTTCTGCTCCGTTGCTACTGGGCTAATTGGCTTAACGTGGTGAGAGTAATTATTGGATTGTTCTCTTTTAAAAATCATTTTAGTGATGGGTTTGTGAGGAGGTTATGGCTTAGAAACTGTTCTAATCAGAACAGTAATTGAGGAATGAAATATGGGCTGTGATTATGTTATTGAAATGGATTGTCTGGTAATTATATTAATACAACAGAATTACTGTAGATCCCGTGTAAACTGCAGTCGAGAGCGTTCCTGTCTCAGAGGAGTATCCCCTCCCGCCTCAAAGTTAATCACCGCATTATTAAAATGAGGAATGGCTTTCCCAGTCATCTGAGTGAGAGACAAATGTCCTTTTTCCTTGGCCCCAAATCCATTTTTATTTTTTGATTTCTTGTTGGTTGATCCATCACCAGCCGTTGGAGCAAAAGCTCCGGTAAAATATGCAAACCCTGTCATTTCCCTCTGCCCCCACGTGTGGGGTCCTGGGGGGGGCAGGTCCGGCCCCATCCATGGGATGGACAATTCACTCCCTGAAGCTGCAGGTGAAGGGATGCTCATGCAGCAGGTTTTACTGATGTAATTACAGAAGCTGTCTAGCTAATTAAACATTCATGGCATGACGTGGACAGCTCGAGCTCAGATCTCCAGCCTGTGCTTTGCTGTTTGAGCCCGGGGCAGGGACAGAGCCTCACCGTGCTGGGGCTCGCACCAGCAGAGCAGCAGCACCGTCGCTGGCACAAACCTCCCTCCCCAGCCCAGCCGCCCGTCCCCACGGTAGAGAGTTCCCTCTAAAAGCACATTTTTGGTGGAAGAACAGGCCCCTGCAGGGTGTGCCTCAGGGGACCGCGGATGCTGACAGTGAGATGGCCGTGGCACAAGCCAGCGTCCCCTTGCCCCGGCCGTGCCTGGTTGCCCGAGGCGGGGGCTCTCACGCTCTGCCAGCCCCGCTGGGAGCCGCGGGAGCCACGTGTCGGTGGTCCCTGTCCCTGCCCCGGGTGAGCGAAGGTGGGCGTCCTCAGGCAGCCTGTGCCTGCCGGCAGGAACACACCTGGAATGCATCTCAGTCCGATCGGTTCCACTTCTGCATTAATTTGGAAGACTGCTGCAAGTCGTTACTCTGCCTGATCCCCTTTGCAAGCCTTATGCCAGATTTTTATAATTAATTATTAGCAAAGAGAAACACATCAGGCTTGAAGAAGCCGACTGGACCTCCTGGAAGGAGCACATGGACTAATGCCTCCTTGGTTTAGCTGCCAGTTAGAATGGGATAAATCAATGTTAATTTCATTGTATTACAACAATATTGATTTCCTATTAAACAACAGACAAAGCAGGTTATGGCTTTAGGAAAGCTATTAGGAGTTAAAGAATGTTTTTTATCGGGAATAAATGGGAAATTAGTGTTTAATACTGCTGGGTCTGGAGAGGCAAAGGAGGAGGAAGGTATTGTGTAGGAGGTTAAGGTGAGTAACGGGGCAGAGTCACCCCAGCAATGCCACACGAATGTCCTAGCAGAGACCTATGCGGGGAAGGACACGGCCTGGGTGGGAGGTGGGCGTTGGGGGCAGACCCTGGCTGCCCTGGACATGCCCCAGCTCTGCAGCTGGTTCCGAACTACAGGAATGGTATGGGGAAGGAGGGGGATTCCTGCTGGATGAGGCGGGCAGAGCATCCCAAACGGCATTAGCTCAATCCACTCTCTGCAAGGAAGTGCTGGAAATAACCGTAACAGGGATCAGAGCTGAAATTTGTGTGTTACACTGAGCTACAGCACTGTGCTGCCCCAGAGCGGTCTGCGGGCAGCCCAGGGGGCCTCGGGTTGCAATAATCCAATTTAGGGAAACCAAAAGTATGAATCATAGGACACCAGCTACAGCTAAAGCATCCAGGTATGAGTGAATGGGAGCCGTGTTGGCTGGGTGATAAAACCAGCCTGGCGGGAGCTGGAACAGGATGCTGAAAACTGAGCTGTCGTCCTTCTCAATTTAAAAAAATAAAATAAAAAGGCAGTTATAAAAGCTAAGCTTTAGGCAAATCGAGTCAGTGTGCTTGGGAGGTGATTTCATTGGAGCCCTCCCTGCAGAGAGCCACCATGTGAGGAGCTCCCAGTTCCCAGAGGAGGGGGCTGCTCTTCCCTTTCTCCTGGTCCCTGGTCAAACTCCCGTTGGTTTCTGTGTGAGCTGTGTGCTCGGGCTTCTCCCTCCGCTGCTCCAAAACACACCAGAAACCGCTGGTGGCCGTGGACACGGAGCGAGCTGCCTGGGAGATGGGGCAGAGGCGGTGATGGGGCTGGAGTGATGAGAGGAGACACAAAAGCTGAAAAGAGAAAGGCTGTGAAAGAGCAGGGAATGGAATGGGAGGACAAAGATCTAATTGCGAATGACATTATTTGCATTCTCATCAACCTAATTCAGTTCTATTTTCTTATTGCTTTAATCTTTGAGCTTAATTCAGTGGAACACAGTGCGTGAGGGAGGCAGTGAGATCCGGGCAGGGTTTGTTCGGGGCAGGCTGTGGTGGAGGGCACGGGCAGGTTTCAATTCAAAAAAAAGATGATAAAAATTCAGCATTCCTCCCCGTGCTTGTGTGCAAATGGATCTGAAATGGCTCCAGCTTTGATTGGGTACCCAGTGTGACCTGACATTTAATCAAGGATGGGAAAGCACAGGTATCTTAAAGAACAGGAGGAAAATAATTCTGACATTGTGCTTTTGATGAGAAAACAGCAGTTTTCACATTACATTGTGCGTTACATTATATTACAAGTACTGAGGGCTGCACAAGTGATGCTCACAGACAAACACATTTGGGCTTCCAGAGGGAGCTTGTGGTGTTTGGGGGGTTTGTATGAATTTTAAATTAAATTATTAAACAAAAATCCGGCCCAAAGCTCAAGGACTAAATTGCATATCAAATTTTTAAAATTCTTTGAAATTGTGCTCGCAGTAGACATGCCACTATAATGAAGTAGTAATTAGTCTGAAACAAATTAAGTGATCTAAATAGCTAAAGCAACAAAACATGGGTAATGTTGCTCGGGGGAAATAATGCACTTGGCAAACAAACCAGTTCTGGTGTCTCCTCTGGTGTCTCCTCTTCTCTCCCGTGTCAGGAACGATGGACCTGGCTGGGTCTGGGAGCCCTGGTGCCCCCCTTACCCTGCCGGGCGCCGCCAGCAAGCGATGCATGGCCTTTCCTTTCAGCTGCTGTGGAAACAGGAACATTCACATTTTAAATTACAGATATTTCAGCCAAATAGCCTATTTGTGTTCAGTCTTTATTATCATCTTACACTGTTTTGCAAAGCAGACGTGAGTTTATGCGGGGGTATATATAATGCTGGGTACATGCAGCCAACATACCTCCATGCATCGATTTTTGAGCCAGCTCTGAGGAAGGCAATTCAATAGACAATTAAATTAGCAGCTACATTTGTCATTTTTGGCCCAAATGAGATCCTGAGAAGAAATTGCCCGGCTTTCGGCTCAGAGTTCATCACTCTGCGAGGAATATTACACATTAAAGCCTGAGCCGAGCTGCATCTCCATCAGGCTGGGAGTCTGCCCGTGGACTTCATTCTCTGCAGACAACAGGAACCTGGTCCAATGTCCTGCAAGACAAAATTAGGCAAGACTTCTAATGTGAATTTCAATATTTTCCTCTTGGTTCGTGTTACAGCTATCTCTGCACCCACTCTATGCCTGTGTAAACGCTACAGGGAGTCAGGGAGTCAAAGCAGAAGTGGGGTGACATTTACAGTTCCGTGTGTGACAGAAGCTGAGGGGTTGCTGCCCACCTCTGCTGAGACCTTGTGCTGCGTCGGGAAGGGCCAGATTCCACATGGAATTCCACAGCATTGAGGTTGGTTCACACAGGTACCTCTGCATGTGCTGTGCCCAGCCTTGAGCTTTTCCTCTGTAGATCCCCATCCAAAGCCCACCTTCTCCCACCCCTTTGGACCTGCCTCCAGGAGACAGAACAACCCCCCCGGGCTGCCCTGTGCCTCCCACAGCTCCCGGGGCTGGGCTGGGGACCCGGTGTCAGCCAGAGCTGCATCCTCCTGCTGGTCCCCCCGCCCCCGGAACCGTCACCGCCAGCCATTATCAGCTGGCATTTGGGATGCTTTGGCCTGCAGTGATTTATGGCGCTCGAGGTGCCAGCGTGAAAGGTTTCCCACCAGCGCAGCGCCGCCTCTGTGGCCCTGGGACACATGGAGGCTTTAAATCTGGTGGTGCCGTAGGATCTGCTGCCCAGAGCCACCCCTGTGCCGAGCAAACCGTCCCCAGGCTGCCACCTCGCAGGGACAAGGATCTTCTGGAGCATCCCCCATCCTGGGGCTCGCAGCCAGCGGGAAAGACGCGCTCTGTGGCTCAGCAGAGCTGCACCCCTCGCGGGTCTCACGCGTGTTATACATCATTTAATTCCCCAGCACTCATGGACTGTGTTGAGCACAACCGTGCTCAGCAATAACACTCAGAGAACACAGATGAAAATGATGTCTCTGTTTAGCACCAGAAAGCAACAGCAAAATGGGTTTAGCCCTAATTAACGCAACAAATAACCAAACAAAAAAACCCCTTGAACGCATGAATGGGAAAGCTCCCTTTCTGTGCCGTTCCTTGTATTTCTGCTTTCAAAGGTAAAAGTGAGGGTAAGGCTCAAAAGCGGAGCCTGCCTAGGCAGAGGGGATGTAATATTAATATTTCTGCCTTAGCTGAACATTTTTCTCCAAACTCCTTAATTACCCAGGTAAGCCTATACCCCAGCCTTTCTGGCTAATTGTACGGTAATACCTGCCATCTGCTGCTGCGCTCCAGATTTGTGGGGGCACAGCTGCACGCGGAGTGCTCAGTGAAACAACTGCAAGCTTTTATAGATACTTATAACTTCTGCAACAATGAATCTGTTCTAATTAGCACTAGAAATAAATGTTTATGATGTGGGAAATGACAAAATGTATTTATCACCAAGCTAATAATTTACCGTGGAGGAAACTTAAGGCCAAGCCATACAACGGGAATTGAAATGATCCTTTCCCTGTTTCAGGATGTATGTACTCTCAGATTCGTAGGCGTGTGCTAATTAAACCGAAATACCCAGTGTGAGGCCTCTCTCCTTAGGAACAGGCTTTGGCCACCAGCATCTCGGAGCTTGTCTTTGTCTCCCGTGGGTTTGGCCCCGGGCGAGAGCAGGTGAGTTACCTCCCATGAATATTAACTGGAGGAACAGCTGTAGCTTTGAGAACAAAAGTCTGAACGATTCATTTTCCTGTTGCCCACTACTCCACAGTGTCATTTTTCCCCTCCATTGGATGGAAGTCCCGCGGTGTCCCCGCAGCATCTCGGCTCCGTGTCCCGGGGACTGTGCCCGCTGCCGGGACCCTGTTCCCGCTGCCTCCCCCCACGGTGCCAAGAGAGAGACTTCCAAGGGAAACCTCAGACCAGGAATCTGACTCATCGTCAGAATTTTTTAACCTTGAAGACATAACCCCACCAACGTGTGCCTGAGTGCTGATGAGGAACAGGAGGAACTGGTGCCACAGAGGGAGGGAAAATGGGGGAAAGGCGGGGGTTTTGGGGGAGTTTTCTGGCATCTTAGGAAGAGCTCCAGGAGCCCCGGAAACTTAGTGAAGGTGGACCATGTAGGAGCTAAACCCCAGGAGGTGTCAGCAGGGACACAGTGGCCCAAGCCTGAAATTCCAGCATGGCAGAGGCTCCTCTGGGACCACAGAAACTGGGGTGGAACAAGGCGAAGCAGCGACAGCAAACCCCAGGACAACAGAGGAACCCCCAGGAGGCATGGCCCCGCTCTTCCAGAAGATTCCCATGCCACCACTCACACCTCCAGAGTGAGAGTCTCCTTTGCTGGCGTTGTTGATTACATTTAGCTCTGTAATCATGCAGTGAATTACTTTTTCAAATTTCAATCAGAACATTAGCATGCCGACAATATTCATGGATTTTATTGCCACATCCACTTCGTGGAGGCAGTTTTTTTGCTGCTTCAAACAGAATTTCCATGGCATCACCTTGGATTTTTATCTGAACGTGCTCCATACGTTCCTGAGGTGGTAAGGCCTGTTCAGTACCACCACCATCGCTGGGATGAGCTGTTGTTTTCTCCTGGAAAGGCGTTACTGCCTCCTAAGCCACACGAGCACCGAGCTGGAAGCCGTCAGCACATGCCCCTCCTGCAGCCCCTACAGGAAGATATTATTTCTCACATGCAACATAAGCTCCTGAGCAAAACCCAGAATTACTTGGGAAGAGGAGGCAGAGCCCCATTTAAGAGAATTTTGGGGGGGTGGCAGTGCCTGGTTGCTGAGCTGGTTCCCAGCAGCGCTCGGAGCCGGGATGGATTTCCAGACAAACCTCCTGCAGCAGCTCTTGCTGACAGCGACGGATTTTCATACTAGCCAAATGCAAATTAAATTGCCCTAATGAAAAGCAAATAGAGAGGTTTTGTGCTGCTGACACTAAGTCTCCAGATAGGTCGTTCTAAAAATAACACCTGCGCACAGTCGTTGCAAAAGCTGTTGCCTCTCCAAAGAGAGGAATCCTCATGAACTCCCAGCAATTTTTAGCATCTTTCTCCAGAGTCACCCCCACACGGCTTTGGTCTCCCCCCACTCACTGCAGCCCCGGGTTCAAAGTGCTTTATCTGACCCGCAGACACAGGGTGTGTGAGCTCTGGGCCTCCAGTGCTCATTTATTCAAGATTTACAATTAAATCTCGGCTGAACTGGGCTTCTCCATGTGCGGAGTCTCAGCCAAGGCCAAGGACAGTGTGTGGTGGCTCCTCCAGCCTGTCCCTTGCGGTGGCAGAGCCCAGGGAAGGGATATCCCTGATTTTTCAGGGGTTACAATTTAAGGCAATATTCCATTTAGAGCTGTTTGAATGGGCAGAGCAGAAAGCCAGGCCCTTGGGCTCTCCTCCATGGAGACAGTTGGAAAGGGGTTTTCTGTGAGCTCCCCCGCTCCCTCCGTTTTGTTGGTGTTTATAGCAATGTCATTTTTCCTAAAATATGTGGCAAAAATTACTCTGTCTCCCAAGGGACATCAGCGGTGTGTGAGGAGGGAAATCAAATCAGAGTCTACAGCCTGTCATCTCAGGTCAATACATGATTTTGTGACGTTTGTTGGAATAAGAGAGGAATAGGGGAAAGCAAGAGACTTAAAAAATTAACGCTGATTATTGGCTACCAAAGAAGAACCGGCTTCACGGCACTGGGGGGATTAGTGTGGTCTGAGCCCAAACACAGATCACCCAACTTGGGAGTTCGGAACTATTCTCTGGCCTGAAAACATTCATCTACTTTAACAGGATGCTCTAATCATCCCCCATGAATGTGTTGAGCTCCATATACCAGTATCACGGGTAAATGCTGATATTTCCAAGGCACAGTGGGTAAGGTACGTTTGTGTGGCCTGTGAAGCTCTGTTTTCAAATAAACCCTATTTTCTGCTCAAAAGGAGATTGAGAAATTGTAATAATTAATCTTCAGCCAGATAGCATTAGTTACCAGGAGCAACCACATTAAATCACACTTTGCAGTGAGCAGCAGCAATGGCCGGGGGCTGCAGGGGGATGTGATCCCCTGCTCCGGGGACAGCACTGCTTTGGGAAGAGGGTAGAGGCAGCTCCGCAGGGGTGATGTGAGGCCATGGCGAGGACAGAGATGAAGGTCCCCAATCACAAGGTAAGTGCCCCCTTAAGGGTGGGGCGGAGCAGCCTCCTGCAATTAGGGGCAGGTGGGAGTGGGAGCATCCTTACTGCAGAGTATAAATTCTGTGGGAAAAGCTCTTTTCCTTTTTGGGTGTGTGGCCCATCCTGGTGGTGGCGGCTGTGGTCCTCGAGGTACTTGTGGTCTCCAGGTGCTGCTGGACTCAAATGGAGAATATTCAGAACCTACAGCACTAATGTAAGTGGCTTATTTGTAAATGCTTGTGTGAGCCATAAAGCTGCCTGTGTTTCTTCTTGAGGGCTCAAGATCATGAGTTGGTTTGACAAAACCTTTCTCTGATCAAGCTGTTTGCTCCTCTATTACAGTATGGGGAAAAAAGAGGGATTCTCATTGCCCCTGCTGCTCAGATTAAAGGTCTAATTGCCCAGTTAATGCCGACTTGCTCATCTAAATGTGCTATGAGCAACTTCTGTAGATGCTCTAGAGATGGAGATGCCAAGTATCTCTTTTCAAGGAAAGCCTTAAAAAATATTCATAGCTGTGCTAAAAGCTTGCTCTTTGGGTGTTCTTCTTGTGACTCTCAAACAAGGGAAGATTTCAGAGCAGCCCTTTTATTGCTCTGTTAGTGCTCAATCACTGAAACAGAAACGCATGAGAGATAAATGAGATCTCGTCTTCTTCTCATGTTTCTCAATTTATTTCGTGGGGCATATTTCCTCACTCTTCTCTCCAGACATCACTTTATCTCAGCTTTTCTTCCATTACATCTCTCCCATTTTTCATTTATTTTTTTTCTCTAGTTCTCTTTAGTTTTATCCAGCACCTTCTCAAGACCATCTGATTAGAGGCATAATAGACAAACTTCTTTTTCTGGAATACTTTCTGGTGATATCTTAGGTTTCAGGCAACTGCTGCCGTGCCCAGGGACCCACCTCTAAATCATTAAACAATTACAAGTTTGACTGGAAAAATATCAGAACTTGAGATTAATTCTCCCAGCACCGTGGTGCTGTGTGGTGCCTCCAGCCTCGCTCCCTGCCCCTGCTCACTCACAGCATCCCTCCTGTGCCTCAGGGTGGGACAGGGGGGCTCTGGAAAGCCTTGGGGGTGTCCTGTGGGGGTGCAGGGTACCTGCTGGCTCCCCTGGCAGCTGGCTGGCTTCAGGTTGTGCTGGTTCAAAACTTGTTTTCTGAGGAAAGTGGTGTATGAGTTGACTATTGCACTTGAAACTTAGGGCTGGGTGATTTGGAGTGAAATGGGACTGGTCCTGGTGTGTGTGACTGGCAGAGCAATGTCACTTGGTCACAGGATGGGACAGTGAAGGGGGCAGCCTGTGCTAAGGGCAGACTGGGGGGGTGTAACCATTTCCGTAAACTTAGTGTCTGCGAATCCCTCTGTGGGGTTTGTGTTTCTTCGTTGTTTTTTGGGTTTTTTTTTCCAGCTTATGGTGTGTGAATAAGAGCTCTTTGTTCTGTTGCTTGGTTGTTGCTGGAGGCTCGGTCTATGATCCTTGGTCTTGCTGCATCTCAGTGTTTAGTTTCTGACCGTGTCCCGTGGAAGTGCTCTGGTCTGGCCCTGCAGCTCCGTACCTGGGGGTTCCCTGCTGCCACCCCCTCTCTGCCCCACACTCCTGCACTTCCCAAATCAAAATCCCTGACCCCCTCGAGCGGCAACATCCCACTGTGTTACAGAGGCGCTAAAACGCCAGCCTGAGCCCCTGACAAAGGACACCAAGTGCTTTGTGGCTAAAGAAGAAGATAACAGAACCTCAGTGAAATTATCTCCTGCTTCTCATCTTATTACAATGCAGTTGCACAAATAACTCCAGATTAAATAAACACATCTGCATAAAAACTGCTCCAAGTATTTTTTGATAATTCTCATGACCTGAAATCAAGGCTCAGTTTGAAGCAAATGAATAGTTTCCACCAAAGTTTATTTTGCTCAGGAACTGGTGCTCAGATGGTACTTCCCTGGGAACAGCCAGGCTGACATGGAGCATCCTCTCGGAATGTTAAACAGCCTTCAGTAAACAGTAACTGGAGCAGCAGGAGCATGTAATCGATAATAAATATTCCACACCACCTCACTCCAGAGATAATTCCAATGCCAGTGTGTGAAATAGCATGCCAGGAGCTAGAATATTTCCAGGCTCTTAGTTCCTTTTGGTGCTCTCTTTCCTTCCCTACTACCACAAGACACATCACAGCGCAAGCTGTATCCTCTCCACTGAGACTCGGGATACTTGGTTTATAACTTCATGTTCTCAGGATATTGTCTAATCTTGTTCCAGTCTGGTTCATGACTAGAGCTCTTTATCCCATGGAGCAATCTTTTTGTTACTAAATACTGGAGTTAGTTTCATGAGGGTAAACTCTGTCAAGTTCTTATGGTGGTATCTTGTACATGAACTATTTTAAATGGGGGAAAAATTCAAGAATCAGTGCAAAATCATGTGATTGTGACTGCGGGGACACATACTCATGCAACTCTGAGATGTGCCCAGGCAGGAACATGAAATTATGAAGCATTTGAAATAGCAATGGGCTTTCAAGAGCCATGTTCTAGTGGACGATAACTCAAGAATAGGTTTTTGGATGCCATAAATTAATGAAGCTGTATCAGAGCCCACTGCTAATGAATGTGTTTATCTTCATGTAGAGCTCTTTCTGCCTTTGCTTAAATTAAACCACCAGGAAAGGCAGCCCTGGCTTGGGAGAAGCAGGGATGGGGGAATCCCCATCTCATAGACAGCTCTTACCTGCTGGAGACTGTCCTGTGCCTGAGAGGGGACTCTTTGTGTTCAGCCGTGACTATGGGCTCCCTAAATGCATCCACTTCCCCTAGAGATCAGTATTTTAATTACAAGTGTTGTTGCAGAGCCGTAGTTTATGACTCGGGGGGTGGAGCTCAGCTGCCGTAGATCCCAGCGGCTCCCCTGGCTCCAATGCCCACCGCGTGCCGCCTCCCCAGTTATTTGCTGTTTTATCTCACTGTTGTCAGCAGGAACCTGAAACACTTGCATCTGTTCTTTAACACATATCCTTGTCTGGGGAGGAAAATCCCTACTGCTGTTGGACCAAAATGAGCTGTTGTGGGGACTGTTCCCCTGGCAGAAAGAGCATCCCCAGGCAGAGGACGGGGAACCTGCAGCCTTTGGGCTGCCAGCAGCTTGCAGTGTCCTTGGGGTTGTTTGGGGCTTTTTGGTAAACAGAAATCTGTTTTGTAAATTAAGCTTTATTTAACAGTAAATATTGTCGTTCTTCTAAGGACAGGCAAACCCTCAGCTGGAGGAAACGCACCTGGGAAATCTCAGCTCCGTGTTGGCCCCTTCCCAGGGAAATTGCTGCTTTGCTGTTTGAACCAGGGTCCTCTGCTGCTTCAACACTTTGTGTCTGTCCCGTTTGTTTAACGTCTGCCTCTTATTTACTCAGCAAGGACGTGAACTGTGACAGTTTTATAGCAGGGGTTGCCCAGCCTGTCTGGCTTGCCCGGATGCAGGCGGTGATGGCAGCGTTTCCGGGAGCGGAGCTGGTGGATGCTGGGCGGCGCTGGGCTCCCTCCTGCCCGAGGGCTCTCGTCTCCACCGGCTGCTCCAGAGCCGGCCTCTGGAAACGCTCCTTCTGTTTACTTTTCCTGGTGTGATTTGTTACCAAGCTCGTACACCTCCTCTCAGCCCGAGACAGTGGTTTTACACACCATCCGTGGCAGCGCTCGGGGATTGTGTAGCTGAACAGGGTGCCATTCCGGTGTAGATTAAAGTGAAAAATGGAAGTTACATTCCTAGCTTCATTCCACTGCAGTACAATTCATTGGGGCCATCTGTCTTAGTCTTTTTTAAATGGCAGCTCTTCTGGATTGATTGGCAAGTGAATAGATTTCCTGCCATAAAGTTTTGAGGTCAATCAATCACTTATGTGTATTAATTACGAAGATCTTGAAGCTGCAGTGTGTATTTTTTTTTTACTTCAATGAGCTACACGTACAGAGTCGTCGGACTTTTGAAACACCTTATTTTTTTTTAACTGTTTGTCAGAACTCTGGGCTGACAGACACAAAAAGGGGCTGGCATCTGCTACGAGAACAATGCGGGATTTCAGCAGAGCCCGCTGCCGGGCGGTGTCGGCACTGCGGGATCCCGAGGGCACAGAAACATGAGTGCCTTCCTCCAGATGAGGAGAGGACCCAGGTAATTAGGCAATTAAAGGCTTTTATAACCCTTTTTTAGCAAGAGCGGGGGTTTATGCTGTGGAAGCAATGAAGCCGTGGTCAGTCCCTGCCCCAAAGCCACCGCTGCCCGCGGTGTGCCAGCCCTGCTGCGGACGAGCCGGCTGGATGCTGCCCAAACTCCCCGGGAAATGGCAGTGTAATAAAGTTGCCTAATGTTCTATATGGATTTGTAGTGCTGCTGTGCACAGTTAAACAGATAATGTTTTTCACCCAGAGAAACCTGCATTTTTACAGTCAGAGCAATGATTCTTTATACAGGCAGTATTTCTCTATATAGAGTTGCTGACACATGAAATGGAAAATACAGGATCTGCACTAGACGGTGTATATGTACACACACATAAATTTCAGTTTGTGTATCAGTTTAACTTTGTGAAGTGCTTTGAGTTTCTGCCCACCAAAAGGGGACAGCTGAAGCAGGAACGTGTTTGCAAGCGCTTCCATGGATGTCCAGTGCTTCCTGGGCTTTATGCAGCACAAGGTTGTTGGAGCCATGGAAGCGTAGCACACGCAGCCTGTTCCTGCTCCCTGTGCTGGTGGTTGCTGGATCCCCTCCTGCCTTTCCACTGGGGTGTTTCTGGGTTTTAAGCACCCAAAGGAACCTGGAATCCCCGTCTGGCAGCTCTCGCTGCCAAGTGCACATTTCCAATAGCAGTTACCTGTGACTCGGTCACCAGGGAAAACTCAAGCATCAGGTGCCTTTGGAGGGCTGGGCACCACCTTCCCGGGTGTTGTATAGAGGAAACACCGTAGCAGAAGGCTGAGGAGCCTGTGGAGATGAGATGTGCTGGGGGGCATGGGGGGGTGAAGCCCAGCTCTCCCTGGGCGACTCGGGGTGCTGGGTTTGGTGCAAGGTGGTTGTGGTGGGGACAGAGGCTGAGCAGGAGGGAAGGCGGGTGGGATCAGGCTGACAAAAGGTGCTTTCACATCATTTCTGGCCAGTTCAGGTTCCAGAGGGTGGAGGGAAGGAAGACTTTTGTAAGAGAAGGGTTAAAAAGAAAGTGTTTTAAAATTCTGTGTTGCACAAATGGAATCCGACCACAATCTGATGGTGAGACTGTGTCTAACAACCCCTGCAGTGTTATAACAAGCATCAGAAAAGAGAGGAACTGGTTATTTTGGGAGACGCTGCACTGGCTTAGCTAATTGCAACTTCTGCAAATGCTGAATGGTGTGAAATTTTTAAGCGCATTTTGGGGGGTGTTTAAAAAGCTTTATTTTCTCCAGAATGGGGTATTAATGCTTTTGTGAATTCCCCCAGCTCCAGCTGCAGCAGGAAAAGCATTGTAATATCCACCTTGGAAATGAGCACGGTGTAATTAACGCTTCTACTTAGCCTCAAGCACAATGGAGGCTTCTGAGATGAACTGCGCATAGAAGAAAGCTAAATGCCTTGATACAGCAATTAGTGCTTTATTTGAGCCCCGTGGGCTCCTGCCCAGCTGGATCCGGTGTGGGGGGCTCTGCAGGGTCCCGGCCGTGCGCTGCAGGGACACCCCTGTCCCCGTGGGAAGTAGGGGAACTCCCCATGAAGGGACCCTGGGCTGCTCCCCCAGTGGTTCCTCCATCTCCTGCCCTCCTGTGTAAGCCCTGGCAAAGCGTCCCTGGCTCCGGCTCTGCCTCTGGCAGGGGCGCAGAGGGAAACCTCTCCTGTTCCACGCTGGATGCTGGCTCTGATACCTGTCTCAATCCATGGGCAAAGGGAAATCTGCAGCTTGAGCCCTGTGCTGCCAGAGGGTGTGCAATCTTTGCTGCATCAGAGGGTTTTGTAAATGATGCAATTGTAATAATTTGTATGTGAAACAGCCCCTCCTTCATCTATAAATTGGGTCCAGCCAATTGAAATTCCCAATCTTTTCTTGGGGGAATAGCTTGAAAGAAAACCCAGGGCTGCAGAGCCGCCCGTGCTTGTAGCTTTCTATTTATCGCAAAATAATTTCCCACCGCTGTTTTCTAAACTGCTTTGACAGAAACAAAGCGGCAGGTCGGAGCGCTGGTTTCACTCGGCAGCAGCCACATGGAATTGCAGGTTTGACCTCATTTTATCCTCCGAGTATTTAGAGATTGCTTTCATGCCCGGGAACCATATGAGAAGAATATAGATTCCTTCCAGAGCACATTGAACTTGGAAACAATAAGTGACCTCTAAAGTTGAATTCCATGGCCACAAGAATAAAGAACTTCTTTCTTTAGGAATGAAAGAAACAGGTTTTATATCAACACAAGAAGAACAGCTGCTCAACTAAAAATAACCAATAAAGTGGAAATAGAAAAGCTGTTTCCAAATTATATCCTTTTGAAGAAATCATTATGCCATTTCTGTGACTCCCTTATGCTTTCCCTATCTGTGTCGCTATCCAGCGGCAGAGGCTGCAGGAGTTACGGGATTTGATAGTCCAGAGTGTTCTTCCTTTGCAAACACATGTGGGCAGGGGGGAGCTGTGCCAGATCCGCTACTCCATTCAGTCCTGGGGAAAATGGGTAAATTTCCACTTAAATAATGTGATTCCTGTCCTTTGCAGCCACCCTTTAAATACGGGAACGTGGTGATCAGGCCTCCCCTGAGCCACCGTTTCTCAGGGCAGAACAAACCCAGTTCTCTCAGCCTTTCCCCATTTGGCAGCTTCCCAGTCTGTGGATCATCTTAGGGGTCCTTCTCAGGACTCCCTCCAGCCTCTCCACAGCTTTTTTTGTATAGTGGGGACCAATATCAAAAAGAAAGAGCAAAACCAGCAACTTTAGAAAGTTGAAAGCTCTTTTTTATTGGCAAGAAACCCCAGAATAACCCACCTGAATAAAAACATCTTCAGAGGCTTTGGGGGGTTTGAAGGCAGAGCAGCTGCTGAGTTCCCGGGGCAGTAAGCCCAGACCAGCTGGCAGCGGGGTCCCCTGGCCCCAGCAGCTCCGCTCCAGTGACGGTGTGTGTTCAAGCATTCCCTGCACGCAGAGGGAATGGTGCTTTAGCTCTGTCAGAAACTTTAATCAGGTGTCCCCAGACATCCTAATTAATTTGTTCTGAGTGGAAATAAATGTCTCTCGACTTCCTTTGTCATTTTCAATCTCTTTTCAACTCCCATCTGTTTCCTTCATGGTCTGTGAACTAAAAAAGAAAGGGGGGGAAAATGAGAAGGAGTTGATTTGAATTTTCCTTATCGAATGCAGTTACCGTAGTTGGGCTCTGGGGATCTCGGAGAAAGGTTGCACACGCCTCTGCTGAAATATAAACAGCTGTGGGAAATGCCCTTTAACTGTAAATGTTGCCTGGAAGTCATTAATAATCTGGAGTTTCATTAGATGTTGCCAGATGTTAACTCCAATGCTCTGTGAGAATAACTGGGGGTCACTGCCCGGCTGCGTGGCGGGGCCGGTGCCTCTCCCAGCAGTGCCTGGGGTGGGTGAGGGGACTGTCACACACTCGCTGTGCCCTGGTCCCCTTCCTTCTGCAGCTGGAGGGTCCAGGGGGGACACAGAACTTCATCCCCGGCTGTCACAGTGCTCCCCCTCTGCCTCGGAGCTGTGCTCTGGCTGCTGCTCTTCTTCGTGCAAGGGCATAGCACAAAGAGGGTGCCTGGAAAGGTTGGGATGCCCTCCTCTTCCTCCTCTGGAGAGCACTGCTGTCCTTCTGGGAGCAGCCACTGCCCCGAACCCCATTCCCGGGAAGGGTTGGAGCGGGAGGCACAGGCGGTTGCAGTGATCCCTGCCGTGTCTCACTGCCGGTGACTCCTGGAGCAGGGTCCCCACCATCTGCAGGGCGGTAGGACAACCCCTTCAGAACCGCTGCAGGACAGGGATCCTTATTTTGAAGACCTTGTTACAGGAAGGTTAATTCCTGTTACTGATCTCTGTTTCAAGCCGAGCGCTTTAATGCACCGGCAGGAGCTGGGCAGTGATTAATTGTCCTGGAGCTTTGATTCGAGGAAAGCAAAAACTCACTACAGCTAATTCTAAGGAGTAGAAATCCTTCTCTGGTGTGAGACAGGTGATTATTCAGCTAAAACTGGGCACTTCAGAGCCAGATGGGAGGTCTCAGGAGAAACCTTTCCTGGTGCCCAGAGCACAGAGAGCTGCAAGTGAGGTCCTGGGTTTTGTGCCCAGCTCCCCCCGTCCCAGTGCCACCCAGCACACCCTGCTCGGGAACCCTGCCAGGGGGACTGTTCCTGGGCAGGGACCATCTGAGAGAGCTCATACCAGTGACGGGTGATGGACGGTGGGTTTGGGGGTACCGGGGAGCAGCCAACGCTGCTGCTCAGAAGCCTCCCCAGAGGCAATGGGGCAGTGGGAAGTGCTGGTTCCTGCAACTGGGATTTGGGGAAAGGCAATCCAGTGCTGCAGGGCCCTGGCAAAGCCAATTACATGCTTTTCCCTGGGGGACTCTGTTAATACGCAGGAAAAATTGAATCTGTTCAGGTCTTGGAAGCTCAAGTTCACCTCTGATGCCATCACCACCAGCGTTTTCTGTGATGGAGATGGATGCACGTGAGAGCATCTCCACTGGTGATGGTCACTGGCCACCGCCGCTCCCCAGCCCGTCCCTCCCAGCAACCGCGGGTGACAATCCAGAGACACCCTCCAGCACCAGTCACATGTAGGGGGCAACGTCCCAGCTCTGGGAGAAGGAGGCCTTTTCCCTCCTCTGGTGAGAATGAAGTCAGTTCCAGTGTGGCCGAGACACTGCAGCTGGGGAACGAGCAGGTCGTTATACCTAGCAGTTGATTTTCATAGGTGTTTTTATATGGTGCATTAGCAGAGTAACAAACCCTATTACAGTTTAATAAACCTTATTTCACACTGAGCAGCCTTGTTTTGGGGCTGGCTCATGTTCAAACAAGTGGCACAGCCAGCTCAGCTCCTCGCCCGAGAAGGCAGGAAGGGACCTGAAAGCAAAGAGAGAACCATAAAGAGAGCAAAAGGCTCTTGTGAAGCAGGACTGCCAGGGTTTGGGCTTTCTGGAGCCATCCTCTTCCTCCTGGGCAGGAGCACAACCCCACAGCCGGGTCTGGGGCTGCCCCAGGGGGGAGCCTGGGGCCATGGGGATGGGCACCGGCCCCGGGGATGCTCCCGGAGCCCAGCAGGTCCCAGCTGGACCATGCGGTGCCAGCAGTGGGACGGGCTGCTCCTTTCGGAGCCGAGGAGCTCCCGTGACACCAAGGGGAGCTCCATCTCCGTGCCCACACCTGCACTGGGGTACGATAGCTGCGGGGGCAGCCTGGTCACCCAGCTCCCTCCTGCTCACCGTGACCTTCTGTGTCGCTTTTATTCCTGGCAAAACAAATTTACTCTCCATGTAATTATAGAAAGAAAATAGTTTTGACCTCAGCTTCATACTTTTCAGCTTAATGTGTATAATTGCTTTGCCAGCCATTTATTACTGTCAGCATTCCAGTCAGGGGCAGTGGGGATCAGCAGAGGGGGGGCACGGGGGACGCAGAGGTTGGAGGTGTGCAATAATAAAAAGCTGTTTACAATTGCATATTAATAATAGATACAGGCCTGGGCTGAAGAAACACCCCGCTGTCCTCGGGCACCAAAGGCTCGCTGGTGGGGCAGGGGGGATAAAGGCGGGGGGTCACAGGGCACAGAGGGACTGTTGGTGGCCACAGCAGTGTTCCTGCAAGCCCTAGCCAGGGTCCCTGGCTACTGTCCCCAAATCCCCAGTGTCCAAGAGGCACCGCCTGCACCAACAGATTGGGCAAACCCACAGGATGGCCCCTGTGACTGCCCTGAATCTGCCCCAATTTATCTGCCAGCACTGGCATGCGAGCTGTCGGCCGTGCCGGCGGGGACGTGGAGCTGAACAGCTACTGCCCGGCAGCGTCCCCCCGGGGGACGTTCCTGCCCTCGTACGGAGGTACCGGGGTGAGATAAGCAGCGGGGTCAAGGCTGCGTTTGCACTCGCGTGTGGTGGTGGGACAGTCTGTAGAGAAGCCCTTCAGGAGGGGGGAAGCGATTGCCCTTGGCTCTGCCAACACATCATCCCATGGAAGGGGGTTGTGTCCTGGCTGGTGCAAAGGGATCATCAGCGAGAGCCGCCCGTGCCCCAGGCATTGGGGTGCTCTGCGGCGCTGGGGGTCCAACGGGGGGCTGCAGCCCCTGCCCCCGTCTGCCTGCGTGAGCTCCTCTCCGTACAGAGGGGCTGAGGGGCTGGTATGTCCAAGACTAATGAGTTATCGATCAGCAGATAATAGGAGTAGCTTTATTTCTAATGACTGGATTGCTTATTGATCACGGTGACATGCAGGGGTGGGAGGACCGAACGTACACGGCTCGTTATTGCCAACGTGGCTGTGTATAATTAACACTGTTCTGGGCATCGCCAGCACTCACGGCTGCGAAGGCGTGTGGTGGGAGAGGAGCCTGTGCCCGGGGTAGGGACTGGGACTGCCTGCATGGGTTGTGCCAATCACAGCTGGAAACAAGCCCCAGGAACTGAAGGAAAAGCTCTGGCATCCCCAGGGCCACACGCTACTGGTGGCCAAACAGCTCTGACATGGATCAGACACGGGCTGTGCAGGACACATCTCTGGCAATCCCTACCAGCACCCAGTTCATTCACAAAAAACACAGTTCAGCTGCTCACGTTCACTGCAGAGTAAACCACACACCCGGTGTTTAATAATTCAAGAGCTGAGAAAAATAATTGTAAATATTTAAAGCCTCTGGAGCTGTGGTGCTTTCGGAGCGGTGGTAGCACTGCACCCCTTTGCTTTGCCATCACTTCCTTCCTCTTCACCAACCGCTCTCCAAACACGGCTTTTATCTCCCAGCAACAGGAGGCGTCTCCGCGACCGGCCCGGTGCACCCGGAGAGCATTTCTCTCCTGCATTAAGACACTGAATTGTGGCTGAAATGGTTTGAGACCTGAAGGTTTCAGCAAGGATAACGGGGTTTCATTCTGCAGGGATGCAGCTGGACAAAAATGGTGCCTTTCCTGCGCTGTAGCTCTCAGGGCCAGGACTAAGATTTCTGGGCTCTGCTGTTCCCTTTCACGTGGATCTGGTGCACAATGTGCTTCACCACATCTGCCCAGTCTGCAGCGTGTGGGAATTCCCAGGCACTTGTGGAGATCCTCTGGCCTCCCTCCATCCATCCCTGCCTCCCCCCATCCATCCCTGCCTCCGCAGGGCTCACCCATCAGCCTGTGGGTCCCCCCCAGCCATCCTACACCACAGCAGAGTCTTTTGTTGTCACTGTCTTAACAGTGACATGCCGTGGCAGCATCATGCAGTGGTGGTTTAGAACAATATCATGGCAAACAGGAACAGGATGAGTTATTGTCAAGAAGACACCAAGACAAGAAGAATATTCAGTTGGTTTACATTGTAAAAACAGACGAAAAGGCCATTACCCTGTGATGGACACGGAGCTGCTCCTACGCTGGCCTTTCCCGCAGGGCAAGGGGAATGATGAGGTGGAAAACCCTTCTGCTGCGGGTGAAGTCCAACGTGTGGGCACAGGCCTGTGTTTCCTGCATCTCAAAAGAGAAAGCTGGAGGCAGTGGAACAAGCAGCGCTGCTTGGGATCTCTGCGATGAGGTGACCTTCATCACTTTAACTCCTTCAGTCATCTTGACAGGAGGGATTGATTGGGTTTGCAGGGTGAAGCAGGAACTCCCGGGCTGACATTTCCGAGGGACTCGCAGCTGAACAAGCACTGACGGCTGCGAGGAGCATTCCCAGCTCCAGGGCGATGCACAGAACCTGGCTCCACAGGCTCTGCTGCTGCAGGCACAGGGGCTGCTCGGGCAGCGCCAGGGCACGAGGAGGAGAGCAGGCAGAAGGATTAATTCTCTTCTTCAGTGTGGGCTGCGTGAGGATAAATGGAGACAAACCTGCTACTTGGTCAGAATTCCCACTGCCTCCACTCTGAACGTGTCTCACGTCCTCACTTTGTGGATGAATGTGGTCACATCACTGCAAACCTTGAAATGTCAGTGATTTCTGAAATCTTTGCCGTCCCCCCGTGAAAGAGAAGCCTGAGCCGTTGACTGGAAAGTGCACAGGAGATGACCCGAGGTGTGTTTGGACACAGAGGAAATTAATTGGCTTTAAGATGGGAAAATAAGTCCGCTAAAAGGGTAAGGCACGAAGCGAAATCGTGGGGCACAAAACCTTCACTCAGGCAACAACAAATCACTGTTCAGTAAGAAGTTTCTTCCTCTCATCAGACCCGATTGCGTAATCCAATTAAAAGCAGTGTATTTTCTCCTTTCTGATGAGCACTAGCCAGCCAGCATGCAAATGCCACCAGCCCCACACTTCATCATTTCCCAGTCTAATTACTGGTGAAGAAGGCTGGGGATGAGCAACAAAATTGAGTGTGTTATTGACTGCTGCCCTCTCCGCCTGCTCCACACACAGGACACAGATTAGTCATTAATCCTCTGGGCACTGAAGGTCTCCTTCAGCTTGTCACCAAATCAAACACTGCTCATATAACTTATTTAACTTGGCATTTGGTTACAGCAGCAGTGGAGAAGTACCCAGCTAACGAAGGGGTTTGGGTTTGCTTGCAAACAGAGCTGGTTTTGGTGCAACGAGCTTTCCCACGGACAAATGAGTCAGGGAGCCAAGAGCAGGGGGGAGCGGGACTCAGGAGGGTGGCAAAGGGGGAAAATACCCCCCCGAGCCATGGCATCTCAGGTCACTGCTGACCAGTGTGTCCAGGGGTGCCTCTGCAGCCCCCCCAGCACGGGTCCAGGCTCACCCCCTGCTCCCAGCGCTCACCCCCAGCCCCGGCCGGGAGCGATGCTCGGCCTCGGCGCCTCCATCCCTGCCCAGGCAGGAGCTCTCTGCCCCCGCATCCCTCCTGCTGCTCCTCCTGGGGCTGAGCGTGGATTAGCAGGGATCTTCCCTCTTGCTTGGGAGGATTAAACGTGTTATCCCTCTGCAGTCATTATGGATTCAGCTTATACTTTTCATTGTAAAAAGCAGCTTTCATTTTTGAAACATCTCTTTTCCAGCCCCTCAGAGAAGGGCTCAGTGCGTGCCCCAGGGGAAGCCAGAACTTCTGGAAACCACCTTCTCTCTGCTCAAACTGCAGCAAGGTTTTGGGTCAGGATGGGCTGATCCTGGCAGTCGGGCCACCTTCTGCACAGCACCTCCCTGCTGCCAGGCCGTGCCTCCCAGCTCCACGCGTGGCCCTCAGGGACCAGCCGGGCTGAGGAGCAGCCGTCGCATCGTGTTCCCCCCACGACCACAAAAAGGAGCCTTTCCCTCCTGTGCGGAGCCTGTGGAGGGGGCAGGTTGTGGAAGGCAGCCCCAGGGTGGTGGAACTCTCTGTCTGCACAAGCTCTTGGGGGAGGTGGGGGGCAGGACGGACCCTGACGGGGTACCTGGACACGTGCTGAAGGCATTGATTTTGCTCCCCAGGCCCGGGCTGGGAGCTGAGCATTAACTGCTGGAAAGCATCTATAAAGAGAGGGAGAGCGGTTTTCCCTGCGGCTCCTGCTCGGGGCTGCGTGGCCCAGCGGGCAGTGTGCGGGGCATCCCTGCCTGCGCCGGGCAGGACGGGTGTCAGGGCACCGGCAGCCCCCTCACGGGGAGGGCAGGGGGAGAGGCGGGGGGGGAGCTTGACAGGCGCATTCCTGACTGCACAATTAGCCATGAACAACTCCCTAATGATTGTTATAAAGTTTTAAACCAGCTAATGGGTCCTGGGAAGGAGCAGTTCATTGAAAGTACAAAGCATAAAAGAGCAAACACAAGCTGTGACATTTTAAATGAGAAGGCAGGAACCAGTCTCTCTGCAAGTGATTATGGAATTATAGTGCTGCCGCAGTTATCCGTTAGCTAGGGATGTGCCGGGAATGCAAAGCTGGGGCAGCGCATATGGGGGGGCACAGAGCCATCAAGGGGGGCTGCCTGCAGGGGCAGGACCCTGCCGGGACACAGGGGGTGCCCTGGGTGATGCTGAGGGTACGGGGAGGTGGCTGCGTTGGTGCCCTCTTTTCCCGGCCAGCACGAGGGACCCAGGCACTGCCCGAGCGGTCGGTGCCCTGCAGTTCTCATTGCATCCATCCCCTCACCTTCCTGGCTCCCGCAGCCCCGAGGCTGCCAGTGGGGATGGTGGTGAGGGGACACCGTCCCCATGGGGGGAGCAGCACTGGGTTGCCTGCCCTCCTCCCCAGCACGGACACGGGAGCTCCCTCCTCAGCCTGGCACAGGAGCTGGTGTCACTTTGGCCCATAAGTGTTCTCCAGAGTCTGCAATTTCTGCCTCCCCCACCTCAAGCCACCACCTCGAGCGCTGCCAAATCACGTCGTGCCGTGTCCTGTCAGAATGAGCAGCTTCTTGACCTTTCTTTCCCTCCCAGCCTTCAGGCGTGTGTGCTGCCTGCAGACAGGCACCCGGGTGCTCCCACTCCTGCGAGGCTGCAGCCCTGAGCCGGGGAGGAAACGCTGCCAAAGCCGGGGGTCCGGCAGCCAGGGGGATGGGGGGTGCAGGCTGGAGGGGGACCCCACCTCCACTCGCTGGCTGGAGGGGGCACAAGGAGGGAGGTGAGAAATGCTCGGTGGTACCTGCAGAAGCCTCCCAGACCCTGCTCTGTCCCGTGCCCACGGCAGCCAGGGGGGACACGGTGCCCACCAGCCCCCTCCCCAGGGCCAGGGACACTCCATGGGGCAGGGGAGAGACAGAGATAACCCAGCGTGTGCCTAACCCGCTGCCGGGCCGAGGCAGGGGAGAAGGTTTAAATGTTTTCATTAGATTAATGTGCTGTGGCATTTTAAATTAGGAAACATTAATGTGGAAATAATGGGGATGTGCACAGGTTATTCTTCATTCCCCTCAGCAGCCCGTAAGACGAGAGAGGGCTGGGGGAGAGCTGCTGTCAGAGGAGTTTCCACAGCCCTGGGAGAATCCTCCCTGGGGACATTGGGGTGGGCTGTGCCAGAGGGGGAGGCAGACGCTGGCACCAGAGAGGCTCAGGAGATTTGGGGGTCAGTGCCTGAGCTGAGATCTGAGTCCTCCTGACAGCCCCTGCCTCTCCAAGAGCCTCCCCTGCCCCCGGGGTCTCTGGCTGCCGTGGGACCCCATGCAGCCCATCAGCCCCCCAAAATCCTGCCCGCCCGCGTCAGCACTGCCAAAGTTTACACCTCCTTCTTTAATTTATGACTTTCATTCCACTTTCTGCTGACTCTCTGATGGCACCACTCCAATTTAATTAAGTAAATAAATAAAGTGATTAATTTAGATGCCATGGACTCTTCTGCATGAGCCCTGATAGTGTTGTGGCTGCAGGCTGGGCAGGAGACACCTGGTCCAGCCTGCCCGGGGTCCCCCCCGGTGTCAGACTGTGTCTCCCGTGGGCTCAGCACGGTGCCAGACCCACGGAGACCCACGGGCTCCCACGGCGTGGACAGGGCTGTGGGTAACAGAGAGGGGGCTCGGGACGTCCCTCATACGAGTGGCCACCCAGCATCCCAGGGCCCAACAACAGGCAGAGGCTGGACCAAGCACAGGAGCAAGAAATGCCAGTTTGTGGTTTTCTGGATTAAAAAAAAAAAAAAAGACTAAGCAGGACTCCTCCACTTAGTTCTGATGCAGAGAATTTCTTTAATACAATTCAGAGGACACTGCGGAATAACTCCGTTAGTATCTAATTATCTTTGCTATTGACCCAGCACTCCCCGGGAGTTTGGCAGGGTACGGGGTGTTTCCCTTGATGGGTTATTTCCAAGTAGCCACGAAATCGCACAGGATTACGAACTTCCCTGCTTTGATGGAAATTCTTCCTGCGCAGAGGGTTTCTGTGGGGAATAGTGACTAAACGCTTTGTGTGTCCCTGAATTAGGAAGAACATTCCTTAGTCCAAAGGGTAAATTCATTTATTGCTTCTCGTGGGGCTGAAGAGGGTGGTCTTTGCCAGGAGCACACACAGGTGTGTGGCAAGAAATCAGTCTCAGGTGCAGGGGAAGAGACAGAGCAGGTATATGGAGATAAAGCTAATTAAATTGAGACTCACGGATACAAAGGAAGGTGCCTTATCTGGTGATGAGAGCAGAGGGGAGGGAGGGAGGACACCTGGCTTCTAATCTCAAACCCTCCCTTAATGTGTTCTGTGGCCTGGGGCAAGTCACTTAATTCCCCTTTTTTTCCATTTAGCCCTGCACTAAGATAAACCATCCGGCTCTTTACATGCAATGCTGCATTTCTGAAGCTTGGAAAGGTTTTGAGACCCCACATCATGGTACAGGCACTGGGCAGCCACCACCCCCGAGTGGGCACATCCCTGCAGCAATTTCACCCCGGGGAGGGACGGAGAGGGGAATGTCCTTTGCAGCTGGGGACAGGCAGCGCGGAGCCAACCCAAAGGACTCTCGGTGCAGGCACAGGGTCACCAGCAGGGTTTCAGGGGGAGATGAGATAATATTTATGATATCAAAAAAGCCTGGGGTCCACAGCTAGTGGTGAAGGTAGCAAAAAGAAGATCAATATGACAGCTAATGGATACAGAAGGGCAATTTAATTGGGTGCTGTGTTTGATAAATTATTTGGAAAGTTAAACACACAATGAAGGTATTGCAGGCTTGCCTGCTCGGGAGGTAAATGAGTCAGCCAGCACAAATTGAGCCCAGATGATTAATGGTTATAAGCACCATTGTTTGCTAAACTGACAAGTCACCAAGAGTAAAAACAAAGCTAGAATATTTTTAATTGGTTTTTATGTGCGTCTCCTTGTTTGGAACTGCTTTGGGAGCAGGTCTTTATTTGAGCAGCGGATCCAGACACGCTGTGATCACAGACATTGTCCCTGGGGCTCATCGTGCAGCACCCAGATCGCCCAGGGAAGCTGCCTCTCCGGTGGCAGTGGAGGCAGGAGCGGCATCCCTCCGACCCACAGCATCCCTCCAACCCACAGCATCCCTCTGACCCACAGCATCCCCTGACCCACAGCATCCCTCTGACCCGCAGCATCCCTCCACTCCAGCACCTTCCCCCAGCGAGGAACAGGACAATCACTGCCCACCCGAAGCTCAGCATGAAGGTATTAGAGCAGATTAAGTGAACCTCTGCTGCATCGAGCTTTATGCTCATACTGTTGGATTAGTGCATAACGAACAGCTATATGCATTTACATTTCAAATTAACTTTGGAAAAAGTATAGTAGTCTGTTGATTGCCTAAAATATATAACAGTTCTTTGGTCTCACATTTAAGCCCATAAAAATGCTGCTGTTACTAAAAAATGGCTATTTTGGGAATTTGAGTGCCACATAAGCCAATTAAATTTAAATACTGACACCATTTCCTTACAACTTTTCCTATTATTTAAAAATGATTCCCATTCAGTTCTCCTGGCTGGCACTGAGCAGTGGCTGCAGACAGGCCGGGGCTGGGCAGTGTGTGACATCAGCCTCGCGCTCCCGCACACGGGCACCTGTGGGGGTAAAAGGGAAGTTGATTTATCAAGTGATTCTTAAAAAATGCAAAAGATCCCTTCTCAGCAAGGACCAGGCAGAAGACAAGAGGTGGCAGCTTTCTCCTCCCTGCTTTGCTTATGTCCTGAGCCGGGACAGCAGTCCCTGGACACGCTCCTTAGCCTGTTATTTTAAGCCTTATTTATGTAAATCTGTGAAGAAAGCACGTGTGGTGTCAGTGGAGAACTCGCAGGCACAAGCAACGCAGCCGCCGGCTCTTTCCTCCTCTGTTCCTGCTGGTGGCCGTGCCTCTTCTCCACAAACCCATCACCTGGAGTCGTCTCTCCATCACCTCCAGCTGCTCTTCCTTCTCCATCCTCCTCCCTTCCTCCCCTCCAGCCTCTGGTCCTTGGATGTCTCAGCCGAGTGCTCCTCACACGTGGCTGTGCCTCGCTGCTTCCCCGGGCGTGGGATCCCGGCCGTCGGGTTCCCGGTAAATCAAGTGGGGGAGAAAAGCAGTTTTCTGTGAGAGGTTCTGCAGGAGGAGGGCAGCTGTCACCCCCCCGGGACCCGGTAATTACAGCCAAAGAGTCTGGAACTAATGAAAGAAGTGAGGAGGTCTCACAGTGACCAAGTCTGAATGGAGAGGTTTCTGGCACCCTTTCAAATTGATTTTAAATCTGAACTCCCTTTAATCCTCCTCCCTGTCTCATTCCCTCCATCGCTGATTCTTCATCAAACAGTTTAAATTAATTTGAGCCTGCCGTTCTATGCCCTGTTATCTTCTCCCCCCTCATTTATGAATTTTAAATCAACTTGTTAACAACCTACTTAGTTGCATAATTTTGCTATAATAATCCCTGCCCCTGGCCGATTGCATATTAATTCTGGAGATAACACACCCTGCAACCGACGGCACAGCAAGCTCAGGGCCGGGCTCTCGCTGCCGGCGGTGACCACAGCGCCGGGAAAATGCCTTTGCACAGACCAGTAGCCGGGTGGCCACCGGGGCTTGGGTTACTGGTGCTTTGCCTCCTGCCCACTTCTCTCCAGCCCAGACCCTTCCCCACCACACTGGGGGCCGGCGCGGAGGGACCATGGCTTGGTGCTGTGCAGGGACACCAGGACACGGGGTGTCTCCAGTCCGGGCAGGCGGCCGTGCCGTCCCTGCCCTCCCTGCCCACATCCACCATCTCTGTTCATCCTCACAGCCCCCAGGCTCCAGAGCAAGCTGCGTTGCAGACAGGTTTCCAAGATGGAAACTGAAGATACAATCTATAAATCATTTCCTAAGGGTTATGATAATGGCTTATTGATTAATAGGAGAGGGTAGAGAAAACATGGGAAGCACTGGAGGTCATAAATCCTGTAAATGAGGTAACTCTGTGTGTGCCAAGTGATGCAACCTCCGTGCTCAGATCTTTGTGTGCAGCAGCTGCATTCCCTGCCTTGGAGAAGTTTTAATTCTCCTTGGCATCAGGGCCATCCCCGTCCTGCAGCACCGGGTGCTCGCCCTGGGCTCCCGGGCTGCAGGGACAGTGATGAGTCCCCTGGGTTTCCCTCTCAGCTCCGCAGGTGAAGATCACTTCAATGAGATGCTCAGAGGAGCCCTCGCTCTCAGCTCCTCTGCTTTCCATCCCGGTGAGGTTTAATTCCCCTCCCACACTGTGCTTTCATTCCTCCTTTCTTGTCCCTCTTAAGTCACTGAAAGCAGCACTTCTTTATTTGACCATGCTGTGCATTAATCCTCTTGTTCTACTTCCATGGAGACATGCTGAGAGTGCTGGTACTTATTTCTCCTGCTTTTTGTTGTTTTTTTATAAATTTCATGGCTAAAGAAAAGCTGTCCATTACCTCTAACAACAACAAATTATCCAGAGGACTGCAATGAGTCGTCTGTTCCAGCAGGGAAGTGTTTTACCTTAATTACAGAACATGCCTGCTCTTTCCTAAGAGCTGGTGACTCCTGTCTGTGCCAGTAGGCGACCAGGGACCGCCAGCAGCGCTGGCCCCAGCCCTCCTGCCGCTCGCCCCACGCCCGGGACCTGCTGTTCGGCGCCGGGCACTTGTGGGTCCCGGGTCCAGGGCACCCGAGGCCACGGTCGCTGGGCGCAGGAGCCCGGTACCGGCCGCACGGTGCCCTCTGGCGACTCCGCGGGGAAGGGCCACGGGAACGGAGCCGGGGTGGCCCCGTCTGCCGGGGGGTGGCCATGCCCGGACCCCCCCCCCAGGGAAAAGCAGGGGCTGAGAGAGGAGTTGAAGTGGGGCTGAAGGGACCCAGGCGGGGGCTGAGCCCGTCCCGGCCGGACCCTGCCCGTTCCCCGGCACCCACCTGAGCCGCCAACGCGGGCGGAGAGACCTCCCCCATACCCCCCCCCCCGGGGGAAAAGCGGGCGGGAC
>JAOXNH010000013.1:6779629-6795673 GCA_028566575.1 Bartramia longicauda
TTTCTGTCCAGCGACCTCAGATGTTTGGGAAAACAAACTGCACGGGAATTAGCTCCCAAGTATTTCCTCAATTCCACCCGCTATGAAGAGAATTTTATTTTGCTACCCCCGGGAGGAAGGAAGGCCGCCCGGCGGAGCGCGCGGAGGAAATCTCTACAATAACTCACGGCAGTCAGCGGGGGCCGGCCGTGCCCACGCTGCTCTCCCACTGCCACCGGGACCTCTCGGCCTGGGGAGGAGGGAAGCACCACATCCCCAGGGGCTTTCCATGGCCCTTTACAGAGGTCTGGTCTCAGCAGCTCCCAGGCAGCTGTGATTTAAGCACACAGGAATATCCCTGCAACAGGCCACCCCACCCCACCAAGGCACCAAGGGCTGGTTTGAGCATCCACCACCCGCTCACCCATCACCACGGCAAAAGCTCCCACCAGTTACACCACAGCCCACAGGTTATTTTAGCTCCCATTTTATGGGTAGGTCATGGTGAGGCACCATTTCGCAGTGCTGAGATACCTTTGCTCACAGCAGTGACGTGACTAAATATAGCCCCGTTCCCGCACGGCGGAGCTGCAGGGGAGGAACGGGCACAGAGACAGCCCCGGCCTGGCCACCGTGGGAGGGGAGCTGTGCTGCAGGGCAGAGTCCGAGCCCTGCCGTGGTGCCAGCCCTGCTGTGGCACGCAGCGAGGGCCCTGGGCCCCGTGCCCTGCCCCGACAAGCAGAGCAATTACCCGCTCCAGACTGAGTCACTTTATGGCCTGAAACAGGGCAAGAGCAAGTTTCTCCTCCTGAACCCACGCACCCTCCTTCCTCCTTTACGGCAGTGGCTCCTCGGAGCAGTCCCACAGGGGGTCCCAGAGCCGAGATGGTGCTGGGGGACCAGGCTGAGACCCAGCTTTAGGCCCCCCCTTAGAAAACAGCCCAGGATTTACTACTGAAGCGTTCCCTGCCAGCCAAGTCCAAACAACAGGAAATTATTTAAACACTTTTTCCTTAGAAGAAGGGTTGGCTCCCTGCCCCGGCTGCGCGAGCCTCTCCCGGGCAGCGCCGGTTACAGCAATGCCTGCATCAGCCACGGGGCTGCCGCAGCTCGGGGCAGGCAGGACCCACATGGGAGTCTCAGGGTGCTGGATCAGCAGGTGGAGACCCAGGCTCTGCCACAGCCCCACTCGCCTCTCCCCAAAACTGACCCTAAACACATGTCATCTGGCACATAGAAGCATGATTCTAGGAAAGAAGTTCAACATTTGATGGGTAAATTGTAAAAAAAAAAACAAGTTTATTTGAAAAAAACTCAGCCTCTTACAAGATTTCTGATCAACATTTACTAGAACTTGAGAGCCATTAACCTGCTCCACGTACGTTGAGATATTTTCCAACACTAAAAAATAAAAAATAAATACATACAAATTCTTTCCTCCCCCTTACGTGTCCTAGATGTGAGTGGTTAGGCATCCACCGCCTTAAGATCTCAGTTGAACAGAAGCAAGTAAAAGAGGTTTCTCTACGAGATAAAAGAGCGAAAGCAGAAGGCCTGTCTCAGGGATGTACCATCTCCACGCACCCACCCAGCCCCTCCGCCCTGCCCGGGGTCTGGCACCCGAAACACCCACCCGGGTGGGATGATCAGCACAGGGATGCTCCAGTGGAAACCCACCCCGCGGAGGGACGGGGCAGCACGGTCCCGCAGCAGGATTGAGGCTGGGACCCCGACCCGGCACCCCGACCCAGCCCCCGCAATGGCACCCGTTTCACATCACCCAGTGCTGGGCAGAGGAGGCACGGCCGGGGCAGAGTCGAGGGGCTGGGGGACCCCAGCCCTCCCCACGGAGGGCTCAGCTGCAGGAGCCACCACAGCCCCGGAGTGGGTGACACTGCCCAACGCGAACCACGGACATCCTTCTCCAACCCAAATATCCCATGAGAGCACAGCTACGAAAGAGGGATTTTAAAGAACTACAGTAGCTAAAGTGTTTTCAAAACATACCTAAAGACCACCTACAGAGCCAGGAGGCACCGGGCACAGGAGCCAGAGACCACCCTGCCCCGTGCCTGGACCTCCCCCTCCGCGGAGGGCCTGCAGTAAGAAGCGTGTGAAGCAGTATTCATCCGGGGCTGGCCCTGAAGCCCATCATGCTTCAACAAATCCAGTATCCTCCTTTTTATGGCTTTTTAACAACAAAACTCCCCAAAACACACACATACACACGCACACCCCCACCCCGAGCAGAATACAGAGCTAAAGCACAGTTTGGAGTTAAGGCTCGTCCAGACTCAGCTAGATATGAAAACTGTAAGGCACGTATTAGTACATTCATGTTACTGTTAAAAAGCCAGACTATAAAAAAGCCCCCCAGCCCCCTGACACACGAGGATACTGTGTGTGTAGCCCTGTTACCTTTGTTGAACACAGATGGACAGACAATTCAGAGCCTGGTTAAAAATGAACACCTGGTTTAAACACTTCTCACGGCGGAGCACTGCCCCAGCCATCGCGCCAGGGCAGCAGCACTTCCCCGACACTCCGGGATTGAGACCGGTCCCTCACATGCGGCTCTCCTCCTCTTTGACACCATCCTCTGCGCTCTTCTGAGGCGAGGGGGCCACGTCGTTGTTTGCCTCTTTCTGCTTCTCAGCATCGTCGACGTTGGTCTCCTCCTCCTTCCCTTCCTTCCGCGCATTCGCCTCCGCCTTCTGCTCCCTTGCCACCAGCCGGTAGTTGATGCCCATCCCGATGAAGAGGTAGATCCCAGAGATGATGAGGATGACCCCACAGGCCCAGTACGTGTACTTGTAGTCACCATACATGTCGTTGAGCTTCCCTGGGAGACAGAGAGGGAACAGCTTAGCAGACAGCCCCAGCACAAACAGAACTGCTCCAGGTTGTGGAGATTTTCCCGAGAGCAGCCCAAACCCATCACCCTCAGCTTCAGGCCTTTATTCTTCCATCCCTGGCTCCCCCACCCCATGCCAGGGGCTCAGTCCCCATGTCCTTGGCCACTCCCCAAGGTGGCAGAGTAACCTCAGGGCCAGTGCTTGCACCCCTCAATCCCTGCCCTAGTGCTAAGCCTTCCCTTAGCTTCCCTTTGGACCCACCCCCCCCACGGCAGCGCACCCCAGGCACAGCACACCCTACCTAGCAGAGGGGGTCCCAGGAGCACGGGGCAGCACTCCACGATGGTCACCAGCCCAACAGCACTGGAGAACCGCTGGGCTCCCACCAGGTCCATCAGGGTCTCAAACAGGACTGAGCTCAGCCAGCCAAAGGCAAAGCCGAAGAAGCCAGCATAAATGCAGAAGCCAGCGTAGGTGGTGGAGAGGGGGGCCAAGAGATGGCACACCCCATTGTAAATCACAGAGATAGCGAAGAAATACTGTATTCTGGGTCTGATCCACTTGGTGTTTGCCACCAGTCCCATAGAAGGTCTGGCTACCATGTCTACGAAGGCCAGGATGGAGAGCAGGAAGGCTGCAGACTCGTTAGCGATCTTCTTGCTCTTTGCATAATTGCTGAGGAAGACCAAGGGAGTGAACAGCCCAAAGAACATGATCACATTGCCTGACAGATAGAGCAGGAAGCCCCTGTGTGTGAACAGGGACAGGTCCAAGAACTTGTTGATTGTCTGGAAAAACGAGCTCTTCTGTTTCTTGGTCTTCCCACCGATGAGGTCTGTGCTGGTGTCACCATCATCCTTTTTCACCGCCTTCCCAGCTTCCTGCAGCACCTCCTTAGTGGCCTCTTTCTTCAGCTGGTCTGGCTTGGGGCCTATGGGCCGCATCAGGGATCCGGCAACACAGCAGTTCAGCAGGAGACCACCGAGGATGAGGAAGCTGCCGCGCCAGCCAAATATGCCAAAGAAGACCTGGTTCACAGGTGCCAGGGTTGAGAGGAACACAGGGCTGCCCGCCATCGCCAGCCCATTAGCCAGGGGACGCTTCTTGAAGAAGTACTTGCCGATCATGGTCAAGGCTGGGTTCAAGTTAAAGGCAAGTCCAAGGCCTGGAGGAGAGGAGAGAGGAGGGGCTCAGAGCTCGACCACCCCCAAGGCCAGCAGCACCAGCAGAAAGGCTGGTGGGACAAGCAGGGTTTCAGTTCTGGGGGTGTCACCACTCCATTCCTGACTGCATGGGCAGCACCCGGCCCCCAGACCGGGGAGGAGGCCCCAGGGCAGCAGTGAAGCCGCACGCAGGAATTCGGGAGCTAGAAGGGGAGAACCACCCTGGCTCATAACAAACCTGATGTCAACTGGTGGGGCACAACCCCAACCTGGGGCAGGAACAAGGGACACTCTGTTCTCAGTGCCCAATACTACTCCCATGGAGCCTCACTAGTGCGGTCTTCCCATGTTACGTTCCCAGGGCCATCTCTTATTAGGATGTGTAACAGGAATCTAGGATTTATGCAAATTCATCATAGACGTTCACTAATAATTAGGGGGTTTAAGTTGCTCCTCTTGCTGCCCCAGGAGAGGACTCACCTCCATCACAGTCCCGTCAGGGCAGAGCTGTCACTTACCCCCTACGACCCCAACACAGAAGTAGAGCTCCTCCACCGTGTTGCAGAAAGAGGCTGCGATGAGCCCACACCCCGAGAGGCAGCCACCAACGATCATGATGGGCCGGCTGCCGTACTTGTTCACCAGGATGCTGCTGATGGGACCTGGGGGGAAGGAGACATGCCCAGAGATGAATTATCTTTGCACAAGAGACCAGACAGATGCCCGCAAGCACACAGGAGGCTCATTGCCACAGGCTCCCAGCTCTCACCCAGAGACACTTCACCCAGCAAGGGAACTGGGGAAAGGGGAAAGGACAGGAGGTCCTCAGACGGCCGAGATAAGAGCCACATTTGGTCATGGCACAGAAAGCTGAGACTTCTCTGAGCAAACTGCCTGCTGTGGGCTAAACCAGGAGCTGGGGGCCACCATGGGCTGGGAATCGGCAGCAAAGCAAGTGGAGGGCAACTGTCCATCTCCAGCGAGAGGTTTCTGATGGAGACCAGTCAAAGCTGTGAAGGAACAACTTTGATGGGTGCAGGTGAAGCTCCCCAAGGGCCCACAGGAGGAGCAGCACGACACCCCCGGGGAAGAAGGGGGGCTTGTGTTTTCACTGCTACCCCGAAGGTAGGAAGAGCCCAATTGCTCTGCACACCCGCCTTTTAAGTGCTTCATTATCAGGAGCTTTAATCCAAAGCAAACAGTGATTAGACACTGCAAAGCATGCTCTACAGATACTAAAATGTATTTAAATAAACTGAATGAACATCCATTGAATATTAACAGACCTAGTTTTGCCATTAACAGATAGCAAAGTTGTCAACATGTTATTCATGGGTCCTCAGACGCTACTTGACCTTTTTGCCCAGTTTAAACAAAGCCTGGAGAAGGTTAGAGAAGCCCTGCGGCTGCAGAGGCTCCCCCAGCCCCACAGCATCCCACTCCTACAGCCAGCTCAGTGCCTATGTGCTAGCAGCTCCGACCCGATGCCACCAGCAGTGGGGAATGGGCGATGGCCCCCATCCCGTGAGAGGCAGCAGCAGGGAGCTGCTGTCACAAGAGCCCAAACCCCACACTTTTCCCCACAGAGCACTCAGCACTTTGCAAAACTTGTACCTTGAACTCAGCAAGTGTGATGCCCCTGGACAGAGTCTAAAGGCAGCAGCGGCCTTTCCTCCGGGAAATCCAGCCGGGAGCGGCGGGCTCCAAGGGCAGCCAGCAGGAAGCTGCCTGCCTGGGCAGCACCATGTACCCTCATGGAAATTTACCCCTCTTGGGTTCTTTTTTTTTTCCTTCTTTATTAAAAACCAATTCCCACCCACTCCTATTTTCTAGATTCATATGGAGCATTTCTGACCAAATGTTAACTGCTCTGTTCTGATTATTCATGCCGTGAAAAAAGTGTAAGTAATGGAGTCCTCCTTAATCCTAATGTGGAGCTGAGAAAAGGGCCTCCGAGATCACAACATTCCCGTACCCTGATGGGGACTGCCTGGGGCAGCGGGACAGGACATGCTGCTCCACCACCCCGGGACAGGAGCTACCCCAGCTCCATGTGATACCAGCAGCCCAGGACATTTCACCAGAACATGAGCTACTTTTGCCTCCAAGCAAGTGTGCAGCTCCTTTAGGAAAGCACCCATGGGGACAGGGGAATAGGAAGCACACTGTGACCCCTCCAGCACAATTCAGACCCTGCAAAGGCTCTGGGCTGAGGCTGCAGGAGCCCTGGAAGGAGTGAACAGCGTGTTCCCATCTCTGGCATCTGGGGGATACACCTGGGGAGCTCTGGGGTACCCTCAGCATCCCTGCCACCAGTTCACGGGCAAGACATTCAAGATCAGTGAGCTGCTGGGATTTAATGGCCAGAGTTCAAGAGGAGCAGGAGAGACAGCATCAGCCTGGAAGAAGGGGGACATGGAGATGACCCCAGGATGAAGCTCTCATCCCAGCTTCTGGGCAGCTCCAGACAGTGCTGCCCCCAGGGTACCCAGAGGAACCACCTCCGAGCTATTAGGAGAGGAGGAATGGCCCAGATTGAGTCTCATTAAGGCAGTTACACGGTTTACAAGCTTGTTATAACATCGGAGCAGGGAAATGTGCCGGTCGCTTCGCTAGCTGAGCGCGGACAAAGCAGAGCCTGTTCCCCCCAAAGGAAAAGCCTCGTGCTTGGCCGGGGCTGACGTCAGCCCCTTTTCGATGCACAAATGCAACGGGGACACGGGCAGTTCGCCAGCTGGGGACAGCAGTGCCACAAGCGCCGATCTGCCTCTGAAGTGGACACAACAGCAGCCCCCAACACGAGCTTCTTTCAGCCAAGCGCCCCGGTGCAAAGCTGCATTTGCAGGCAGGTACGAGACAGCGGGGCTTGCAGCGCATCACCCTGCAGGGAGCACTCTGCCTGCTCCTCGCCAGTTAAAGACACACATAAAGCACAGAGCTCGGGGATTAAAAGACTCCAAGAAGCAGTTTCTGAAGGATGGGGGAGGGGAGCTGCTTCAGTTTAAGTAGTTTTGCTTTATTCCACTCATGTCTCTGCACTCACAGTGCACCCTGACGCCCTCCAACAGCACAAGCTGCCCGCGGCACTGCTCCGCTCCAGCCAGGAACAAACAGCACCAGCATTCAGTGCTGAGCTGTCAGAGCTGATCAGAACCTGGGGACAGATCCCCAGACACGGCCTCTCTTCACTGAGTTAAAAAAAAAATAAAAATCGGTATCTTATCTAAAAGTAAGAGACCCCGTGAGCGGGGCTCCCACGCCTGGCACAGCGGCTCCCCGGCCTTCGGGCAGGCACCAGGAGCAGACACCACGTCCGCAGCACACTGTAACAAGGACAAGGGCAGAATTACACAAGTTGTAATTCCCCGGAAAGATTTTACTTACAGCTTTGCAGAGGAGGACAGATTAACCCGGTTTTTGCCTTCTGGGCATTAAAAAGAACTTTTTGAGCAACCTCCTTCAAGCAAACTCACTTCACTGAGAGGAAAGTTTTCCTCTTACTTCCAACTTTGGGCAGAGTTTTGGCTCTCATCACTGCAGCAAGGTGCGAGTCATCAGACCCAGCAGGAGAACCGCATCCTGCACGAGCCACGTACCACTGCCTGCAGCCCACTCACCTCCTGCATACATAACAGCCAGCATGATGGAGGAGATCCACGAGACTTTGCTGCTGGATGCATTGAAGATGACCTCGATCTCTTTGAAGAACACAGTGATGGATTTGGGGAAGGCATAGGAAAACCCAATGGAGATGAAGGCTCCGATGACAACAGCCCATCCCCACCCTCCTTCAGGAGGGGTGTATCCCACAGGGCCTCCGATGGCCGGTGGCATCTTGAAGCAAGTTGGCGATGACTCAGTTGGGGTTCAAAGATCTGCAAAAGGACAAAGTATTGTTTCAGCTGAAAGCAGAGGGCTGCATCTCCGCTCCCGGGGGTGCAATAGCACGGCCACAGCCCCACTGGCCAGGCTGGCACGGCACCAGTGCCCCAGACCACCTCCAGGAGAGCTGAGCCCAGGGGCGAGCACGTGGGGCTTGCCACACACCGGCCTCAAGGCCATCCCAAAGCATATGCTCAGATTGCAGCTGGCCTTTAAGAGCCCTGGCCAGCAGGTATTTATAAGCAACAAATTTCAGACATGATACCCTGCCCTAGGCTGAAAAGGGCAGGCAGTGTCTGTGCCAGCAGCAGCCGGGGCACAGCAGTGAAGCAGGCAGGGCTACCGGCAGCACTGGGGCAGAGCCCCCACAGCTTCTCCAGGAGCACGATCCCAGCACCGCCCCGGCACACCACGAAATCTCAGGAAGCCCCAGGCCACCCAGAGCAGCACATCCAGGTTATTAAACGCCGACACACCAGGGGAAATGAAGTCCACACGCAGGAGCCAGGACACCTCCACTGCTGCAAGCAGGGAGCAGGCAGGTGTCACAGCACAGCCACCAGCCCGGCCGGCCCTGAAGGTCACAGGCTGGGGCTAAACTTAGCCTGAGCAGTGACGGGGAAGGCTCCCACTCACTGCCAGCACTGCCCAGGGATGGGAGGTGGGTCTGCCCGGAGCAGCCCCGGCACAGCCCAGCTCCCAGAGCACTCCTGGCCCAGCTGCAGCAGCCCCTCCTCCCCTGCCGAAAGGGCTGCAGCGGGTTTCACCAGAGCACCCAAGCATAAAAACAATTCACCTTTAAAGCTCAAAACCAGAAGGGATTAGAAAAGAAAATAAATGGGGAAATGTCATCCAGGCTTGCTGAAGTGTGGAATTCCCTTTGAGAGGCTGATCCGGAGGGATGTGGAGACCGGCAGCGTTGGGCAGCTCACGCCTTCCCCATGCTGCAGCTGCTGCACAGCTGGATCAGTATCACCCCCGGAGCTGGGGCTACTCGAAAAACAAGGCTGCTTCAGGCAGAGAGCAGCACCAACTGCCCCAGGGAGGAAACGCAACCAGAGCAGCTGCTCACAAATGGGGTTTGCACTATGCAAAGCAAGAGGAATTGCTCCAGTTCCCAGAACTCCTGTGAGCACCAGCAGATTTTAGAAGACACTTTGACACCCTGTGGCTCTCCCTGGCCTCACAGCCAGGGACCCCTGCCCACATTAAGCACCATCAGCCAAGGAGGGGGACAGGGGGCTCCTTCACCAGAGCCCACCCCTCGCTCTGCAGTTCTCTGCTCGGGTTTCCATGTGAAGGCAGAGCCCCCTTCGAGAAGGAGAGCTCTCTCCAGAGCTGCCCCGGGTCACACGGGGCACAGCGACAGCGCCAAAGCAGCGTGGCTGGCTCGGAGCAGCGCAGCCTCCTATTTATAGCACGCATCCGCTCAGGCTCATGGCGATTACCATCTCATCCACAGCTGCTCATGTGCCAGCACCTACCTGGCACATCCCCTCAGCACACCACACAGCACTGTGGGTGCCCGCTCTGTCACTCTGGTGCGCAGCCGAGGCTGGGATCTGGGTCCCAGCTGAAGCGCAGCTGGTGGCCCCAAGTCAGGGGGAGCCCTCGCTCCCACCTGGCACCGCAGGCACCAACGGCAGTTACTGGATATGTCACCAGGTTTGCCAGAGCCACCCGACACCCGGACATGCTCAGGTGATGCCCAGGACCCACATGGGGCGAGAGGAAGCCAAGCACGGGAGGCCGGTTTCTGTAAGCCGCTAAGACTGGTTTAGCCCGACCCAGACACCAGTTTTTCACTGGCAGGATATTTTCCTGCGTCCCAGCCAGTGCGACACATGACCATCACGAGCAGATCCCAGCCACCCTGCGCTCCAACAAAGGAATCATTGACAAGATGCTGCCCCAAGCACGTCCACAGCTGAACTATGCCCAGGAGCCAGAGGAGACGATTCCCCTCTCAGACCCCTGAGGACCTGCAGCAGCGCCGAGTGTCCCACTCAACACTGGCCAAGCCTCCACCAGCAGGGCCCAGCTGCAGGCCGGTACCCACAGCAGAGCCCGGAGCCAGCACTCCCCCGCAGGCACCAGCCGCCAGGGAGGAAAGCGCCAGGCTCTGCTGAGGCTCATCGTGTTCCTTTGGCTCCGTCTGGGGAGCCGGGCTCCCACCAGCCCCTTTCTGGGAAGCCGCCACGAGCACCGGGGTTTGCTCACCACCACTTTCCCGCACAGGCTGCGCACTGGAGTTTCCAGCAACCTCTTGCTTTGAGTCATATTGAGCTTTCACAGAGCTCAGTGAACTTTAAAGCATCATCTAACTACACTAATCTGTCTGAAACATTTCTAGAAGTTGGGACCACCAGGTGTTAGCAGTAAAAACTATCAGCAAGGAATATAATCTACTTGTTAGCTTTTATTGCCAGTAGTTTTAATTAGTGCTATCTAAAGCAAAAGCTGGGGGGTGCTGATGAGGTGTTGGGGATTTTTCCCCTTTGCTCCTGAGACACACACAGGTTTAATTCTTCCACCACTCCCGAGGAGCCCAACTGCAATTACTGTGGCTTGGTTCATCTATTTGTTCTCTCCCTGTGAGCTGCATTCCTCCTCCTGCGGGCACTCAGGTGGCATCCCTATAAAATAAAAGGCTTTGGGCGGGTTAGACATGACCTCTCTTGCTGTGCTGAGCCACACTGAGAAAAACCTTGAACGGCTTGAGCCCGTGAAGCAAGACTCCCAAAGCCTGATGCCAGAGGGTTTACAGGATGAGTTCTGCATGCCACAACATTTTTCCCTGACTCACTGAAAACCCTTATTAAGAAAGACCAGTTTTAGAAAGCTCTTCCTTCAATCACATTAAGGCTTCTTGCTGACTTCCTCCTTGCCCCCACACAAAAGTAGTTTCAAATGAGAGAAGAAAAAAAAAGCCCGTGTAAAGCAGCCAATTCAACTGGAGAGCTTCTCTCCTCTCTGCAAAAAGGGAAAAAAACATCACTCAGAACACAGTTATGACATTTACAGCTCTGTTTTGGAAGAGCTGCAACTTGTAAGACGTGTATGGAAATCAAACTCACAGCTGCCAGGCAGCCAGCTACAGTTTGCCCTATTAGGAAATCAAATAACCATATTTGCAGTAATTAAGACTGATGAGACCAAGTAATGACTGCGAGTATCACATCTGCTCCCCGTAAATGCCTTGACTAATCCACAGGAATGGGTAGCCTACAGCAACCCTCCTCTGCACGGCAGCGGCGAGGGCAGGAATTGAGGCTCCTTGGGCAATGAGGACTGCATCATCGCGAAACAGATCCTGCAGAAGACTCAAACCCTCTCCATCTCCCAGGTCCCACGCACAAGCACTGTTATCCCTTCTCCTGAGGGGCTGGGAACAGGAAGATTTCAAGACTTTTAGTTACATAATGTGGAAAATTGCTGTGCTTTTAAAAGCCCCAGATTGGCAGGGCTCCAGGGCAGAAAGACAGAGGCTCACATTTATAAGGCACTGCAAATGCCGCAAAATATTTCTGGGGCAAATCCTTTATGAAAGTGTCCTCACACCACTCCTTTCCGGGCGCAGAGGAAGAGGGACATCCCCTGCCCACGCAGGGGCCATGCCCGGGCACCTCGGTCCCCTCACACACCCCTCCTGCCCCAGCGGCCTCCCCTGCCCTGCCAGGCTGAAAATCCTCTCCCACGGCGCTGGGGCGGCTCATGGGGCTGGGGACGGAGAAGGGCAGGCAGCAGAGCCCCCCGGCTTCTGCCCCGCGGCGCATCAACCTCCCTGTGCTGCTGCAGCTGGAGCCTCACCCAGCACCCACAGAGCTCATCCCAGCACCCCTGCAGGTGGGCTGCCTCCGCTCCCGGCCATCCACTCCTCTGGTGCTCTCCTGGCTCCAGAGAGGGACCCAGCAGGCCCTGGAACAGGATCTCAGCAGCAGCAAGGTCCCCGGGAACATCCCTGACACACAACGTGGGTCATCAGCTGAACCCAGCCAAACACTGTCACCAAAATGCCCAGGCCAGGCAGGATGGGCACAGAGCTACCCCTTCCTTCCCAAGGGGGCTCACCCCAAGCCCCCAGCAGAGCAGAGGGACATGGGAAGGGGACACTGCTCCCCAGGAGCCTGGCAAGCACCCACTCCCACCAGCTCCATCCCAAAGTATTATCCAAACGAGAGCCTGGAACACACCCCATCCTCCCCTTCTCCACAGCGACTCAGAGCTCAGCAGGCAGTGGGACAGCACAGGGCCACACATCCCCCCGGAGACCCCAACCACCCCTTCTGGCCCCTGAAGCTGAACTGAGATCTCGCACTTGTTGCTGGGGAAATGGAGGTGCTGGCAATCACCAGCTGTTGGCAGCCAATAACCTTTATAGCTACAAATCTGGCCTTTTTTCTGGGCAGAAGCAAGATGAAATAGAGATTGTTAGGAGCTAATGAGACACCACCACTTTCACCAGTTCTAAGCGGGTTTATAGCATTAAGCATGGATCTGTAATTCCAGCGAGCACCCGTAGCCGGGGTTTAACCTGTCGGCACATGGCCTACGTGACTGCCCAGTGCCTGCGAGGGCTCTGCACCGGGACAATGGCCGATTGAGGCCCTGCTCCCGCTCATCCCGCGGGGTGAGGCAAGGTCAGCAGCACGGGCAGGGAGCCCTGGCAGCCGACAGCCCGCACGGGCGAGCACAGGGGTTTTGCCAGAAGCGGCCCGTCCCGCTCAGCGCCTCTCGCCACCGGGGACGGCCAGCGCCCTCAGACGTGCCCCGGTCTGCCAGCCCGGTGAGCCAGGCCGGGCCGGCAGACAGGCAGACGCCACGGGCCAGCTGCCCTCCTCCCAGCCCAGCTGCGCCCGCCGCCTGCGCGAGCCCCAGCCTGCACAGGCACAGAGCAGCCCACTCGCCCCACCGGTGGCCAGCGCTCCCCAGCCCTTCCCTGCACACTCGCCACAGGTCTCTGCAGTGGCCAGAGCCACCCAGCCACTCCAGGATGGCTCCCAGTGCCACCAGCACGTGAAAGACCATGAGCTGCCCTGCAAAGCCAGACTTTGGGATGGTTTGTCAGGAGCTTTTGGGGGGAACAACCAACCCAACAGAAGACAGGCAGCTATTTCTGCCTTCCAGACAGATACCAGATGAGCTCCCGTCCCAGCTGCCAAGCCCAGTTATAGCACCAGTAACGCTCAGCCTGTCTGAGCAAGGACCAAACATCTTACTGGTACAAGAAAGTGTGAGGTGAAGCTTAAGCAAGCTCTCAACAAGACCAAGGCAGAAAGCTGGGCTTATTTCTATACCAGAGCCTGGCCATGGCTCTCCCAAAGCCCTCTGACCCAAAACCCTGCAGGCAGGTTACAAGAATGCCATGCGAAACAGCTCTGACGGGCATCCTGTGGGCTCACATCAACTTCAGCCCCATGCATGGCACCAGAGCCCCCTCTCCAAACACCCCACGAGAGGACGGCTCACCCTCGGGCAGCAGGGGCTGGCGGCCGCCCACCCCATGCTCACAACCTGTCTCACTGCTGGTGTTTCACTCCCAGAGCTGCGGGGCTGTGGAGAGGCTCAGCCTGGCTGGGCAGTTTCACAGGCAGGTTTGAAGGGACTCACCCAAAAAGGCACCCACTTCAGCAGCGCAGCCCCTGGAGCACAAAGTCCCAACCCTCCAGCTCAGCGGTGCCGAGGGAGCACGGGTGATAAAGCCCCAGACTCTGGTCATGCCCCCGTCCCTGAAAAAGGCTTCCTGCAGCACTGGCAGTGAGCCTCCCAGCCTCAGGAGGGTACAGGGGCGCTCAGCCCCTCCACAGGGTTTCACAGTCCCTTCTGCAGCACAAGCCATGCTCTGCCAGGGAGCAGAGCCGATCCTCCCCACACCAGCCATGCTCAGGAACACTCCTGGGACACCCCGTGCCTGCCAGGAAATCTTCAGAATGAAAAAAATGTGGTACCAAATAGCATCGGCATTCTTTCTTGAGACACCCAGTCCACCGGCCAGGGACGTGCCACAGGGTCACACAGCAGAGCAGGGCAGCAGGAGGCTGCAAAACCCCAGAAAGTCACAGTCAAAACATAACTGCCACTCTCGTCCCCAAGAGCAAGGTCTGAGCCGCCTTTGCTCCCAGGCACCACCATATTAACCTTAAAACCCCAAACCGGGGCAGAGGCAGCACAGGGATGGAAGTGAGATCCCCCGACACCACTCAGGTGACTGCAGTTTCAGGAATTAACTACAGCTCCACATGGATTTTCATTGGCTGCTGTACAACTCCCCACAGCAGCTTTAAGGGCACATTTGAAAGTGAGTCATACAGACACCGCTGCTGAGAGGCTCCCACTTTTCAAAAGTCACTGTTATAGGCTGATTCCCCAGAAGGAAATAGGAAAAGCCATAAAAGTGCAACAATGAGATTAGCATTATAGTGCTTAATGAGATGCAACTCACCTCCCTTAGCCTACGTGCAGTTTTTCAACTCCTCATAAAGGATATATAATGTAATAGCATGTAAGTCACTGAGTATTTTCCACCTTAGCTGCCAGATAAATCAGGCCAATTTTCTGAGATAGGAGCCAGCAGAAAGCACTCGCAACCATTCACACCTTTTTCAGGACCCACCTCCTGGGAGGGGAGGATGGAGGATGCTTCACACCTCCCCGGGGCCAGCAGCAGGCACCCGTGACTCTGGGGCAGGGAGGTTAGCAGTACACTAGCAAAACACCTGCTTGTAATTAAGAGATCCACCGCCCCAGTGATTAATCCAAGAGTGAGAAAGCCCCTTCTCAAAACAAAACACCAAAACCACCACAGAGGAGCTCTGGGGGTTTCTCCACGCCCCCCACCCCAGCACACACCAGCCGTTCCATGCACTGGCCCATTTCTCAGCCCTGCTCCTTCCCTTCTAGACACAGCCAGAAAAACCTCAGAGCAAAGACACCCAGGAGAATCAGCCAGCACTAAATTACCTCACTTAGCATGAAAATAGGATGCTTGTGCTCCACAAAAAGGCTTAAGGCTCACAGAAAAGCACAAAATCAGTATCATTAGATTTTGGGTTTCTCGTGATGCAACTAAAAAACAACCCCCATCGTTTTTCCTTACAAGAAACTTAAAGCCCAAGACCAGAGCAACCCCTGTGTGGGATGGGAGTCAGGCAGAAGGGGCTGTGGGGCACCCGGGTGAAGGACACAACTCCCACCTCTGATATTATTGTCCACCATTTCCCTGTGACCGTCCCGGTGGTGCTCCTCCTGTCCCTCCGCTCAGCTTCCAATTCCACCGGCATCACTCAACCCCTTTGTGACACATCCACATGGCCCTGGCCCACAGAACCCCAGCCGGGACCCCCACCCTGGGTGCAGCACCCCAGCGGCGTGTCTGCCGGGGCCTGCTTGCCCTCCTCAGCCCCCCAAACCCCTCATCCTGCCACAGGCCACCAGGCTTTCCCCAGTGTGGCTGCCGGGACACCAGGCCCTGCCGGACTCTGGGACGCCAGGGAAGGACTTGGCTGGAGCCATCAGCTCCAGGAGCGCTGCAGCAGCCCCTTGCCACCCAGAGCCAGGGTGCGCCGGCTGCCACGGGTCCCAGCTTCCATCACCGGCAGGCCCTGGCGTCCGGGTGAGGACCCCCTACACACCTGCGGGTGGGTGGGCGCCTCGGCACACGTGCACGGCTGCCGGGGTCCTCGGTGGGTGCAGACTCCTCCCTGAGCAACACAAAAACACACATTAAAGGTCGGGCACGGTCCCAGGGGCTCCCCCGAATGCAGTTTCCCCCCCCAGGCACGGGTCATGACACTAGAAGGACCTGAGCGATTCACCCACCCGAGTGGCCTCGAGCGGCCGAGGCCAGGCTCCTCGGGGGGAGGCACCCCAGGGCCGGGGGGAGCACCCCGGCAGGGAGCGGCGCCGGGTGCTGCCCCCGAGCAGTCGCGGGGGGCCCCACGCGAACAGGGCCCGTCGGGAAAGGGGGGAGCTTCCCACGCCGGTGCTGCGTCCCCCCCCCGCAGCTCCCCTGCTCTTATCGGGCACCAGAGACCGGGGATAATCACCTCTTCCCCCCGCACCCCGCCGCTATCGGGCACCCGCAACACGGGGCCCACGGACCCTCCCGCGCAGCCCCTGGGAAGAGCCCGGCCGAGCCTCGGCGGGGGAGGCCGTGCCCCGGCCTC
>JAOXNH010000013.1:6796493-6810886 GCA_028566575.1 Bartramia longicauda
CCCCGGCTCCGGGCCCTCCCGTCCCGGTCCCCGGGTGTCCCCGGCCCCGGCGGGGCTTCGGACCGGTTCCGCCGGCAGCGGGCGGGGGGCCGCGGTGGATGCGACCGGCGCGGCATCGGCTCGGGGGCTTCTCTTAACTTGTCCCGCAAGAGCGACACCCCGTCCGTCCCCCGCGGCACCACCGGCTGGGGCACCCACGGGGGGAACGGGGTGTCTCCCCCCCCCGCGCCCCGCCGCCGGAGGACTCGCTGCCTTTGGGTGGGGAACGTCGCAAACAGCGTTTGTGAAAATCCCTCAGCCCCTCTGGCGCCTGACTGTGGCACTTTACGTATTCACCACAAAATTGTGGCTGTGGCTCGCCTGAGCTGGCAGCTTCCCCGCGGGGGCAGTGACGTGCCCGTGGGGAGGCTTCTGGTGTGTCTGCCATCACTTCCGAGGGCACCAGCCCCCGGCAGCCTGAGGCTCCGTGTCCCCAGCAGCCGGGGACGGGCTGGATGCTGTTCCCCTCACGATTCGGTTTCGTGGGAGAAAACAGGCCTGGGCTCGGCGTGCCCAGCCGGGGGAGAGGAGAGTGTGCGGGAGAGGCCCTGGCTGGCAGCGTGTCCCCATCCCAAGCAGAGCTCCTCACCCTCTGGATGTGGAACTGGCGGTGGCACCCGGGCATGGGGTCCTCGTCACTGCCCCCCGTGTAAGGAAGGCTGCACAGAAGGAGGGTTACCTGTGGATGTTCCTCTTGAGCTGCTGTCTCCCACAGCCTAACGATGCTAATTGTCTTCTGGGCCGCATGTCTGATGCTCTAATTTGTTTTAGAGCCAGAAGTGTGGTGCAGTCCAGCTGGGGAGGGGAAGAAGGGCAGGAGCAGTGACACTCCGCAGATGGAGCCCGCAGCAGCTGCAGGGGAGGCACGAGCGCGCTCATATCAAAGGAAACCACTGCTCCTGGCCGTGGCAGCCAGCGCGCTCCGGGGTGTGCTCCGTGCGTGTCAAGGCACTAAATGGACCAGGTGCACGCGATGAAAGGCGACCAAGGACTACGGCAAACTCATTCACCCACTTCTGAGGCAAAGGCAGCGTAAGCCAGAGAGTGAGTGGGTGGGAGGTTTTCTTGACACATCTCCCCCTGCGTGACGCAGCCCAGGCCTCAGGGAGAGCTCTGCACTCTGTTTTGCTTAGGCAACAAGATGAATAATAATTTAAAAGGGCAATTTTGGATCAAAGTGCCACTGAGCTTTGCCATTCTTTAACATCCTTGCCAGGCCCAGTGCCACCAGCAGCAGGGGGGAAAGTGCCGCGGGGGGATCCCAGCTCCCGGGTTCCTTCCAGGGGACCCAGGAGTGCTGGGACGAAGGAAGCTGTCTGACAGCCGGGGAGCGTGTCCTTTCCCTGTCGCTGCTGCGGGATGCCCCGAGCACGGCCACGTGTCGGAGAGTCGCAGAAGCCGGGAGGGCAGGCCTGGCAGAGCCCGGGGGAGCGGGAGCTGCCGGGGCAGCGACGGGCTGGAATGGCAGCCGTAGGACTGAGCTGCTGCTGCTGTTTCTTCATCTGGTGGAAGGTGGAAAGCAGTCCTTCCTGTCCTGTGCCACCACATTTTTGTCTCCTTTAAAAGACGGATTTAATATTAATCCCATTAGGAATTTTTTTCTTGTGAGGAAAACAGGATATTGTTTCAGGATATTGGGCAACAAAGCTGTCCTTGAAAAGCAGCTCTGAGCAGCCTCGCGGTCCTGCTACTGGCTGCATTTGTTGTGGACACTAATCGAGTTGAAAGTCGGGTACAGCCAAACCATTTCACTTCCAGAGTCCGAGAGAGGCCACGGCGGAGCAATTCGGGTCCAGGTTTTCTGTGTCCTGTTGTAAACACTGAGAACCTGTAGTAATCTTAAAATATAATCATTAGCTCTGGTTTCTCTTGGAATTAATGTCTCTAGCAGGCGTGAAAGTCTAACCCACTCATCTGTCATGAGTACGCATGTCCTGCTTGATAAGAGAGGTAACAACATGAGTCCAAATCCAGGAATTATTGGAAATCTCTTGGGAAAGTCTGTTCTTTTGAGATATCTATCCTAGTTTCCTGACTAGGCTTTGGAAAAAGGTCTTCTGAACTTTTGGATTCACATTTCACTTTAACTAGCTTCCAGGCTTTGAGTTTACTGATCATAGCAACGCTGTGACAATGGATGGGGAAGAGAAGGCGTCGGAGTGCTGTCCTCGGGGGACGCGCAGGTTCTGCCTCCCTCGGACGATAAAGGCACGACATTGTTCAGGGGTGTGTTGGCGTAACGGCCTCTGTCATTGTTTAGAAAATCATCTGTCTTGGGAAGAAAGTGTCCGCTGATAAGGTGTTCAAAATGGCCACTAATGGCCACAGAAAACCTCCGCAGTTGTGGTCGTCTTGACGCTCTTTAGGTCAACACTTCTCCTTGCCCATTCTCGCTGCTCCGAGAGATGCATCCTCCGCCTGCCGCCAGCCTCACACACACGTCCCGGGGGACACAGACGGGGGCTGTGTCTCTGCAAAGCGGTCTGGGGTCTGGACAGCAGTGGTGGCCTCAGCCGGACCTGCGTCTCGGCATGAAGAGGAGCTGGGGTTTTCCTCACGCTTGCTCCTCATGTTAATTGCACCCAAATTGTGTTACCCAACAATTTTACTTCTCAAAATCAGTTGCAGGGGCACAGCGTGACCAGTGAAGGGTGAGACAAATCCAGTGGTTTGGGGCATGAGATCACGGAATCACAGAATTACAGAACTGTCAGAGTTGGAAGGGACCTCTAGAGATCATCCAGTCCAACTCCCTGCTAAAGCAGGATTGCCCGGAGCACATCCCTCAGGACTGCATGATGTGCGATGATGTGAGGCCAGCAGAAAGAGGACAGTCTCCGGCAGTGTCTCCCGGCTCCCTGGCCGAAGGGTAGCTGCCACCTCCCTGTGAGCCCCGGGGGAGGTGGGAGAGGCACATGCCCGGAGGTGAGCTTGCCCCACTGCTGCCGGATGGGAAGAAGGCTGCCTTCGCTTTGGCCCGGCTGCTCTCCCTCCTGCCTCAGGAAGATGAGGCTGTGCTCTGCCTCCTGCCCAGCTCCAGCCCACATCTTCACTGTCAGCAGAAGGATGCTCTCCTTGGCCAGCTTGCCTAGAAATAAGGGGTCCTCGACCTCATGGAGACCACACAGCAGATGTTGAGAGATGTCACACGTAGGCCGTGCTCCTCCCTTGACCCTTGCTCTCTGCCTCTTCCTCATCCTCTGAGGTGGGAGCTCTCTGGCTGCTTTCCATGGGCTCCTCGTGCTGCCTGCACCAGCACGTTGCCGGCTGCCAAGGAGCTTATCTGGCACAAGAAATAGTATCTCTCTTCCTCTTCCCTTGCTGTCCCTGGAGCCAGCGGAAAGTGATGCTGTTGGATGTACTTTCCAATGCTAATTTGCTGCTCTGCAAGGACTCAGGAGGGTCTCTGCTGGCTCTTCAGGGAGTGTGGGTGCTGCTGTCCTTCCCTGCAGATTGCTGTCCCATATGTTCCCAGTGCAGTGACTCGTTCCTTCCACGCTCTCCTTCCCTATTTCCTGAGTCTTCCCACATCTTGGCAGCGCCGGTCCTCTGCTCAAGTCAGCGCCCATCCTGCAGGGTCCATAGTGGGGGCTGGCAGTGCCCCTGGAGCAGGCAGGGGCTGGGGCCAAGGTTTCCCCTGGCAGGGGGGGCTCTGTCCTCTGCCTGGAGGCCAATCTCACCCTGCGCCCCTGCCAGTGTGCAGGCTGCTGGGATGGGGCGTCTCCATGTGCTGTGGGTGACACAGAGGCCTGTCCTCAGGGTGATGCTGGTGGATGAGCACCCAACTGCAGCCCATGGGCACCGCTGTCCCCTTCTCCATGGGGTCAGTGCCCTCAGGGACACCCAAACCAGCCCGACCAGCCACAAGATCCTGTTCTGCCACATACACCTGGACGCTGGGATCATCTTCCTCAAAAGGCTTTCTGGCAGATCTGGGGACCCCTGAGGAAAGAGAGGCCCCAGGTCAGGCCATAGTGGCAGACGTACTCCTCACCGTGTCCAGCTCTCCCATGGGATCACTGCTGTCCCAGAACATGCTGTTTTAATGACTCTATTCCTGTTCTTGGGGTGGGGAGGAAAAGGTGGGGGCTTTGCAAAAAATTTAACCGTATCCTGCACCAAATAACTTCGTATGTCGATAATGCTGCCTCACCTGCATTTTACTCCCTCTTGTATCCCTGCCCAGAGAGCTTGTTCCCCGCTTGGTTCATGGCTCGCCTTGCGTGATCCCCAGCCGTCAGAGGCTGGTGGCACCCGTGGCCACGTCTCTTGGTCTTGAAAGAGACTGCAGCCCCTCTCCCTCCCCACACAACGCATCTTTAGGATCGATTTCCACTTTGGAGACTGGGCTGCCTCTGGGAGAATGGCACATGTGATGATCTCAGGGTAGCATCACCATGGGGATAAGCCGGAGCTCCAGGCTGCTCTCCAGCTCTGCTCCTGCTTCGCAGCGCCTGTAGCAGCTGTTTCCTTGGGATGTTGCACAAAGCCCGGCTCCTCTCCACAGTGCTTTAGTACTTGAGATTTTTGGTCCTGCGTCATCTTGGGGGAGCCTGGGGCGCTCAGAGAGCTGAAAAGGAAGGGGGAGGACTACAGGCAGCCTGGGAGCCAAGAGGATTGCAGCATCCTGCCTTCCGCCAGGCACAGGGCTTGCCCGGCTGGCTCTGACGCCTGTGTGTGGAGATGCCTCTCGGAGCACTGCGCCCACTGCCCGGTTGTGCAGGGTTCCCACAGCACCGGGGCTGCCGTTCCTGCTGCCTCTGCGACCCCCAGCCCTCAGCCCTCCCTGGCTGGGGGGACACCGGGGGGGCCTGGTGGAGTCGGAGCTTTGGCACATGAGCATGTGGAGCCCGGAGAGCCGCGGGGCAGGGCAGGAGGGTCAGGAGGCTCCAGGGCTCTGCTGGGCACTGCTTAAGAAGGAGGAGGCAAGCACTGGCCAGGGCAAGCACCACGGACCCAGGTGTGAAAGAGGGTGCTGCCAACCCCCCGGACGGCCTCAGCCGCCACCTGGGCACTCCTGGGTGATAAGCGGGGCCAAGTGCTCCGACCCGCGGCGTGCAGCCCATGTCTTGCCGTGGCCGAGGGCTGCCGCTGGGACGTCACGGCTGCGCGAGTCCCCAGGGAGGCAGCGAGCGCTGAGCCAAGCGCCTGCCGAGAACAGACAAAACACAACCCCCAGTATTTGTTCTGAAACCTGCCCAGAATTGCTTTGGCCTCGATGAGACTGGAGGATTATTTTCCTTAAGTATTTTTAAACCTGGAGCCTGGCAAGTACCAGAGGGCTGGGATTTCCTGGCGTGAGCCCACAGGTTGTGGACGGTGAGGAGCCTGCTCCTGCCTCTCCTCCAGGGAAGTTCTGACTGCCCAGTTCAGCGCGGCTGAGCTAGGATGACCGAGCCGGCAGGCACTCGGGAAGGAAGCCACCTGTGGAGCAGGCCCTGCGTGCCACCCCAGGGCTCCGTGTGTGCCACCCCAGGGCTCCGTGTGTGCCACCCTGGGGACCGAGCACCCATCCGTCCTCCCAGAGGCACTGCAGAGCTCTGTGCCGAGGCATTGCCCAGCCTGGGCTGCTCCGTGTCTGGGCGACTGTCAGGAAGGAAAGGCAGAAGTTCCAGGGAGGATGTCAGGGACGTGCTCACTCTCTCCTGTACCAGGAAGGGGAATGCAGAGCCCTTGGTTGAGCTCCTGATGGTTCAGAGTAGGTTCTTAAGCGGGAGCACCTCCAGAGCCCCATTCATGTCTGTGGAGTGAACGTGACCCAGCTTGTGAGGCTGGCACAGCTCCACACAGGGCTGTGGGGAGGCAGAGTGGACATTGGTCCATGTGTCTGTCCCCTGGTGCCCTGCCCAGGTGCCCCCACCACAGGGATGGCAGTAGCATGGGACCATCCAGCTCTACTCTCCCTCTCTGGGCTGGCAGTGCCTGGAGAGAAGGGCTGGCTCAATACCTGAAAGTTCCCCCGAAATAACCCCCCAGAGTGCATTGGGTGGTGAAATCAGGCAGAGCCAGCAGCGCCCCAGCCAGAGCGTCCGCCTGCCCATCTCGGCAGGAATGGCTTCCCTGGCCGCGTCCCGGGCACCGCGGCACTGAGGGGTGAGGACGGGTGAGAGGAGAGCGAACGCAGAGCTCTGTGCGCTGGCAGTTTCTTCGTGGCTGAGTTTGTGGGTGCTGCTGTCTCAGCCTTCCCTCGTTGGCAGGACCCACAGCAGGACGGCCACAGTTTGCCCCCGTTCAGCGCCGGTGAGCACACGACCCATTGTGTGCACGTGTAAATACACATTTGTGCTGCTTGTTCCAAAACCCCACTTGTTCCGTTCCCAACGAGCCAGCACTGACAATGCCAGGAAAGCCTCTGTCCCCCGGCTTTGTGTGACGGTGCCTGTTTGGAGGAAAGATCCCCGGAGAGGAGCTCGCAGCCGCTCCGTGCCCCGGCACAGGCTTGGTGTCGACAAGGAGCAGCCCCTGACTGCGGGCAGAGGGGGGGAGCCCCTGGGCTCTGCTCCCTCCCAGGACCCAGCTCAGCGTGTTCCCAGCCCAGGGAAGGAGGGAGCAGGGAGCAGCGCCCGTGGCCGGCGGAGCGGGGAGAGGGGGTGCTGGGGCCCCGGCACTGGCTGGAGCCTGGCCCAAAGGCTCCCTTGGAGCCGGCTCCTTCTGAATTGGGTCAAGTCCCTTCCCTGCACAAACACGGGCCTAAGTCCGGCACCACCAAAGTACACTGAAAGCTGGAGGCAGTCCTGGCCCCAGTACAGGCTTTTGGGACTTTGCCTTCTGCTGCTGGGGAGGCTGGGATTTCATGCCCTGCCAGCGCGAGGCTCAGGGCGGGATGTGGGATGCGGGTGGCTCGTCCCCGGGAAGTGGCTGCTGCCTCATTGGGGACCTGCCTGTGGCTGCATCTGCATCCCTCCTCCCGCCCCTGCCCCACCGGGATGCTCTGCCCACCCTGCCCGCTCTGCTGATGCCGCTCCTCTGCCTCCTCCTCACCCACAGCCCCCTCAAAATGCCTCCCGCATTCCTGCTGCCTCAGGGCTGGCTGCTCCCCTGGATTTGGGGGACAGTGCTGTCCGTAGTGGTGAGCAGGGAGGAGACTGCTGTGGAGGACACAACACGCTCACAGCCCCTGAGCCCTGCCTTCCAAGTCTGCGTTACCAGGGATAAGTTTGGGTAAATACTGCGAAGTGTCTGTCAAAACTAGCTCTCGCCAGCAAACTCAGTTCTGCTTCCTTCATGTGCTCTTTGTGTTTGGTTCACTCGAGCTCTGGTGGCTGAGCTGTACGGGCAGGAGAAGTTGCATAAAGTAGTTTAATGACTCTGATGTGCAAGCCAGGACTGCTTCTTCACCCGGGCCGGTGCCCTGCGAAATGTCTCCTGACCCCCCTCCCTGCCCGCCGCGGCACGGCAGCCCACGGCAGCAGCGCTCCATCGCCAAAAAGCCGCCCAAAAGAATCCTTGCAACAACCACAATTACCATCTAAACAAATCCCAGATCTTCCATAAACAGAGAACCGGGTTAAACGTGCCTAATAAGCTGCTCATTCTGAATTATCATCCCTGCTCTAATAATAGCTGATAAGTTGGTCTTTTGTGGGACAACAAACATTTCTGTTATTCCCCAGCCCTACTTCAGGATAAATAAAGGCAGCCCTTGTTTCTGAGCAGGAGGTCATGCTCCATCTTGGGATAAAGGCACTGCTACCCTTTCCCTGCTTTACAGGCTTAGAACAACAAAACGTATTGAGTGACACAAAAAGTCAGAGAAAATTAGAGCAGGAGCAGCGAAAGACAAGTCAAACACGCTGGCATTAAGCTCCCTTCACATGTGTGTTTAGCAGATAATTTGTTATCATCCCAGTCCAAAGTTAACCTGCTGTGGGAGAGTTGGCTGCAGCTGCAATGTTTCAGATTTCAATGCTTCAGCTGGGCGCAAACAAACCAAAAAAAATGCTATAAAAGCTTGTTTTTGATTAAACCTGTTGCTGCTGGGTACAAATACTTATTTTCTGGGTGGAAGTTCATTGGGGCACAAGCACCAACGATCATTAATCCCCAGTAAAGCACAGACTTTGTGCCCAGTGCGGTGGCTGGGCCGGCAGCAGCTCTCGCGGGGCCGGATGCCTCCCAGGTTCCACTTCCCCATCCCGAAATGGAGGGACAAGGGAGGAGGAGGAGAAGGATGCCAGGGTTTCCTGCTGCCCTCCGGCAGCCCTGGGGCTCCGGGCAGTGGTCCCTGCAGGCTGGGGTCTGCACGCTGGCTGGGCGGCTGCCCTCCCCTCCCGGCATTGCTCCCGAGCCCCCCACGCAGCTCCAGGCGCCCCAGCGCAGGAGCAGTCTCCACCGTCTCCATCTCCTCAGGCTGTGGGGCCACAGCAGGAAGCTGTGGTCACGGCTGTTTTTCTGTCCTCACTCATCTGCTATTCTTACACACCTCGGGGGGTGAGACATATTCCCACTGCCAGAGACGGGATTCGCCTCTGGTTCGCCTCGGAAAAGCGGGCACTGCGTGTTGGGGAGCAGAGGGGGCGGAGGGGCAGGCGCAGGGTCTGGGCTCACAGGAGACTTTTGTCACGGGGCCAGCAGCAGCCGCAGACCCTGATTCCAGTTCCCACGCAGCATCCCAGCCGCCAGCCCACTCCCGTCCCCAGCAGCATCCCAGCCGCCAGCCCCCCCTGCCTCCTCAGGACGCCCTGACCGAGCTCCCTCGGGACACCTGGGGCTCAGCGCTCCCGGGACGGGCATTTTGGGGTTGTCGCCGGGTCCGGGCTCTGCCAAAACCAGCTTGCCCAGGGGAGCCCAGCACTGGGGGCACAGGTTGGCCAGCCGGCTCCATATGCTGGTGGGACAATGCTGCATCAGGAGCAACGGCTCTGCCCGGGGTCACCATCCCTGGGGTGAGACCCCAGCCCCAGTGCCATGGGGGGCAGGAATGGCCACGCCGCTGCCTGCCAAGGCCCCTCACACCCCTGGGGGCTCTGCACCACGTCCCAGGCTCTTGTGTGCCTCTGAGAGCCCCAGGTCCCAAAGGTGCTGGCCACCCTTGGGTAACGGCACCCTCCTCTGCCGCTGGTCTCAGACCGAGGTTCAGCGGAGGGAGGTCCCGGGCAGGTCCCCATGTGTCACCGGCCACGGGCGCGCTGGGGCTGTGCGTGCACGTGGCCATGTAATGCCGTAACAAGATTACCCTGCGACATGGTGACTGTGAAATAATCCACAGTATCATTCAGTAAATCCCGGGATCCAATTACCCTTCCACATGACACCCCTTCCCGGGTGCAGGGAGGCTGGGGGGCAGCAGCCCAGTGCCCTGCCTCTCCAGCGCCCGCTCGCTCGGCTCCTCCGCTCCTCTGCACCTCTGTGTCATTTAAGATTAGCAAAGTTTGTGTTAACCTGTGGGAGCTCCAACCCTCTGCCAGGCTCTGTTGTGTTTTCTCGCCCGGCTGCGCGCTCCCTGGCTCCGTGCTGACCTCCCTGCCCAGCCAGCCTCGTGTTCCCTCCCTGCCCCAGCAGCACCGCACCCTGTTGGGCGGATGTTCAGCTGGCCCAGCGGCCACACAAGCATCCCTAGGATGGAGACAGAGCTGGCCCAGCCATCCGGGAGGCCTCGGGATGTGGGAGAGGTGTGTGGTGGTGCCCTGTTGAACCCAGCCACACAGAGCCCAGCACACACCGCGCCTCCCTCCGCAGCACAGTTGTTTGCAAACAGTTTTCCAGGGCATTTTCCTTGTCCCAGCAGCTGCTCCCTGCAGCCAGTGTATCCCTTTCTGTGAGAATAAAGCCCGGGGCACGGGTATGCCAGCACTGCTGGCCCCAGCAGCGGTGCCAGGGCACGCTCGGTGCCCCGCAGCCGGTTCGGCGCGCTCGGCTGCCGGCGCCGCAGTCGCTCCTGGCCCTGGCAGGTGCTCAGACACCAGCGCTGCTGCCAAACCAGGCAGGGAGGGTGGCCAGCTGCAAATTTCGGCTTCATTTTTGGAGCCTTTGAATCGTTGGCCAGCAGCCAGGTTTGTTATTTGTTAGTCTAAGTATTTTTTTCCCAAGTGAATTTCGAGCTGGCAAGAGGAGCCGGGCAGAGAGAACTTGGCGGGGGGCCCTCAGCATCCTCCACGCTGGGGGAGCGGGGCGAGGGCAGGATGCTGCGGTGAGGTCCGCCCTGCCCGGAGACCCCAGGAGCAGCGCAGTGGGCTGTGGTGGTGCCGGCAGAGCCCTCACACCAGGAAACCTGGAGTTTCACCTCAGCTGCCAGGGGAATACAGCTGAAACTCCCACACACGGTGGTCATGGACCAGCCTCTCTGGAGCAGAGTCGGCACCTCTGCAGACCCCTGACGCCGTGCAGGGATCCATGGGGTGCCAGAGGCTTGTGACCCCAAGCACGGCCCCCCAGGGTGAGTGGGGGATTCGTAACACCCCGTTCTGTCTGAAAAACCCCGGGGTCCCACCTGAGCCAGGGCCGAGGCCATGCCGAGCCTGAGGTCTGTGTCCCGGCCGGGTCGGCTCAGCTGGGAGATGGAGCCCGCAGAGGAGCACCTCGGCCCCACACTCGGACCCTCGCTGTCCGGCCACCCCCCGGCACAGGGGACTGCTCTGAGTCACAGCTTTGGGCTCGGGCTGTTTGAGTTTACCCAGCCCAGGGGTGAAAGGCTCCCGGCTCCTGCTCCCGGCCATGCAGCCGCAGGGGCACAGGAAGAGCTCAGGGGCACTCGGGCTCGGCAGGGTGGCCCTGGGAGCTGATGAGGAGACACCACAGCACCTGGGATCTGCCCTGGCCTCCAGCCTGTGCAAGCAGAGTCAGTGGGGATCAGGAAACCAAGTAAAATAAGGGCAATTTGCAGGGGAATAAATTGCTTTTCCACCTTGGAAACAGGAGCCTCGGGTCCATTTCCCTCCAGGAAAAAAAAAGCTTTGGAAGGGAAGGGCCAGGAGACTGCCTTGGAGGGCAGTAGCTGTGGGACAGGGAGCCGTGGGGCAGGCAGACATGGGACCAGGGACAGGACCATGGCCAGGAAGCAAGTGCCAGCAGGAGGGAGCCTGCTGGTCTCTGGCAGGAGCAGGGCGCAGGCGACTGGAGCGTGTCCTGTGGTCCCCCCCGCACTTCCCCACTCCCCGCTGCCTTCCCTGCCATTGTTCACAGCCCCGGCTGCCCTTCCTCCCTGCCACCCGCCTGCCCTTCCGCCCCGGCTCCCCACACACCACCTTGCAGGCAGTGCCCGTGCCCCCCTGCCACGGCACGTGTCACCAGCTCCTGGGGATCTGGGACCAGGGCACCCTCCCCTCCTGCCTGCCCCACAGCCCAGCCGCTGTGGGGAACAGCATCCCAGGGGTGGCAGTGACCAGCACCTCCTCAGGAGCCAGCCCAAGGCCAGGAGTGGGGCCAGGATCCGGCCCCCCACAGCCCGGGATGCTGACAGCAGCCGGAGACAAGGGGCTTCGGCCACCTCCTGCTGCCCCGTTGGCCTCCCTGTTCAGGCGGATAAAGCCTCCATGATCCCAGCCCCAGGCAGAGCCATTTCTGTCACATTACTTCATTTCCCTGACATTAAGATGGTGGATTTTGTAAGGAGACCTTTCCGCAGAGCTGTCTGTTATTCCCGTGGCTCGGCAGCTGCCGTTCGCCGGCCACCGCAGCGGGGCCACTGCCTCTCTTGAACAGGCAAACCCACCCCATCGATGGCCGCGTCCCCGCGGGCTGCGAGGCTGCTCCTGCCCACGGAGCAGGAAGGACATCGGTACCCAGCGCACGGCACAGTGCCCTGCAGCCCTCTGCTCTGGGGGGACAGTCTGGACCCCTGGGGGTGGGACCCTGTGCAGGGACCCCACCAACCCCCCCAGCACAGGGCCAGCAGCCTCGCATGCAGGGGGCCCCCAGCGCCACGGCTCCCAGCCCCAGATCAGCCTGGAAGAGCGGGGGATTAATGACCTGGTTTGGGTGTTTGCTTTGGGCAGAGCCCTCTCTGCAAACCAGAGTGCCCTGGGGCCTCCTGCAGACAAGGGTCTGGGAATGAGAATGAGCTCCCCTGGTGAGGTGCAATTTGGGGAACGTGAATGGGGGCTCCAAAACTGGTTGCAAAGAAAGAGATTAAGATCACTATTTGTCCCTTTTTTTCCTTTTTCCTTCCTACTGGAGCAAAAATATTCCTGTTTATTGCTATAAACCCTTCGGGGGGCTGTATGGTAAACTCCCAGTGGGAATTACTGTCTCAAGAGATCAGAGATCCCGAGAGCATCCCCTTGCCAAATTTACAGTTTCTGTTAGCTCTAATCAGCCTTGTTTATCTCTCCCTGCGGTGGTATTTGGGAAACGAGTCCAGGTCAAACGTGGGACAGTTCCCTCATTGTTATCAGATATCCCAAACCCTCAGGCCACACCGAACCCCTCACAGCGTGGACACCTTCCCCGCGCTCTCCGGGAGCTGGCTCTGGGCTCCTGCTGCTGCTCCGGCTCGGAGCGAGCTGCCGGCAATGGGCCGGGCGAGGAGGAGTCCCGGCCACTCCTGGCGCAGGCGGCCACGCTCTGCCCCATCATCCCAGCCACGGCCCAGCTCCCGCAGCCACCGGCCACCACTCAGCAGAGCCACGGGACCCCACAGCCCCGTCCGCCCCAACCGCTCGGCCCTGCCTGCTCCCGGAGCGGGGACGGCTGCGATGTCCACACGCCCACATCCTCCCCGCTGTATATTCTTCCTAGGAAAATAAAGCATCACTGTCCTATTAATTATGTGAGTTATGGAGCAATATTTTTCCCAGAGTCACCTACTGGTTCACATATTCGTTTTCCAGGCAGCTTAGCCAGTAGCCTGGCAACACGGTGACCTTATGCTCTGCTCAGCTTTGAGCGTTATATTAGCCACACTGGACTCTCTCCACTGCTCCATATTGCTGAGCCCCTCATTAGTACAATTAATAAGCCGCTTCTGTCAATTCAATCAAATGCCAGGCTCGACAGCAGGAGAAAGCTTTGGCAGATCAAGTAGGGGAGATTCTGGGTAGCACTGGGAAATTGCAGGAAACCTTTCATCTCCCCCAAGGAGCTGAACAAGAATGGAATTGTGGGATTGGGATTCTCTCAGGTCATGTTTATTTATCGCCGGCTCGTTAGTATAATAAATCAGGTCCCCTGTCACTTTGAATGAAGTCATAGGTTTGCTGGAAGGAACTTGGCAGAACACCTTGATATTATTAGTGATGGTGCAGACAAAGCCTCATGGAAGGCGATGCCCTGGCCGGGGAGCGCAGGCACCCTCACTCGCCCCTGCGCATCCCTGCGCCCCGCCGGCAGAAGGCCACCTCTAGCCTGGGCCAGCACGGTCATCCCAGGGCAGTTCCCGGGGACAGAGATGGTGCCGGGACACACCGTGGGGCGCAGCTGTGAGGGGCCAGCAGCGTGGCCACAGCGAGGAACGTCCCAGGTACCTGGCAGCCATAGAAAGGGACACTTCTCCCTGCTCCTGCTGCCTGCTCTGGGAGACCGGTGCTGGGGACATCCCGGTCCTGGCCCTGCTCTCCTCCGCCTGCGCCTGCTGCCAGAGCAAAGCACTGGGCGGGCGATGCGGGCGCGGGTCCTCCGCCGGCCGTCACGTGGATCAGGCACACGTGATGGTGCTTTGCCTTTCACACCTCCTGCCTCCTGCCAGACTTTGCCCTGGCTCTGACGTCCGCCTGCTCTTTGGATCCCACACCGGCTCCAGAGCTGCCGCGGTGTCCGGAGGTGCTGGGCAGGACGCGGCTGAGGCTGCAGGGCGGCAGCAAAGGCCCAGAGCTCGCGTGGCTGCGTGGCTGTGGGTCCTGAACATGGTCGGTCCCTGCATCCTCTGAGCAGGATCTGCAGCAGCAAGGGACCGGGAGGTGGCTTTGCAGAGCCTTCAGTGTGTCACCTCCCCCTTAACCGGGCACTCCAGCCGGGGTGAGGGGTTGGGGTGCTCTGCCAGAGATGCTGGGGAGGTCACGGTCTCCTTCCTGAATCTGGCACTTTTCCGTACCGGAGAGCAAACCTGCGGGGCAATTCCTACCCTACTGCTGGACGTGGTGCTGGGTGACAACGGGGAAGAGCTGTGACTGGTCTGTCATAGTCTGAGTGTCCCAAATAGAGCAGCACCAGGGATGTGTATCCCAAAACCTCCCCAGGAAATCATTTGATCTGTTCTGATGATAAAAACATAAATCTGAATAAAGTCAAATTTTCTTAAAAGATTAATTTCTATTCAGTTTAAATATAACTTAAAGGTTATAAAATAGCAGCTCAGTTTATCACAGTATTTGGTCCCAGTTCCACAGACTCTGAGCTGGGCCTGCACATTGAAATGCAGGGTCACCCGACCAGCGGCGGGAGCCTTCCCCAGGGCAACCCGTCCCCATCCCCGTCCCCAT
>JAOXNH010000013.1:6832996-6851535 GCA_028566575.1 Bartramia longicauda
ACCTTCACACCGAAGACTAATCCTACTGTAACACAGTTACCTCTACCTGAGATGAAGTATCTGAATTTCGTGTAATCTGTTTTAAAACTGTTACTCAATTAGTTAATCTTGGCCAGATGGACTGTTAGTCCGCAAAATCTGCCACTTCGAGAAGTATTTTAGGTGTTAAAGACAAGACTTTCATTGCATTGTCTAATGTATCTTAAAAGTGAGGAACTGTAGGTATGTACGGGCCGAAAGCAGGACAGAATCTAGGCCTGTTGTGCTGCTGCTCTCCCTGCTGGGTTGCTCCAGCTGCAGGGCTCTCCGGGGCAAATGAGGCTTTCTCCAGTCGGTCATTTGTACCTAACAGTTGGGAAACTTTGGAAGCAGGTGCTGGGGGAAAAGTGACCCATCATTGTTTCCTGTTTGCAGTTCTGTGGAGCAGAGAAAACAATCTGTAGTACATACCTGTATGAAACAAATCACTTTCATTCTTAAATATTTATTAGATAGCATGAAAATGAATGTTGAGGCTTATTTCATAACAGCAAGTATTTGAAACAGAGCTGCTCTGAAGTGTTATGTTCTATTTAATTGCTTTAAAGAGGGATGAGATAACTGTAAAGACAGGCCTAATGTTTTTTTTAGAAGTTGAAAATCTAAGATTGTTTTCTTTAGAATTAAAAAAAGATGTAAGATTTTAATGCTGTCACAAGAGGGAAGGTTTTCCTGGATTGTTTATAGCATGTATAGGTCACACTATAATAAATACCCACAGACATACAAAAATACTGGAAATCTTGAAATATCTGAATGTATATATTTTAAGCTGTTTTTCTGTATGAAATCACAGGTAGGAATGTGAAATGCTAAACTTTAATCACACTTTTATTTTGCCTTGTTTCTGCAGCATTTTGAACACCAGCAGCTTGCTCTGCGATTGCCAGTTGAAGTGGCTGCCACAGTGGCTCGCTGACGGCCACCTCCAGCTGGCTGTCAACCTGAGCTGCGCCCATCCTGAGTGGCTGGCGGGGCAAAGCCTTCTCAGCGTGGACTCCAATGACTTTGTCTGTGGTTTGTATTTTTAGTGACTTCTGTTATAAAACCACGGTAACACAAACCTGTGCAGATACCTTGCTGCAGTCAGGCTGTGGCACTGCTGGTGGTGCTTGGGCTTGGCCGTGGCGCACGCATGGGGCTATGGTTGTTGCTGGGTCTGCTTTGGGGTGTGGGATTAACTCTGTTCCTCTTTGCTCTGTTTTGTTGTATTTGAGCACTGAGAGAGGCATTGTTTTTCGTTTACTGTTAAAACCTGATTATGCTTCCGTTCTCCCTGCTTATGAACACATTCAGCTTTGAAGGGCTGTTTGACACTTCCTTACTGATGCTCGTCCGTACCAGCAAGGACAGAGTAGTTAATACTCTGGAACATTTTCTGATGCTCCATATGTGTAATGTTTATCTGGCCTCTGCCACACAGTTTCAGACATAATCCTGTTTATTTTTGTAACTGAACTGTGAGATGAAAAACTGAGAGACTCTTTGCCCAGAGTCACATGTGAAGTCTGTGGCAGGCCTGGAAATAGTCTGGTGTTCCATTTTCTGGGATAGCACTTGTGCATATGCAATTCTTTCATTCTTTTGGTGGTAAAGGCTACAATAATCATCATGTAGGCGCAAGCACCCACTTCTCCATTCTAATATCACCACAGTGGTGCCTGACACTGAACGCTGTGTGTGCCTACAAGAATGTCTTTGCTGAAATAATAGGTATTGGAATAACTCTTCAAGTGGGATGAGAGAGAGTGAACTGCCAGCTTGCTATGCTTTGTAGTTGTAGAACTTAAAGGTTCTTCAACATATTTAAAGTATCTGAAAATAAGCCTCAGTCCTTTGTAAAATAGTCTTGCTCTTCAGCTGACACGGCTTTTGTGTGTGATCTAAATATAGCAAGTTCCAGACAGTTGTACAAAATACAGACCACTGCTCAAGACCACACACTTCTACGCTGACCTCGATGCTTACTCTGTGATGCTCACTCTGTGTGCCTTCATGTGGTTCTCATCCTCTTCCACAGCTTGATTTCCAGCTGAAAGCAGCTGAATATGTGCACCTCAAGCAGCATATCTGTTCCCAAAGCTTTCTTTCTGCTTACATGGTCTTTTGAGTGAGTTCTCTTGCAATATTAATTGCAAGTCGAAGAGGAAAGTAGCTAACCTTGGTGCTTTTATTTTCAGATAATTTCCCTAAGCCGCAGATAAGAGTGCATCCTGAGACCACCATTGCTCTGCGAGGCATGAACGTGACTCTGACGTGCAGTGCTGTGAGCAGCAGTGACTCCCCCATGTCCACGGCCTGGCGCAAGGACAGCGAGGTGCTGTACGATGCAGAGGTGGAGAATTTTGCCAGATACCAGCAGCAGAGTGGTGAGGTGGTGGAGTACACCACTGTCCTGCACCTCTTCAACGTGAACTTCACTGATGAGGGGAAGTATCAGTGCATCGTCACCAATCACTTTGGCTCCAATTACTCCAACAAAGCCAAGCTGACTGTCAATGGTAAGCAGTCATGGTCGCCAAGCAGAAGCACTTGTAACTTCAAGCTTTATTTAAATAGCCATACATCTGTTTTTCACTAGAGCTGGCCCAAAGTAGTCTTGCAGGACTGTCTCACTAGTATTGAGAAGCATCAAATTTCTACTACTTTTTGTAATGCAGGAAAGAAGTAGTTGGGGATTGTTTTTGTGGGTGAGAAGCCTTCTGTTCACTTCTCAAAAGGGGCAGATACCTCCCATGCTTTCATTGTAACACAGTTGTTCATGTAGTTAATGGAGGTAGAAGTCTCTTAAACTAAAAGCTCCCTCTGCTGTCTCTTTAGAACTAAGCACCTTTCCTATGTTTTTGTAAAGCTGGAGCTAAAAATAACTTGTGGGCCTGGAAACAAACTCTGAAAAGTCCATTATGAAGTCCTTTGGTTTTAGCCATAATGATTCTTTTTATTCTGGCTTGAGGGAAGGGGAGGTAAGGCGCAAGCACAGCCACCAGTCAGTACGTCACCGATCTCCCCTGTATCCGAGAGCATATGGAGGATGTCTGCGCTGCCTCTGCTTGTCTGGAACAGATGATGCTGACTTGGATGGGCAAGGTGGAAGTTCTCATTAGCAGGGGAGAAAAAGTGTGTCAAAGGGCTGATGAAGAAGGCTAAACTTCTTCCCTGTCTTTTCCCTATGAGCAACGTTGCTCTTCAGATCATCTTAAGAACCCTGTAGGTACTGTATTTGAATTTAGAGGATAGGCTCTTAGAAATGACTGCTGAAAATCTGTGGAGTTCTTCAGAAGAATCTGCCCCTCTCTCTTAGGGAGAACTGCAGGCGTGTTTCAGATTTGCTTGTTTTCAGATATTCTGTGTGCTCTGCAGCTTTTGCTCCTTTTCTCCTGCTGAAACTGTGCCTCCTTTGATCCAGAGCTTCCTTCTTTCCTGAAAACCCCCATGGATCTCACCATCCGCACTGGGGCGATGGCTCGGCTGGAGTGTGCTGCAGAGGGTCACCCCACTCCACAGATCTCCTGGCAGAAAGATGGTGGCACAGACTTCCCTGCTGCACGAGAGAGGAGGATGCACGTCATGCCGGAGGATGATGTGTTCTTTATTGCCAATGTGAAAATAGAAGACATGGGGATCTATAGCTGTATGGCACAGAACACTGCGGGGGGACTGTCAGCAAACGCCACCCTGACCGTGTTGGGTAAGGGCTTCTGATCCCTGCTTGCGTACAGACCGTTTCACTTCTGCAGTGGTTGAGTAGCTTAGCTGTAAGTAGCAAACTTAAGTCCTAAAGAATGAAGTTAAAATACAAAGAGTGTAGTTTCATCCTCTTCTAGCTGTAGGTGTAGATGGGATTCTGCAATAAGGAACAAGAGAAAACGTTCCAAGTTTAGGGATGCTGCCTCTGGAACAGCATCTCTATCTGCTTTGCATGGTCTGGGGGCGTTTGGATGCAGCACTTGACATGATTTTTGAACAGTGAAGTTTTAGAAGCTAAACTACAGCGCTGACCAGGGGAGCTAGTGTGGTTTGTGGAGAAGAGAACTGAGGGGCACATCTCAATCCAGCTGTGTAAATAGATAATTTGTGTTGTCTTAGAACAGCTTCAGTCGCAGGTAACATGAACCACACGGAGTAATGCTGGAAGGACAGTTCCTTCTAGAGTGCAGTGTATTTTGAAGACACTCACATTTAACATTATGGTCATATGCACATTTAGAATTGGAGCATGTGAAGCAGACTGTGGCTGGTGTAATTTTGGGGATGTTTGCTGTGCCTGCAATTGCTGCACTGATCCATGGAAGAGCTGAACTTATAGGATTTCCCGAATCCTGTATTTCATTGCTCACGTTTGTGTTCAGATTGTAAGATCAGATTTTTAAATATGGAGTACACGCAGGTGTTGCACAATGACATTCTCTTACAATTATTTTTTTTCTCTCCTCTGTCACAGAAACTCCTTCCTTCATCAGGCCCCTGGAGGACAGGACGGTGACACGGGGCGAGACGGCTGTCCTGCAGTGCATTGCTGGTGGCAGCCCTGCCCCTCGCCTCAACTGGACCAAAGATGATGGCCCTTTGACAGTCACAGAACGGCATTTTTTTGCTGCGGCCAATCAACTCCTGATCATTGTGGATGCAGGACTGGAGGACGCTGGGAAGTACACCTGCATCATGTCCAACACCCTGGGCACCGAGCGGGGCCACATCTACCTACACGTCCTGGCCTCCCCAAACTGTGACTCCTCCCAGGGTGGCATCGTCCATGAGGAGGATGGCTGGACAACAGTGGGCATTGTCATCATTGTGGTGGTGTGCTGTGTGGTGGGAACCTCCCTGGTGTGGGTTATTGTCATCTACCACATGAGAAGGAAGAGTGAGGATTACAGTATCACGAACACAGGTAAAGTGCAGAAAGAGCAGTCCTCAGCCCTGTTTCTAATCCAAAGCACTCTTTAACAGTGGTGAAATGTCTCAATTCATTATAGATTAGATTGAAGAACAAAGATTTCCTTCTAAAATCTCTTTGGGGATTTGTTCAAATTCCTTAATTTTCGAGGCTTTTTATAATATCAAAAGTGTGTTAATTCCTTACACACTAGATTTGTTCTACGTTGAGGGGAATATAGTAAAGTTTGGAAATAAATATTTGAACAAACTAACAAATGTTTTCAGGACCTGGAATAATATGTGTAAGTTTCCGTTCTGGCCCTGTTCGTTTTGAGGTAGCTGTATGGACTTCTAGTGACTGAGTTAGAAAAAAAAGGTAACTGAGTTACCTGTGGGAAATTCTGGATGGCGCTTTTGTTAACGTGGGTAATAGTGTTGGTACTACCTTGAAATTGCCACACTGAGCCATTAATGTCCTCAATCTTCATTCTGCCTTGCAGAGGAGATGAACCTGCCTGCAGACATTCCCAGCTATCTCTCCTCCCAGGGAACTCTGTCCGAGCCTCAGGAGGGCTACAGTCACTCGGAGGCAGGAAGCCATCAGCAGCTCATGCCTCCCGCCGGTGCCTTCGTGCACAAAGGTGCAGACGGTAAGGAAAGCCCTCACGTGTGTGCTCTGCTCCCGCAGGATGGCAGTGCCCTGTCTGGCCCTGGGAGCTGGCAGCAGCACGGCACAATGCAGCCTGGTGCTGCACGTTAGCATCAAAGGTGACTTCTCCTAGAGAAGAATTCAGGTTGATCTGAAAATTTCCATTGGTTGTTCTGAGTTTGAGGCATCTCCTGTTTTTCTTCTAGTGTTTGTTTATATTCTGCTATCAGGGCTTCTGCATTCTGTGTGCATTGTTTAATCTTTGGTCCAGCAATGTCGGGGCTAATGTCTGCTCCGAGTGCCTGCACATAGATGCCACAACTGCTGTCCTTCAGGTGCCAGAGTAGTACAGTTCCCTCCAGAGACTCTGTGTTTCAGGGTCTGTGATCTCTTCAGCACGGTGGGGATGCCATTAGAGAATTCCGAAGTTAAATGGCAAGGTAGATTTTTATGTCATTTCTTTCCTTTGGCACCTCAGGAGTCCAAGAAATGGAGGTGGAAATAAAGTTCTCTTGGAAGATGATTTGCTGTACCTTTTGTCCTTGCCATAAAATTACTGCCTCTGCCAGACATAAAGTCCACTTCCTACAATCATAGTTAAAGGGTCTGCACTACTTCCTTACCTCGTTTGGGTGCTTTTCAGGATATTTGTGTCATTGAGTCTCCAGAGATGCCATTTTTCACTATGCTCCAGTCTATGGAAATCAAGCATCCTTATCCTCTCTGAGAGCATTTTGGTTTTCCATCATATTTATCAGGTGGCACAGCACCTTTGGTGATCTGCTCAGACTGTTACGACAATGCAAACATCTACTCCAGGACACGGGAGTACTGTCCCTACGCCTACATCGCAGAAGAGGACTCCCTGGATCAAACTCTCCCTAATCTCATGGTGCAGATGCCGAAGGAAGCATACACAGCACGTGCCCAGCACGACACCAGTGCTCTTGAGAATCTTCTTGCAGAGAGAGACGTATCTATCTTCCTTACCAGCCATGACAAAATGAGTGAAAAGAAAGTCTCCTCCCAGCAGATTAATGGTGAGTGTCCCCTTTTCCCTTTTGTTGCTCTGTATTCCCTCTGTCCATCCCTTCGCTGTTGATACACAAGTAATTCTTCAAGTGACCATAGTTTGTGGAGTAACTCTGGTTATTAACTGCCTGTTCTCAGAACCGGCCCTTGGTTTGCATCCGGTACCCAAGAGGTGAAGAGGTTGATGTTAAAAAGTAGTGTTTCTTAATCTGCAGTTCACCTCTTAAAGCTGTGGAATGCGATCCCTTGCACGTACTTCAAAGTCAAGCCAGGAGTTAAAGCTTCACACAGGAAGTTGAAACAGCCCTTCTGTTTGAGCTGGCCTGACTTTCAAAGAACTCCAAAAGATCTTTGTGTGTATGTGTGTAAATTGATTGGTTTTATCTTGGCTTTCTTCCAGGTAGCCTTTTTAAAAATTCACGTTGACACTATGCGTGTCACTTGTGGTCATGGTAACACATTGCTGAAATGGGAGGGCATCCAGTAAAACATGTGCTCAAAAATAGAGAAAATCACCTCAGAAATACTGTTATTGCTGAGTTGCACTAGACAAATCTGTCAAAACTTTGTGGGTGTTTATCATGAACTCACTCCTATTCGTCTTTTAATTCCTCTTCCTCAGAGCCCTTCCAGCTGCCTTTATGGGGAGTAAACCCCGACCTCGCGCTCTCTCACCCCCACTTTCTGCATCAGCAGTCGGCCCGCGAGACCCCACGGCCTCCTCGAGGCGAGGGCGTCACTGAGAGCGACCGGGAACACGCTGCCTCACCCAGACCTTGCCACAGGTTACGTGAACATAACTTTGACTTTAATAGGACACGGAACATTCATGACTACAGTGAAACCACGTAAGACACTAATATGAAGCCTTGAAAGCAAATCCGTATCAACTGACTGTTTGTATTCACTACCTCAGGACTAACCCAAGGCCAAAGATGCCCGTGTACGTATGTCTGCGGTGCCAGGCTGGCTGAGCAGAGCCAGGCTCCTAAGGAGGAGGTGGCACATGCCCCTTTTCCCTGGATTTCTGTGTATTGGAAAATGGGAATGTGCAACAGAAACATGGATGGTTAGTGATATCCACAAGAATAGCATTAAACCATGGATTTTCTGATGTTGGGAGCAGCCTTTGTGCTGGTGCATGCTTTGAAAATCTCTCAAGAATGCAGAGCTATTTCACACTGCATTGTCTGCTTGGAAGCAAATGTTCAGGGCCTCCGCATGGAATTCCCCAGTAATTGTAAGCGTAAAACTCTTGGCCAGCTTTTTGTTCCTTAGACTGTTGGCAGGCGCCTGTTACCAGTCTAACTTTGGGGCTTGTTTTCTCCTATGAATAATGGACTCTAGTTGTAAATAAATTTGCATTTATAAATATTTTGTATACACTAAGCATATAAATGTGTTGGCTGTAATGTAAATATATTTTTTATTATGCCAAAGTATGTATCATACTGTTAGTCTTGACAGCTGCGTATCAAGCCATATGGGTTTTGGGTGGGGTTTTTTTTTGGTGGGACTGAAAACTTCTTTCTGAGGGGATAGAGCTGACTTTGTTTTGGAAAGAAGTGAAGTTACGATAGGTTTGTGGTGAAACTGTGACATTTCATTGTTACCTACAGCCCTGTAGGCGTGAAGCCAGGCTGACCTGACTGCAAGGATCCATCTCATGACAGGATCAGAGTTCCAGGTTCGACCCCAATAAGTTTAAGGAGTCCTTAAATCTCTGTGCTGGGCCCTTGTCTGGCCCAGCAGAGCCTGCACTGAGGAGAGGGTGAACCTGTACTCCTGGCCGGAGCGTCCAACTTCCCAGAAGTTCTTGTCGATAGCAAACAGAAAGAACAGTGCACAGAATGTTTCCTTCTGGCCATCTGTAGGTGAGAGCTTGGAGTGACTTGTTTCAGAAATTTATCTGAGCTTTTAGCTTAAAAAAAGCCTTTGTGTTGTTGACGTTGCAGTGAGGTCTCCCTGCATTTTCCCTAGCTGACAGTTAAGTGAACTTTTTAAAAGAGTGTTGTGATGAAAAGCATTGGATAAATTGGGAGAGCATTTGATGAATACTCAGTGAACTATGCTGTGGATTTTGTTTCCTCTGCACAGCCAAGAGGCCTGTGCAGTTTAAAACACTTGTGTCCTTTCCTGCTGTGAAGTATCAGGCAAAATTGTTGCCCTGTTGAGCTCTCATAGTCATTCCTGAGACCTCAGCGTGGCCAAAACCTGTACGTGTCTGAGAGGTGAGAAATGACACAATATGCAGAGAACCACTCAATGTTGGAAATCTGGTACTTGCTGAGACAGAGGAAGCACAAACTTTATTAGTTACAGTGGAAGATGCCTGACAAAACTAGGAGGAAGAACATTATAAGGACTTTCTGAAAAGTTCTTTCTCCTGGGAAGATGCACCGTTGCGTAGCAGGGGTTAAAGCCTCGGCAGTGATGGGTTTTCAGGGAGAGATTGTGCTCGGCGCCGGAGTGCATCAACATTGTGCTCTGTATTCGTGCCCAGAGAGCAAGGGACGTACTGCATAGTCACTCTTGCATTTTTTCAGGCCATGGGAGATGTATTGAAATGAAAACAGCTGTGTGGTGTATTTTTATTAAGAGAAAAACCTATTTGGAGCAGCCTGAGAGAGGTGTGTCAGAGTTCCCGTGGCTCCCTTCCTAGATAGACGGGGTGTGACTGAAATCAGCTGCAGTTGTGCGAAGTCACAGCTGAAATTTTTGAGACTGTGGATTATTTGAGGAAATGCTGGGAATAAGGGTTATTTTCCCACAGCTCTTTGGACATGAATAATAGATCTATGCAAATGAGCACATATTATCAAGGGCTCTTACCATGCTCTCCAAGTGGCTGTGGTTGCTTTATAGTCAGCAGCTTTAGTGGGAAGAGGATCTGATTGTCCTTGACCTTTGGATCAAGTAGAGAGAAACACAGGTGTGTTAAACTCTTTTTGGGCTCTGACATCTGAAATGGTTTAATAATGCTAAAAGAAGAATCTGAAGTTCATTTCTTTCTGGTTTTTTTTTTCCTTCAGGCTTTTCCTTTCCAGTCAGTGTTTAAGACATGGTGCTTATTTTCAATCCAAAGTTCTCTCTCTTGCAGAACTCAGCTCTGTCAGTTTAAATCCAGATGGGAGAGGTCAGGGCATGAAACTACAGCAGCAGCAAAGCCTCATCCTTTTGGGCTGCTTTCTCCAGACCCTCACCCAGCTGTGTGGCACGGTGCCGCTTGGCGTGTGCGGGGCCACCTTTGCCCACCAGCCAGAAAGCAGCCCTTGCTGCTGCTCCGTCTCCCATCACCACTTGGCAAACACTGCGTTTCCTTTCACCCCTCTCTGGTGGTGCTGAGCTCACGCAGGTCTGTCACAGCGCGGCTGGTGGTCCCAGACCTTGGGTGTGCTTTGGACACAGCTCCCTTGTGTGATTGATTGCCTTTAGGTAGGTGAGATGTGCTCAGGCTTTGGAGTGAGTGCTGCCTGCACCAGCACAAACTGGAGAGCCAGCTGCTCCGATTGCTGGGAGACACTGGCCTGTGAAAGCTGCCATTATGAATTAGGACATCTGCATCCCTCCATGAGCGGTGGTATCTCTTTAGTCCGTAAGCTGGCTGTAAATAGCTGAGGCTTCTAAGTAGGTGAACACCTTGCTGTACTTAGCGTTGTGGAAAAACTTCCCAGGCAGACGTGCAGGAAAAATCGGATGTTTCTTCTTCCCCTGCAGCACAGGGGGTGCAGGGCGGGCAGAGAGGCCCTTCTGTCTTCAGTAAACACAGTTCCTTCAGTCTATGCCAAAGTACCAACAACACAGAAACGGGGGGGTCGTAAAACAGCGTGAGCAAAGCTGCTCGTGTTCCCTGTTGCTATTTCCTGGTGTCTATTTATATTTTTTTCACATAAGAATGTATATTTTGTATAGCATGTGTAATATATGTTTGTCTATTGTAATATACCTTCATTCAATAAAATGCTATATACATTGAGCATCCAGTGTAACTTTGTTGGTGTGCAGATTAAGTAATTGATTTTTCTTCTATGGTATTTAGTTTTCATAGGGGAAAAAACACAGTAAGCTTTTTCTGGATGTGTTCCTGGGCAGCTGGCTCCAGACACCCAGAGGTCCCTTCCAGCCTTACCCATTCTCAGTTTTCCAGCAGGAAATGCCCTGTCCCCGTTTCTGGAATGTGCAGGTGCTTCTCCCACCAAGCCGTAGAGTCCAGGCCGGGCGGTGGCCGTGCTGCCAGCACTGCCCTCCTGCTCTGCGCGTCCTTTGAAGGTCCGGGGAGACTTTTCTTCTGGTGACAGACCCGGCAGAAATGTGTTGGTGAGAACCTCCCCCCGTACCCGCCGCAGGGCAGCGGTGCCTGCCTCCTGCCCTGCCATCCCTCCTCACAGCCGGCCCGGGTTTTGTGTTCTGTTGAATAACTTACTCTCTTTCCATCTCTGTATTCTTGTGCTGGTTCATGTTGTGCTAACGAATCCCCTTGGCTCTCCTCTGCTCCGTTCTGTCTGCTTCAGCGTTGTGTTCACAGCTCCCTCACCGCATCTCCCTGGGCTCCCGCTGGTGCCGATACCTGCCCTCGGGCCGTACCTGGCCAGGCAGGGGACCACAGAGCCACCTCCAGCCAGCTCAGGAGGCTCCTCTCCTGGTTATAAACTGCGCTGGGGTTTCCCAGGGGACCGGAGCTGAAGCGTTCAGTGTCCGCAGCATTCCCTGGCCCCAGTTTCTTGCATGCCCTTCGGTATTTTCCAGCCAGTGCAAGTGCAGGGGGATGGCCTGGGTGACAAGAGCCTGCCCCACCAGCCGTGCTCTGTCCTGGGGAGCCAGTGCTGTGGAACCCCACCCCATCCCGTGATCCTTCCAACAAGATGCTCAGGAAAAACCAGCTATCACCTTCCTGGGTAAGTGCAGCTCTCCCGGCTCATTATGTACATCCCAACCCTGGCACGGTGTCAGAGAACCAACAGCTATTGAAGATAAGATCATGAATAGTTAATGTTCTCAGTTACCCAAGCATATTTAAAAATTAACACTGCAGCCTGGTGCTGATGAGATTAAAAAACTGGGTCATCAAAGAGAGGAAAAAAACAGAAAACAATTGCGTCTACCCTCGGGCTTCACTAATGACTGAGTTTTGGTGGAAGATCCTATTCCTTCCTTGCTTTAATCCTTTAATGGTTTAAAATGCTGGATACTTCATTAAACCACCTTTCCTCCTGCCTGCCAGGTTCTTCTCTTCTCCTCCCCTCCCGCGGGGGCCCCTCAGACGAGGCTCCAGGCTCAGGAGCAGCGGGGCTGGTCGGTGCTGTCAGCGCCTGCCCCACACGTGTCCCCACATGCAGCGCGGGGGCCTGGCCACCGCAGAGCTGATGGGCAGCACGATGGTGTGACGGTGGTGGTGGCCCGGCGGTGGGGAGCGGGTCCTGGGCAGGGGGCTGTGGCTGGGCACAGCCTTGGTGGGACACTTCCTCTCCGGGAGCAGCCCCTGGGGTCCCTCCGGGCTCCCCCCACACGGAAAGGTCATCCCTTCTCATGGGGCGATGGTGTTGCCCGCTGCCACATCGAGCCCAGCATTTCCAGCCCTTCAGGGGATGCGTCCAGCAAGGGAATAAGCAAACAGCTGAGATGAGGAGAGCGCTCTGGTCTGCGGGAGCCCCAGCCCCAGCGGGGCTCTGGCCGGAGCAGCTCCGCTGCCTGTGGCTCTGCCAGGCTCGGGGCTGTCGGCTGCTTCTCCTTCCCACATCTGACCCGGCTGGCATGGGGTCAGCCAGTTCCGCCGCACCGAGCCGGGCAGGACGGGAACGGGGACGAAAGGCAGCTTGGCAAAGAACGGGCAACCTTGGAGCATGTCCTTTAATCAAGGGCCTTTTCCTCCTGTGCCTGGGAGGCAGGACGGATGGGGCTCCTGTTTGCGGGGAAATGGAGCGCTATTAAGGCTGCTGTTTATCTCATTTTCTCCCAATGAGATGCCATCGATTTGCTCCGTGGAGCGACGTACGCTGATTAAACTGTGAGTGTTTATTGACAGGCCCTGACGGCTGCTGCGCTCGGCCGCGTGCGGGGGGAGCTGCCGCGGGGTCACTCCCCTCCACATCCACCTTCTGTGGATAACACTTCCTATCGGGGTTTGCTTTGCGAGCCGGCAGTGCTGCATCCTGCTGGGGGGAACCTGGCTGCAGGTGGAGCAGGGCCGGGGGAGCCTTCCCACCCCCTTGGGACCAGCCGTGTCCTGGAGCGGGATCCTGGCTCTGCACTGGGCCAGTGTCTGCTCCCGTTCCCTGCTCCAAGCTGGCGCCATCCACCCGTGTCCCCCGATGCCCTGGGGAGGCGTCCCCCGCCCTGGGCTGCGGTTCAGCATTTGTCCCGGTGGGACCCGTTCCCTGCCCGGGCTGGGGTCACTGGGGGCAGCGGCTCCAGGCAGAGCCTGAGGGAAGGGTTAAAGCTCCGTCCCCGGAGCCCTGACGCGGATCACGGCTCTCGATTCCAGCTCATCTCTCCTGGCAAAGGCAGATTTTCTCTAAATGAGATCCTCTTGCGCATAACTTGTGTGTAGCACAGGGGATAACTGCTCCGCTCATCACTTTGAAGGTTCAATTTCACATTAGGTTTAATGTCTTTTCTGAAGACTTATACGTGTAATTCAGCCCAGCGTTTAGAAAAATCTCCCACGTCCTTGCCCAGATTTATTGTTGATACCGTTGTGCCTGACGCGGGATGTTGCCGGCGCATCTATCGAGCGGTGGGCTGTGATTTGTGACTCGCCAAAGGGGATTTCAGGATGCAGAAATAAATGTGCCCTGCTCGATTAATAGCTAATAGCCTGCTGAGAGCATCCCTGGCAGCGCGTTTGGCTTAGGAAAGGACTGGCAGAACAGAGCGAGGAGCTGTTCTGCAGAGCAGGACGCATCCCTTTCTGAAAAATTTTAATTAACTTAAAACAAATGCCCAGGAAAGGGCTGGCCATTAGCAGCCTTTGCTTCCTGAGACTCATTCCTGCTAATTAAGCGGTGTGTCAGTGCAAGTGACCTACAGATAACACAGCACCCAATTTGCATTTAAATTAAAAAACATATTTTTAAAATAAAGGTTTCGTTAAGCTCTGTTTGTTTCTCTTTCCAGGCACACACGTTACCAAACCCTTCACTGGTTTCTACCGACCGGCTTTTGCCCCGGCAGCAGCTGTAGGGCCCAGCACGGGCAGGTGCTGGCCCTTCCTGCCCTCGGATGCTCCGACACGGCTGGATCCAGAGCAGGAGAAGTTTTTGGTGGATCCTCTGTGACGGGATGAGCTCTGCTGACCGGAGCCACCTGGGCTGCTCCTCCTTGGGAAGGCGCTTCTGAGGGTGAGGGGCTCTCGGTGTCCCCGTAAGTGGGACCGCACTGCTCTGCCCGGTGTTTTTCCTTCCCATGTTGTCTTTACCCTTCTGTCTGCGCTTCCCTCGGGATGGGGGTTTGACGGGGGGGGGGTTTCCAGCCGCTGCTCCTGAAAGGCAGCGCCTGCTCGGCCGGTCTGGCTGCCCAGGGCCTCTCCTTGCCCCTGGCCGCAATGGGAGCGAGCAGGTTCTGTAACGCATCGTTCCCCCGCAGGGACTTACGCTGAACCGAGCGCCTGCAGCCGGAGGAAGCAGCTCCCATCCCGCAGGGCAGCGTCCGTCTGTCCCACAGAGCAGCAGTGTCTCTGCAGGAGCCTGGCTCTGGTGGGACAGGGTCTTTGCACAGTTGTTCACACACCCTCCCTCAGACATCAGCACGCGTGTTGGGACGTGTTGGTTCTGCACGGCTTTGTGACACCTTTCCTGGTAAGATGTTGGTGTTATGGGTTTCAGACAGCATCGCCACAGAACCTCCCCTAAGCCACCAGCCTGCAGCCTCCTGCACACCGGGGGGCAGTTCTGCCCGCCCCACCATTGGTCGGACCCTCATCCCGACCACCGTGGGGCTGCCTGGCCAGTGCTGACCCTCCTGGGTCCTTAGCGAGGCTGAGGGATGCCCTGCCGACAGCAGAGGGTCCTCGCTGTGAGCTCCTGGGCCGCAGACCTTGGGTGGTTGAGCTGGCACAGCCCCACAGGGCCCGACTCCTCTGGATACCTTTCATCTCGCTGTCTTTCAGCGCCATCAGATGTCCTCTGGCCCATTTTCAGAGGGACTGACGCAAAAGCCTCTGGCCCATCTCCATCCCCCTCTGCAGCCAGCCCAGGTGACAGGTCCATCCCCTGCAGCAGCCGTGGGGCCGTGGTGTGCAGCTCCTTAAGGTGCAGACCGGAGGGGAGAGGGTGCCGTGTCCTGCTGCTCCCGCGGTGGGCACAGCGCTACTCACCAGCCCCGCTCCTGGGGCACAGTGGTGCCTCTCCCTGCCCTGGCTCCGTGGGGCTGGCGCGGTGCCGAGCTGGTTGTGGTGACACCATGGTCTCTGCTGGATCGGTGCCTCAGTGGGTCCTCTCATTCCCCCTGGCCCCAAGCTGAGCTCCCGCAGTGGCCCGGTCCCCCCGTGGGCAGTGGTACCTGGGTGCCCAGTGGGTCCTGCCCTCCCTTTCGGCTGCCCTTCGCTCCTCTGCTGGGGCCTGACAGCTTTGATTTCTTTCTCCTGGTTAAAGAACATGAGGTTTTTGACAGCTGCCTTTGCCATTATTCTTCCCTTAATGCTGTTGTTGTTTTGTGTTACTGTCAAATCGCATCTTATTAAAGTTCTTCCCATCCTGTCAGCGGCAGATGAGGAGCGCGAAGGGCTGCGTAATCTCCTGGCTCTGTCTGGGGAAATTGCCTTTTATTATTGATAAGGCAGCGCTGCCTTTGGAGGACGTGATTCCAGCGTGTGCCGGAGTGGGAGTGCAGCATCCTCGGTGCCGGCGGGTGCTCCCAGGGAGGTCAGCACGTCCCTGGCCTGAGCCAAGGGCTGCTGGGGCAAGGCAGGGGCTGAGGCCGGGATGCTCTTGGTGGGCACCTCTCCTGGGGGAGCTGCCTGCCGTGGGAAAGGGTGATCCTCCCACTCGGAGCATCCCAGGGGCTCCTCCCGTGCCCTGAAGGAGAGCAGGGCGTTTGCCTCCGCTCTGTGCTCCCCCCATCACAGATCAGTAGCGCGTCACCCACGTGTTCACCTCGGCTCAAAGTGGAGCCCTGAAAGGACTGGGCATCCGGCAGGGAGAAGGCACTGTCCTGGCTTGTTTGGGCTGGGGGCTGCTGTGAGCACCGGGGGGGTCGTGCACGTCAGTGGCCGAGCTCCTGCCCCACGCAGTCCCCTGGGGACCCAGCAGGGTGTCTGGGGAAAGAAATCCAGGTCATGGCAAAAATTCTCTCTGTGAACATTAAATATTTATCTGTGTTTACAGCGTGTTCCAGCTCCCGGCTGTGGAGGGGGCGATGCCAGGAGCAGCACGTGTTGGCACACGTGTCGGTGAGCGAAGGCGCGACGGAGGCAGCAACGGGACCCCCGGCCATTTCTGAGCCACACACGGCTCTCCCTGGCCCACGGCTCTGCTGCGGCCTTCAGAGGGTCTTGGCCACACTGAGGTTTGCCCCCAACCAAAAGTACTGCTGGTTAGTGCTGGTTAACGGTTAATGGGGCAACTGGTGGGAACTGGGGATGGAGGAGCCCGGTGGGAGGTGCTGGGCGGGAAGGGAACACGCATGGAGATGACACTGGTCCTCCGAGAGCCGATATCCCATTTCCAGGGTGGATCCTGATCTGCCGATGGGGTCCAGTTACACTTCTCTCTGGGAACAGTCGCACCTTTGCAGAGCGACTGACACTTCCCACGGTTTGCTAAAAATTCCTTGGCACCGGAGCGGCTCCTCCGGCTTTGTTCAGCGGGAGGGAGCTGTTTCTGCCCGCAAAGCCCCGAACAGGCCATCCAGAGGAGCAGGGCAGACCCGGCTCCCGGGCGCGGGAAGCGGCTGCTCAGGGCGCTGGGGGTCCGGGTGTGCGGCAGGGGGTGCAGGGGTCGGGGGGGGCTTTGCAGGATGTGCCTCTGTCTTCCCGTGCAGGTTTAATACCTGGGAAATGGTCTGGCAAATGCTCATCCCTTCCCTCGGGCTCTCTCCGAGGCACAACCTCATGCCGGTGGTGGGCACGGGGCTGGAACCCCTTGCAGCCACCCCCCAGCCCCCTCCATGGGACCCCCGGACCTGCGTGCATTGCAGGATGCTCCCGGGCTCCATGCGGCAGGATGGGCTGAGGGTCCCTTGGGCGCAGCATCCATCTCCCAGAAGGATTTGTTTGTGTGATCCCGGCTCTTCGCTGGCGCTGACCTCGCTGCGATGCCGTGGAGGCTGTTCCCTTGGTGTGGGGCTCCTGCTGCCCCCCTGCTCTGCCCAAGTCCAACCAGGACTGGGCCGGGATGTGCCGAGCTCTGCTGCCAGTGCCCGTTGGTGATGGATGGGGCAGGAATCTGCAGATTCAGCACGAGCCCAGCGAAACGCTCTGCTGCGCTTGTTGGAAGCCACCATAGCAAGCACTACTTTTTTGCTGATAAATCGTGTTTTTTAAATTAGCTGCATGTCAGACTGGTAAATAATGTATCTTGTAAATGAAAAGAGTGTTCAAACCCAGGCTGGAACAAACAGCCGGTGCTGCAGGTACAGCCGGTCCTGAGCAGCAGGGAGAACAAGCGGTGGCCCTTCCTGGGAGCAGGTGCCTCCTGCACTGCTTTTCAAATCGCCTTTTTAAGTCTGGAGTTCCCACAACATATTCCACGAGCTTTTCCCATAAGCATAAACGCAGGAGTAGCTTTGATGGGAAGAAGAAGGTTTTATATGTATGAGCTCGGGGCGCGGTGGGGAAAGCAGGAGGCTCCGGAGGCATCAGCCCTGGAGGGAGCCAGCTCAGAGCCCTCCCGCTCGGTGCCGTGCCGCGGACCCCAGCAGACGGCTTCCCCCAGCCCCTTAGCACCCAGATTGGAGTAGAACAGATTGTTAATTACTATTAAAAGCCCCAGGAGCTGCACGGTGCCGCGTGCTGCCTGCCTGCATGGAACAGATGGGGTTGAAGCTCCTTGAGGTCTTGGATGCAGGTGGTTCTGCACTGGATAAACCCCCCTGCGACCCCCAGCTTTTTCTTGGGGAAACCCAGTCCCAAATGGGACGTGCTGGGGGGGTCTGGCCTGAGCGCTGGAGCCCAGCAGCGCTGGTGCAGCCACGGCCGTCCCTGATGCAGTCTGAAGGGCAACAGCGTCCCCTCACCTTGGCTGCTCAGCCTTGAAAGTCACATAGAGCCCTTGCGCAGAGGGCTGTCACCGGAGCGGCTCGTGGCACGTCTCTGCCACACGTGCAGGTCACACAAAGCCCCGGAGCCGTCCTCTTTGCTTTCCATCACCCCAACAGACGCGCCGTGTTGCTTTGGGCACACACAGACCTCTGCAGGCCAAGGACTTGGAGTCAAAAAGTGGCTGGGGCTCCGGAGCGGCTGGCGGGCAGCCCTGTGGACAGATTTCCTCACGGCTGCAGGACAGTAAACCTGGGGCAGATCCCAGTTTGTTTTGTGAGTCCTGTCACCATCAGGTGTGCTAGGGACTCGGGAGCACCCCACAGTGGGCAGCACCCCAGCAAACACCCTGGGTGCGGGGCTGGGGCTCGGGGGGCTGGTGGTAAATCTGTGCAGTGCTCTGGAGGAGCTGTGTCTGCCCAGGAAGGCCGGCAGCAGGGGGCTGGGGTCCCTCAGCAGAGCCGGCTGCACCCAGGAGAGTTTGTTGGTGATGAATTACAGGCTGCTATCGGAAGCAATTACTGATCAGCAAAGTGCCGTGAGGCAGCGCGGAGGAGCCTGCGGGACAGATGTGGAAACAGATTCCTTGAACGCTGCTAAATGGGTAGGGAATAGTTAAGGGCTAATTAAAAATCTGGAGCGTTTCCAGGAATAAACAAAATAGGATGGTGAAGGTGCTCGTGAGCTGCTGCTAAAAGATGAGTTCTTGGTGCTGGGGGCTGAGTCGCTGCAGCTGCAGCATCCCCCCCC
>JAOXNH010000013.1:6870972-6882726 GCA_028566575.1 Bartramia longicauda
CCCCGGGGCTCCGCGGGCGCGACTCCCGTGCGGGGCTCGGTGGGGAGCGGCCGTGCGGGACCGAGCCGAGGCTCCGTCGCTCCCGGGGGGTTCCTGCCCGCCGCCCTCCGTGCGTGGCAGCGGCTGCCCGCGGTCCGCGGCTCGGAGAGACCCCGTTTGGGGGAATTTCGGGGTGTTTGTGTGATGGCTCGGAGCCGAGTGAGGGGTCGGTGGGAGCAGGGCTGGGGGACTGGCCGCTGAGCCCCCCTCTCTGTCACCGGTGTCCGGTTTGCCAGCCACCGGGAACAAACTCTGCCTTTTCTATTGATTCGGATTAATTTTGAGTACACTTTAATTAACTAATGACATCAGATCATTGTGGTTTATCAACATGCCTGTCAAGTGTCAAGTTAATGCAGAGTAGTGGGTACCTGCAGTCACATGAGCTAATGATTCACCGTGTAACGAGCTTCGGATTTACCGCTTTCCTGGTCGGACAATCCAGGTGTGAGCGCGGTGCCTCGGAGAGAAACTCTATGGTGAAACCATTTCTCTCTGAATCCAAACCGATGCACTATTTCCGTGACTAAAGTCTGCAATATTTCTTATACAGCTCTTTGTTTCACACCAGCCTTCAACTTCTTTTATAACTGCTGGGTTGCTGTTTGACTTTAAGTAATACATATTTTAAATCAGATTGTCCTCATTTGACCACTAATGAAAAGTCATCTTCTATATAGAGACACTGCAGTTGGTCCTGATGCGTGTCACCCATTAAACAAATAAAAAAAACCAACCCAAAAAACAAAACCAAACCAAACCCACACCTTGAAAGTACCTAGAGGAGCCTGGCAGGCTCTGAAAGATGTCTTTAGCTCCAAAACTGGAAATCCCATCTGAATGAAGAAAATAGAAAAGAACTAACAGCTGCACATTAAACATAAAATAAAAGTATTTTAAAAAATCAAGGAACAAATTGTTTAAGATAGAAAATAATAATAAATCTCTTATAAAAGAGAAAACTTGTGGAAGATGATACTAGAGTTAGAAGATCAGAGGAATTTCTTGTGTTTGCTATGGGGGGAGATTGGAGTATTCCTGTGCTGGGACTTTCCATAACAGAGAGGTGTCTCAAACTGTCAAGTTAAAACCAGCAGAAAAGATTTAGAAGAAATTGATACAATGCATGGTAGAAAATGGCCAGAGCCAGATGAGGTTCATCAGGAGTTCCAAATGAACTTAGTATGAAGTACTAAACAGTGATGTGTTGCCTTAAATCGTCGGTGGAGTGGGAGGTGGGCACACAGTGCCAGTGGGACAAGGGTCCAGGAGATAAACAGCACTGACTTCTGATTGCAGCAAATTGGTTAAAACTGTGGTTAAGAATGAGACTATTGGGCATGTGAATAAATACCACCTAATGAGGAGAGTGGGTTGCTTTTTCAGCAGAGAGTCTGTTAGATTTTGAAGGCTCACCAGTTGGTTTGAGCAAATCCAAGTGTTTCGCTGTAGTGGATTTTCAGGTGGACTTTCACAGGGTGTCACAGCGTGTGCGCAGGGCTCTTGCCGGGCGGGCGTCGTGTGGCAGCGTCGCTGCCCAGAGACCAGAGCACGATTCTCCTGTGGGTTTAGTAACTGGTTAAAATACAGGAATGATTTTCTCAGCAGCAGGGAACTCCTGCTGGAGTCTTGCAAAGACCCGTGCTGTTCAGCGTGGTCATCCGGGGCTTGGGCACTGAGCGCTGGGTTGAGTTGTAAAAAGAGAGCTAGCATTTTTATGCTGATTTTATATAACTTTTGGAACAAATCAAACTGAAGCTCCAGATCCAGCAGTTTTTCCTGGACTGGAATATATTGCAAGCGTATTTACCACATCAGATGATTTTTGCAGTAATTTTCTTTGTTGATGTCCTTAAATACAGTATTTTAAAGCATACTGTATTTTTGGTTGCTTTTTTGCAAGATCGCCACAGTAGTGCCCGGTGGCAGTATTCCAGTTAGCGAATATGTAATTAGAAAAGTTGTTGTCGAGGCGTTCTTGGTGATGACCCGTGACTTTCAATTTGGCTTCCCTTCTAGCCCGTGTGATCCCGAGTGATTGCCGACAGTCGGAAGGGAGCCGGGAAGGTGTGGGGTCGTGCGAGAGGTGGTGGCAAAGGGAGCGAGGGACGGGGGTCTGAATTCCCAGAGACCCTTAATTGCATTACTGGTTTTAAGGTTCCATTTTCCATGTTTTTCTCCAGTCAAACCTGCTGTCTCTCAAACTGTCACGTTGAAAGGCATGGAGTACCTCTGCCAGCAGGTCCTCACGTGCTTGATGGCTCCTCCGATTCCAGTGCTGTTGGGACTGGAGGGAATACAGCTTCAGGGGTCATTTGTTGCCTTGTCCCTGAATTTCAGGGTGTGTATAAGGCCTTGCACATGATTTGCCTCTGTGTTTTAGAAGGGCAGTGTCAGTGTTAAGGAGCTGGCTCCATCTTCCAGGTGGGTCTGTGTGGTGTCCCAGTGGCCTTGAACAGCAAGTCTCGGGGGACTGGACTGCTTTGTTTCGAGCAGTGCTGTAGTCCTTCATTAAAGGCAGCAACAGCTTTAGTTGACAGCAGTGAAATCTGTCTGTGATACTTCTAGCAAGCTCATAGAAAATTTAAAATGGAAATTTCAAGATGCTGTTTAGTCTTGTTTGATAAGACACTTGAAAGATACGAATGTTAATTTGAACGCCATCTGTTAACTGCACATCACAAATGATGGACCATTTCGCTGATGAAGAAATTTGTCCTTCCCTTTCTTGCTCTGCCCTTACTTTCTGAGGAGGGTGACCAAGGCCGGTGTCACACAGGCTGGAGACGAGTGTCGGTGCTGCAGGTCTGGCTCCGTGTATGTGGCCACCGGGACCATCTCCCGTGCCAGGACTGGTACAGCTCGACAGGGCAGAGTCTGCAGAGGGCTGGCCTCGAGCTCTGCCAGCACACCCGGGCTGGTGCTGGCGTCCAAGCTGTCAAAATAAAAGTGAGAGAGCCCTTCCTCCTCATTGATGTTTGAGATATACAAAACCAGAGGTTTGTTGTAAATTCATCGTCATCTCGATGGGATGAGCGGAGCGGCGGTGCAGGAGGAGCAGGGTCTGTGCAGCGGGATATCTGTATGGATGTGCACGCCTCTGGCACAGCTCGGCTCGTCGTAATGACTGCATCTGTATTTCAGCCACGCGCAGCGAGTGCTGGTCTCGAGCTAATCGCCTGCTCACACGTGTCCCCGCGACGGCTGCCCTGTGGCTCGAGGACCTTCCCTGCCCAGCGTCACTGGGATTAGTGCATCAGCCCTGTGACTGCCCAGCACCGCTCAGGTTCTTTTGGTGCCGTTAAGGAAAAACTGAAGCGTTTTGCTTTAGTCAAACCCATTGTCTCCGAGCGCGAAGTTCATCTCTGAGGGTACCTGCCAGTTGCCTGCGGCATTCGGGTTCAGCCAGAAGGATGTTGGATGTGCAGGCGAGCCTGGTTGCTGAAATACTCATCAGGACAACTTTGAATGCTGCTTTCTTCCCAGCAGCGTGGTAGACAAATGCATCAAAACTGGGTTGCAGACTTAAAGTAAGAAAAATTACTGATTATCTGCAAATTCCTCTTTCTGCAGCCCGAGTTGCCAGATATTATGTAGGAAGGAATGTGTTTTCCTTCCAAACCGAGGAGTTTTGATGAATACAGCTACGCTGTGGCAATTACTATGGTTTCATGGCCACTATAACTAGCATCTGGGAAGAAATGGGCAGAGTCTTGTAGCTCTTCCACTTGAGAGGCGCTTCCAGAGCGCATAGTTTCATCCCTTGGTTATTGGGAGAATGTGCGTTGGCTCATTGTGTCAACACTGATCTTATATCAAAAAATGGGGCAAGATTTAAAATGATGAAAAGTTCCTTTCAGACTATTTTTTTTTTAATAGTGTCACTGTTCCTGACACTATTAAACCTCAATTTCCTACGTATTTCTTTCATAGCTGACTTTCCTGGGGTGGCTGGAGCTCTTCCTCCCACTGGGCATCTGTGTGTTACCTCCGGCCTGTGGAAAGGTGTCAGTTCAGGCTTTGGTTTGACTCCCAGCTGGAGCACGTGGAGAATTCCCAGCTCACATTCACAGAACTCACAGGATCTGTATTTTTTCACTCCTTGTGCTGTTTAAAGCACATCCAGCCCAAAGCTGGTGCTCGTTGCTGCTTTGTGTGCACCCAAAGTCTGCAGCCTTTTGGGGTGACGTCTCTGACTGCTCCAGATCTATTGCTTTGTTTGAATTATGATGGAAGGAATGAGGTGATCAGCTGGTGGATGTAGTACTCACGTTCTCAGTGCCCAGCTAACTATTTTCGAGTCAGTATCTGTCACTACATCACGTGACGCTCTTGGGACCTGAGGATCTTGAAGCCAGCGAGGCCTTATCTTGCCAAATGCTCTCCAGATCAAAGTCTAATGCGAGCTTACAAGAAGACAACTTGCTGCTGGATGCGTTGTCTCAGGTGGCTGCAGGAGCATATGGAGACGGGTCCCTGATGCCTCCGTTACTGACAGGAGATAACGGAGATGTTCAAAGTCAGCTCGTGCACGGGGGTCCCTTCTCTGGAGTAGAATGAATGAAAACAGTGACAAATGCAGTGACTCAGATCAGGATTCAGCTCTTGAGACATAATACTCGAAGCTGAGCATAGAAGATTGATTTACATTTTCTCTTGTGCTTGAGGTAGGTACAAAGCCTCCGTGTGGGGGTAAACATTTGCATGTTTGGCAATTAAGGCAGAGAGGAGGGCACGCCGCACTCCGAGGCTGTTTTTGCAGAATCAGTCGAATTCTAAATGTGCCGTGGTGAAACAGAGATCCGAGTACACACTGGGATAATTTTGCCTCTCTGAGGAAAGGCATTACCCTAATTCTGTGTTTCTCTGGAAGCTGGCAGTGGGCCAGCCGGGTGATTAAACACACTAATGTGTTCCTCAGCTCCTCCGAGGAGTCGAGGCAGCCGGCGTGGGTCCTTCAGTCCTGGGTGCGCCTTGGCTGGGGGCTGCAGGCCTGGAACGCTGCCCTTCCCACGCGTGGGGGGCTGCTGCGCTGGGGTGCAGGAGGAGGAGGGGTTGGTTCGTTTTACCACACTATGAAGAGCCCAGAACACACAGGTTGCTGCAATGATCGTGGAGGGTGTCGGGGTTCCATGGCACTGGGCAGAAGGCAGACGTGTGGTCCTGACGAAGTGCTTTCTGCGGGAAGCGCCGGCGTGTCCTGCGGCCGTCTGGGGGCCACCCTGCACGCAGCACCGTTACCCCCCCCGGGGACGCAGAGGACTGTCAGGTACCTGCCAAGGGATGGGGATTAGTACGTGTGTGTAATTTATAATCTTGTCTCTCATATCCATCTTTATATAAGCATATTATTCTTGGCATAGAACATACTGCCTTTCCCTTTCACATACTCCTTTGTTTAAACCTTACTGTGATGAGTACTGTGGTAATGATTTCACCATAAATGCACTCTAATTATTCTATTCTTTCTTGGTGTGTTAGTTGCAAATGATAACGAGGCCTCATGTGGCTTTTGCCTCTGTGCTGCTTAACACCATGGGTTTAATTTGTACTTTTTTGTTCCCTTCAGGAGAGCCGTTCTCTGCCTCGTGCGTTTGTTGCTGTGTCTGGGGAGGGGGCCGGTGGGATAGCGCAGGGTAAGGCTGGCACCCACCTGGGGAGGCTGCTGGCAGAGCGAGGGGTGCTGTCGCTGTCCCCCAAACCCACCTCCTCCCTGTCCCCCGCTTTAGGGGAGCGAGGATCTCACTAGGGCTGAGCAACCAAGCACTTGCGTCACCGTTATTCCTGGGAGGAAGTTTTTTCACTCAGGTAGATGGTTTTGATTGAAATTCTTGCATATATGTTTGTGTTGCTTTTCTATTTTAAAAAATAAATAAATAAATAATGCAAGCTTAGGTTTACCTGCCAGCATAGAACTTGTTTAAAATCCTTGAAGCTGTGATTTTCCACTATGCAGTGGCAGGAGGCTTTCTCGTCTGTGTGAATGAAGCCAAGAATGAAATAAACATGAACATTTACTAGAAGCCATGATTTCAGCAGCAGATTTTGTCTTCATCATTTTTGCCCAGGTATTGCTTTGGAATTCTTGGCTGGCTTTAATGTAATGTTAGTCAGTTGTAGAAAATGGCTGGTTTTTATTGCTCTCAGAAGATACAATTTCCTTGAGTTTTCTTTTAAAGAATTTTAATTTTGCTTTTAGAAGACAAAGGCACTTTAAAACTAAACTGTCTTTTTCGAGAATTCCTGAAGAAAACAAGCTGGGCATGTGTCACTTGCCGTGCACCATCCCGCTTTGTTATTGAACAGCTGCTTCAAGATATTTTTCAACTGATAATTCTTAAAATAACTTTAAAACATAACAAGGATGGTGTATTCAAATTGACAGCTGAAAAAATTACTCTAGTTTTGATCGTTGCCCTGTTTTAAGGTCTTTGAATTCATTCTTCTGGTTCTTGTTTTTAATTCATGATGCTTCCTTTTAAGAAATATCTTGTCGCATTCATGGGCTGTTAGTTAAATCGCATCTTGTTCCCTGAATGGGAACAGTTTTCTTCTTCAAAGCAATAGTATGCCTGAGAGTACTAGATTTGGATTAAAAAAGAAAGTGAGCTCTTTGTATTTGAGAGTAAATTCTGTATTTAGTTCTGCTGAGCAGAAGGCGAGGGGAAAATGCAGTGGGAAGATTGCAGACTCATATTGATCTGTTACACCATCATCAAAACCAGAATCCTAAGTGATTTGTCTTCTCAGTTGCTAATTGGTATTTGAATCCGTGTTAAATTAATCTTTCTGGATCGCAGTGGGAGCGGCTCCGGGTGAGGGACCAGCAGCACTGAGCACGGCCGGGGGGCTTGCCAGGCTCCTCGGCTTCAGGAGCAGGAGCATCCACTTCTGGTGAGAGGGGCTGTCCTGGGAGGGGAGTTTCTCCGTGTGGAATCAAGGAGGTGCTGGTGGGGAAGGGGTGGCCATGGTGGGTGCAGCGAATTAAGGGGTTTATGTTAACTCTTCCATTCTGGATGAAGCCCGTGTAGCAGCTGTCCCTCGGCGCTGCTGGGCAAGGAGCAAATACTGGGTGGCTGCACGGGGCCGTGCTCTGTGATGGGTTTAGGTGGAGCTTTCAATATGATATTCAATTATAGCAATCTTCTGTTCAAGCTTACGTCACTGTGCTTTTTTGGTTATATGCAAATACAACATGTTAAAGTAATGATCTTATGTGGAAATGTAACTTCATGAGCAGAGCACACCGAGGCTGTCAGACACAGCTCCGGGCTTCCTCTGACACTGAGCTTTTAAAGCATGTTTTCATAGATACATTTAGAAACGTTTGCTTAAAGCTGCTTTTCAATATGTATGTTTCTCAAGACTATAATTTGTCATGGACTGTTGATTGCTCTCCATTGAGTGTAATGTCTTCAAACTGGAAATCACTGGTGTGTTTATGGTCGTCCTGTGTCACTCTTCACTTGCTCAGTAGCAGCTGGGCTTGTGTCGCTTGATGCACTCTAAGTTGGTTTCCTGACACACAAGTAAAAAGGTAATTCCTTTAAGCTCTGGGTTGCCCTGTCTCTTCCCTTACCCGTATAAAACATGCAAAGCTTGAAGTCTAGCTCTATCAGATCATGGAACACTTGAATATCGATTCTTACTGTGTTCTCCTTCAGTGCTGTTTCATTACTGACTTTTGGTAATGAATACAATCAGACAGACAGCTGGTGTCTTATGAATATGTATTGGGGTGAGGTACAAACATCAGTCGCACTCTGGAAATGCATTATTTCTGTCTGCACGTTAATGAAGTGTTCTTTCAAAAAGGTGGGAAAGGCAGTCAAGGAGGTTAACAGGATTGTGTGAGTTATCTGTTACTGAAGTTGTCTCTTCTTAAATCTGCTGCGTTTGGAAATAGAGAAAATACATTCTTAGAAATCAGGACTAGTATTGCCCTGCCGTGAGAGCCTGACCCCAGACCGGACTGCGGGGTCCTTGGTTGCCCAAGGGTGGGTACATTTGGTGGAGCTGGGCCCGAGGGGAGCTGCAGGTGTGAGACACCGCCTGGGTGCGTCCAGGGTTGATCTGTGAAGCTTATTAATGACAGGAAATAAAGAATTGGAAACTGGAAATAATATATATTCTAAAGAAAGCACTTTTCTGGAAGACAATCCTTCGGGCACCTGGGGGTGTGAATGGGGTGATGCTTACTCTGTCCTGGATCTTTGGCTTGTGGATTTTCCACCTTCAGTAGCTGTCTGCAGACCCCTATGGTTTTACAAAACAAACACTTTCAGAAGTTTTCAATTTAAGATGCATCATAGACTAAACATCATAGTCATTTAAGAGAAAAACCAAGCTCCCTTCCTTGCCTGCCCCACTAAAAACCCACACGCATTTTTAGGCCTGGCTGTTAGACGTTTCCCTTCTTTGTAGTGCAAATAAGAATAAAGATCTCATGTCTTAGAAATAAAAATGAATGGCTGGTACATTCCAGTGTTATTTACCCCTGGTAATCAGATGCAATTTGAGGTACACATCATGAGCCAGTGTCTCTGAGCTATGAAGAACACCAAAGGCCATTCTGAATTTTAAAAATACAATTTGGGTGATGTGTGCAGCCATCTGCCAGAAAACGCTCTGAAAAACAGCCATGTATATCAGGCTTTGAATGTAGAGAACATAAAGGAATGCATTTAGTGCCGAGTTTCCACTGAAATGCCCCTGGTGCCTTTGCAAGAGGGTTTTTTTGATAAAACATTTAGGGAGAAATTAGTTTCCCTTGGACTGGGATTGTTCCGCGGTTGTATTTAGAGAGCAATTCAATGTTCGCTATTATGTTTTGGGATCCAGATTGTGTCTCTGTGATGAAGGATGTTTCAGCTGCAGCCAGCACCTACCCTGCCATTCGGGGACCACTGTGCCAGGACCCATCTGTTTGCCCTTGGACAGGGCTCTGCGGGCAGAGCGGATCGTCCTGCCGCGGGGAGAGGGGAAGGGCCCTCACCAGCCTCAGGCTTTGCCAACGGGAGCCCTCTGTGGCCACGGCATTGAGCCGTCGTCCCGGAGCCCCTTCCCCACACTGGGAGAAGGCGGGAGCATGGAGCTCCCACGGGGACGTGCCCTGGTGCGATGGGTCGGGGTCGCAGCTTGCGGTGCGCGTGGGGTGGGAGCTCCGGCGGGGGGAGAGCTGCACAGCGGCACAGGCACCAGTCCCGTACCCGGCCAGAAGAAACATATTTAAAAAACATCTCCTTTCATGTCCATGAAAGAGCAGATGAGAGAAAACATTCCATCTGAAGTGGCTGCTTAATTACTGTTTGATACAGTGATGCAGTTTATCAAATTAAGTTGTTAGTGGAAGTAATGTTAGGGTAGAAAGTGGATTTGCTCTCCAGCAGTAACTTTCAACTCGTTTGTCTGAGTTTTCCAGTGTCACTGAGTCTCACGTGGCGAAGTTAAGCCCGTTTTTGATCTGTCTGCTCTTCTTAAACCTTTCCTGCACACCCTGGGAGTTGGTCGGGGCATCTCAGACCCACTGCTGGGGGGTCTGAGAGCCGGGCAGGCTCTGGTCACCCACCAAACAGGTTCCCAGAAAGAAATTTAAAATGTGGCCTCAGGCATTTGGGTCTGCAACTGAGCAGGTGTTAAGAGTATCTGCAATTACCTCTTTCTTAACTCAAAGAAATAGACGAGGCAACTGATATGCAACTTTGTGCTTTTGTCTGATGTGTTTAACAAAGTTAACTTAAAGGTAACAAAATGAAGTATGTAAAATCTTAGATAACTAAGTGCTTCGCTGTCTAATTTGATAAAGAAGCCTCTTTAAAAGGTCTTGTATCTGTTAAATAGTTCCTGTAGTTGTAGCCAGTCTTTAGGAAAAATAAAACTTAGTGAGTCTGGGGAAGAAAATCACATTCAAACCAAACCAAGAAGCAGAAGTGCCTTTCTCAGTGTGAGTTTTCCTTTTCTCTGGAAGATCACAGCAGAAGTATAGCTGTGTAGGAACGAGGGCTGTTTATTGTTTGGCACATTTCTTGTGTTTGCGCAGCTGGTGGCCAGCCAGCGCTCTCCTGCAGCCGACTACACAGATGTATATATGGAAATTTTTTCTTCTTTTCCTGACATTATTAAAAACCAAAACATAAACCCATTAACAAACAGTTGGAACTCAGTGTAAGTCAATTTGCTGATTAAGTATTTCCCTCCTGCACAACGTGGTTTGTATGAAAAGAGCTAAGGACATAGGCAGATTTTGAAATTATTTTGACATGTTTTTTGCTCAAATAGACAGCGTGAAGAGCTCCCAAAGCCTGAACTGCTTCAGCCTTCACCCGTCTCTGAGGTCTCATTGCCAGGACCCGCACCTTTGCGTTGGTTACAGACCAGGTTTACTGTGACCTTCTTGCAACGGAGTGTGCTGGTACTACTCATTAAATGCAAGAGGATTAACATCCAGTTTATTTCCTCTAAAACCACAGAACTATCAGGAAATAACTAAGCCCTAAAGTTTTAGGTTTGCAGAAATGATTTCCTCCTAATGCGTGTACTTGGGGCCGCATGGGAATCCTCTTACGTAAGGAAGAGGCCGAGCCGGCGATAATCCCGGGAACGATGGTAATGGCTCCTTTCCTCCTTTATTGGTCTAAAGAATTCCTCAGGACTCCACTGACCAAAAGTGCCAGGGAATTATTTTTACCTCTGTTGCTGAAACTGCCATCGCTCAGTAATTTCACTAATCTTCTTTGCAGTGAGATTAGATTGCAAATGCTTTGGTGTGGGGAGAAGTTGTTTGTGAATCGGTCCATGTTTAAGAAAAGCCTGAGCCCTGCTCTGGAAGTCAGTGTATTTTTGCATTGAGTTGACAGTCAGACACCTCTGCAAGGTTTTTCATAACTTTTTAGAGATGTGAAATGCTAAGGGTGTCTCCAAACGACATGGAGCAATGTGTGGAGTTGAATGAATGACTCAAAGATTTGGGATAACTCACATTAATCACACTGATTTGCTGTTTGTCAAAATTGATGTTGCACAATAATATAATCACAAATCTTGGGAAAATAATTTGCTCTGTGGCTGCTATGTCACTGTTAGTTTTTTTATAAATCATATTCCATCTATAAACATGATTCAGAAGATATTAAAAATATTTTTTTCGAGAGGCATCACTAAATTGGCATTTGAAGGTTCACCCATGGGAGCACATTAGGAAGTATTAAAAAATCAGTTCTCATAGAAAGTAAAGACTATAGTTTTGTTTATGATGAGAAAAGATCTGAGCAGCCATATTAGCGTGTTGTGGAAGTTTGGGCTATAGCTTTTATATCTTTTTCAGTTGAGTAAAAAAGCATACCTTCTGATAGCTGAGCTGGGTGAGCCATAAAAGCTGTACCAAGAAGCTGGAGTTCTGCTTATGGCTCGTGAACAACTTTTAAGATGAAACCATTTTGTAGGAGCAACTGGATGCTTTGTTCCCAAAATTATTCGCTAAACTGGCTGACATTCAGGAGTAACACTTTTTCACCATAATTTAGAGATAATTTATTTTCTTCCTTTTACAATTTAAAATGCATAAAATAAGATTACTGTCATTATAATTCAGACCAATTAAAGGACCTTTTCTTATCATCAAATTACCACACAATTACTGTAACTCTGTACTGATTAGGAAATGGAATATATGCCATTTGCTTTTTAAGGTCTATAACTTAAAAAACCAAACCCTCA
>JAOXNH010000013.1:6889919-6900569 GCA_028566575.1 Bartramia longicauda
CTTCTCTGGAGACATTCAAACCCCACCTGGACATGTTCCTGTGCAACCTGCTCTGGGTGGACCTGCTTTGGCAGAGGATTGGACTAGATGATCTCCAGAGGTCCCTTCCAACCCCATGTGATTCTGTGATGTGTGCCATTTGGATCTGACTGCAGCCAAGGCCCCCTGCTAAAATCAGATTGTTCAGGTTTTTAAGTAGAACTGGAAATGGCAGTTACCTCACTGCGGTGGGGGCTGTGGCCAGGGCTTGTCCCCGCGGGAGTGCCATGAGCTGGGTCTCAGAGTGGGGACCCTGAGCAGTGATACCAGCCGGGACCAGCTCCTGCCAAACGCCTGGCTCTGGAGCGGGTTTGATTCCCGGTGTGCTCTCCTGTGGAGCTGCAGCAGCCTCACACCTTGCCATGAGGAAGCCAAACATCCCTTACCCTTTCTGTGTCTGCTCTGGGTGGGGTTTCCGTCCTGTAAGAGACATGGGTTCATTAATAATCTGAAGGGTTATGTTTTAATAGCTGTTAGTTAATAAACTCATTACCAGCTTCTCTGTGCACATACTGACTGACACGCTCCGCTGAGACGCTTTTCTTACAAACCACTGATAGATAAGGAAAAGCAGAAATGCTGAGAAGCAGATGTTGCATGACCAAGTACCCAGCTGTGTGCTAACAGAATGAATCTCATGGTGATTAGTTAACAATTCCTTGGCAGTCAGAGGCATATGTAAAACAGTAAACACAGCATGGGGAAATAATAATAATATTTTTTTTAAAAAAAGCAGCAGCATTTTCTGAGCTTAAAACACTGGCAACATCAGGTCAACCATCTGTGTTGCCGGAGAGCTGACTGTGCTGTGGGTAAGTCATACCAAGGTCAGTTGAGCTGACTTAAACTCCTTAACCCTTTATTGGTAAAACAGAAGATTTCTGTTTTCTAAGCATGGGGTGCATCATGATTTAAATGACATGAGCCCCAGCAGGGATATCTGAACTTAAACCGTCAATAAAGGAAAATAATTATTAGTGGTGTGGAGTTCTTACCCGCGGTTACGTGAAGACGTTCATCCAGCAAAGCCCAGGAACGGACAGAAAGCCCCGGCCATTTAAACCCAGCTTCTAAATTCAAGGTTAACTCCGTTAGCGGGATGGAGTTTCCGTTGCTGTATCTGTGGGTGAGTGTGTGTGAGGGAGGGAGATAAAGATCGCCATGACCTTCTGGCTACATAATTCAGAGCTGCGGCTGCAGTTACCACAGTCTGCCCTCTGGAGTAATTCTCTGCTGCAATGCCTGGGTTTTTTTCTCATTAGAGAAATAAACGAGTGTGCTGGTCTGTGAATGCCGTCCTCCTTCCCTTGTTACCCCCTTCAGTGCCCTTCCTGCCCCTGCTGCCAACGGAACAGCACAGCCGTGCCTTTCTGACTCATGGCAGGCAATAGCAGTTTGAAGAGTAAATTTGGAGAAAGCGTGTGAGTTGTGAACCCCGCTGTTCAGCACGTGGATGGGAGGCGGTTTGTTACAACAAAGATGTGTTTACAAAATACAGAATTAACATTTAGATTCTGGGGTAACTGCTCTGGTGGTAGGGCTGTTTTGCTGCAGCCGGGTGGTGGGAAGGAGCAGGGGTTTTCCCGTTGGGTGTGTGTTCGGGGGGAGCAGCGGGATGGGACTGGGGACATGGCCCCACAGGAGCTGCGGGACAGACGTGAGTGGGATGGGACGGGGCGCACGGGGAGGCCAGGAGTGGCGAGAGGGAAGGGTTGCTGGCAGGGGAGGTTGCTTGGGGTTGGATTTGCTTTGCTTACTGGTTGTTCTTTCTGAAAAAACCTTCCTCCATGGTTGAACTGGTTGAGTCCCTGCTGACACATGCTGGGCGCCGTGAGGGCGGTGCGGGAACTGACAGAAAGAATGAAAACATTACATTTCCTGCAAGGTGTTGGAAGCCCTTCTCTGATGATGTAACAAGAAGTGTAAGGTTTTTAATCTTTATAATTTTGTTTGGTTTGGCTACGTGCACGCCATCTCCTGCATGAGGCATAAGCCCCTCTACTCAGAGTACCACGGCTTTCTTCCGTACATCTGCGTGGCACAGTGGCTTAGAGCATTTACAGTATCGTTAAGGACTTTTAAAATGTAAGTGGGCTTTAAACTTTTAAGTAACTTCACGATGTTAGAGCATACACAAATAATAAAACTTAAAAACATCAATATATCTGTCCTGTTAATTTTTACTACTGCTTATGGATAGTGTGCTTCTGAATTGTTTTTTATACTCCAGGAACATACCAGGTTGCCAAATAATTGAGTTTATATTGCACTTCAAACAAAAATTTAATATTTTCTATAATCCTGGCAGTAAATTCCTTGGTGAACTGTAATGCAGAGCACCAGCATTTGTGCAGATGGTAAGTTTCTGCCCAAGGAAGTAAACTAATTTAATTCTATTACGAAAGACCCAGTCGTTGCCTGTGAAATGCTGTTTCTTGTCAGATGTCAGAGGCACATACGTGGTGCACAGCATATGGCACCCAACAAGAAGGATGTGCACTGGGTAACTAAGGTTCTTCAAGGTGTCTACTGTCTAAAAAGCTGAGCGGTGTCTCCCAACGGCTCAGTCACTTGTTCCCAGGAAGTGCTCAGGTCAGATGCAGCTGTAGGGAGCGGCTGTTCCTCCGACGATGGTGTTTCAGTTCGGGGAATCGGGGTGACGGCTGTGGTGACACCGGGGGCTGCGCTGCCCATTGCGGGTCTCACTCCACCAACACCCTCTACATCGCAGAGTCGGCTTCATCTCCTGACCCACTCCCAGCGCTGCCTGTCCCGTGGCTCACCCGGTGGCTGGGGAAGGTGGGCTCCCCCCAGGGCCAGCACTGGCCTGGGGCCCGGGGGATGACAGGGCCTCAGTGGGGCTCTGCACCAGCCATCTGCTTTCCTCTTTCTTACCACTTGCCATTAAACTAAATGAGGACAGTAAAAACTCAACTCTCAGTTCAGTAGATAATTTTTATGGGAAAAAAGTGAGCATTGCAGTGTGGACTCAAATGGCCGCAGCACAACTCAATCTTTTTAATTTTTTACTGCTACTAGTGTTGCCCTAGAGAGAAAATAATATCTAAGTAGGTTATAATAATGGTAAATTTTGGGATAAATAGGCCATTTTTGTAGGAATCTAATAGCTGAGCTTTGTTCTTAGAATGGAGTTGTGTCTATTTTTGTGATTTTCTGTGTGCTTTATCTGTAGGATAGGAATTGCTCGACTGTTGGATTTAGTAAATGACTTTTAGTTCACCCACATTCTTTTCTGAGCCCCCCAGGGTCCAAATGCTAATTTATGGAACATTTTAGAGTGGGAACAATGATGATGCAAATTTTCTTAGTAAATTTTAAGTCTTCAGTATCTATATCCTCCTGTAAATTTAGAGCTAATGCATTGTTTTGCATCAACATAGTGATTCCTACTTTATGTTGCAAATTCTGTGTCTGCATGACCATAAAAATAAATGATGAGCAATCGTTTAGGACAGGAGATGTAATCAGCTAAAGCCTAATGAAGCTTATACTTCAGAGCAGGCTCATCTGCTAAAATACTGCATTGGCTGAATCGCTGCTGCAAATGGGTGGTTTCATAATTGCATTTCAAGTGGGGTTGATAATGCATTCTTATCTCCGTGACACCTCGTTAAAGCCCAGCTGCCACTGGTCACCCCACCCTTGTCACCCAGCCCCGTCCCACCCCGGGACCCTCTTGGGACGAGGCACATCCCAACCCCCTGCTGCCTCTCTGGGGGGGCCGGGCACCTTCGGCCGGGTGGCACCCACATGGCAGGCACGGGCAGGAGCTCTCCAGAAGTTACTTCTCCAGCCCGCCGGTGGGCACAGGCAGGAGCTGCGGGTGCCCGGGGGCTGGGGTGGGCAGGCACTTGCAGCAGTTGCAGACCCCTGGTACCTCCCTGACCCTGCTGTCCTGGAGCTTGAGTAAGGAGACGATGTACGTCGGCCTCAGCTGCCTGAGCTCGTTAGACATTTCAGTGAACAGGCCAAACCCCGGAGGTGGGCACAGTCCCTCCTGACAGCTCTTCTGACTGAGCCGTAGCTGTCGGTGGGGATGGGTCTCACCGCTCGGGAGCTCCTGGGTGGGCACTGGCCATGGGAGTGCAGGGGAGAGGGTGCCGGCACCGCCTGGGAAATTCCAGTTCTCGCTCGTACTTCGCTTGGAAGCAGCTGAATCCCGAAGGCTGAGCGGTTCTGCCTTGCTGGCATCCAGCTCTTCACACTTGCTCTTCTCAGAGAAAGCACTCTTTCGTATTTAATTGAAAACCCTGTGTGCCATAACCGAAAATAAATCTTATGAAATGAATAGTGATGAAATAATAGGATATGCTGTGCAAGGGAAAAGATAAATTCCTTTAATTTTTAATATTACATGATGATTAACTTAACACATAGGGAAATGCTCTTTCCTCTGTGATTGCTTCAACAGCAGCACCATAAACACGAGCTTCCCTGCAAAGCTGCGTTACAACACAACGTGGTTGGAGGAGTGAAGGCGGTGGGCTTGTGGGTGTGAGGGGTGATGGGTGCTCCCTCTCTGCACAACACCTGCACTCAGGTGTTGGTGTTTAAGTGCTGGGGGTCCCTGGCAGCACAAGGCACAGCTCTGACCCACAGCTCCTGTTTGCTGCCCCCCTGGCCCAGCGCGGGCTGTCACTGGGATTGGGATTGGGAATGCTGCAGCAGCCTCCAGGAGTGCCGGGACTTCCCCAGCATCTTGAAAAGCCAGTTTGAGAAGCTCTAACTCCTTCATAAAAGCTGCATAATGACTGTTCCCCGGAGCAGGAGCTGCTCTGTTCCCTGTGCCCAGTGCCGTGTCTCCCCAAAGAGCCCATCGATGGTGTTCCCGCACGGGGAGTGAGCCGTGCTGTGTGTGTTGAAAATGACTGCTGTGCTTTACAGTGATGCTGAGCTGGGATGTTTGGGATGGGTCCGGTGTTTGAGAGCCCGGTTTGCTGTTGTGCAGACTGGGTTTATGGGTCCAGCTGTGATGGACCTTGTGCTGCCGCTCACGGGCACCGCTGGGGGATGTCTTTGCTGTGATGTTCTCTGTGCCCTGGTGGTTGGTCTCCTGAGAGGTTCATCCTGTCCTGGGAGAGCAGACACCCAGCATCTTGGTGAACACAGCGTCTGTCAGGCTCCTGCTCTGCCAAACTCTGGCTGAAATAGGTTAGTGGGCCTAGAAATTATGCAGAGTGTAATTGCATGTCTTGCTTCCTATGGAAAGCAGGCTAAAAATAAACCTGTCTATGATTTGCATAACTTCTATTCTAATCAGAGCGCTCAAAAATAAGGAGAAAAAAAAAAAGAAGGGTCTTGGCATGTGACCATGTACCCTTACGCTGGGAAAGCACTGCCAAGTGCCAAGCAGATGAAATAGCTTGTGTAACACAGCGCGGCTGCCAGGACGTTCCTCGCGGGGCTGGGGTGAGATGTGTCACCCCGAGGAGCCCCGCGCTGAGGCTGGGGTGCGGTGTGACACAGCCGGCGGGCCCCGGAGCGTGACGCTGTGCGGGGACAGACACAGGGGCAGGCACCAGTGGGTCTCCCTGCACTGGTGCCCCGTGTGAGCCCCGGGCTGGGCTGGGACACCGGAACAAAACTTAGTAAATGTTCGAGTTTGAATTTGCCCATTAGCTGTGGATTATCAAGGGGAAGCATTAATATTAGAACAGTTTGGAGACTCAAGTAACAGATCATACTTTGTCCTGCTCACGTTGTTTTTCATCTGCTGTCGTGACGGCAAAAACTTGGTGCCCCTCGTGCTTTATGGTTCTCTCTTACTTTGAGAGGCACAGTTAGAGTTTGCCAACCTAAATTTTGTTCTGTGAGGTGTTTCAGGCTCCCAGGTGGTGCTTTCTTGTAGATCCTTCGCTTTGCCTTAAGCCTGGCAGAGGCTTCCAGGGTGCAGTTTGTCTGGAGTCTTGTTTCTCGAGCCCCTGCAGCCCAGGGCTTGCACTGGGGCCGGACTGGCACTGCCCCTGCCCGGTGTCGGTCCTGGCACATCCACTAAGTGCTTTGGCTTTCAGGTAGCATAAAGAAAAGGTGTTGGTTGTTGTTAGACAGGAGCTGCCCACCATGGGTGCTGGGGAGTGTTCCCCCCCTGCCCAGAGACGCTTGGGGCTCTGGAGCTGGGGGGATGAGCTTGGAGAAGGTGGTTCAAAGTGGTTCTTTCTTCTGTTGAAAACCTCTTGATTTCACCGTGCTGGATCCTTACTCTTCATTTCCAAGATTCAGCCAACTGTGATGCCTCTATTTGCAAACGGAGGCAATTGTTAGTTGGGTAACAAGTGTTATTTTCATACACCGACCAAATGGCATCCAAAGGCTCCACCTAAATGCCTTCTCTGCTCTGCCAATGTTTTCCTCCTTCTTCTGCACTAAACAATAGATTATTTTTTTCCTGGTAGATGCAGACGCCAGCCATGGGTGTTCACCATCCAGAGGCTTCTGTTACGGTTGACTTTGCTGTTTCTGTGCTGCCAAAAATAAAAACCTGGGGGATGGCATACAGGCTCCTACTGTTTGTGCCTCATCTCTCGTCCTTCTCAGCTCCAAGTGTTTTTCAGAATAAACTATGCACTATTTGTCAATGCTTTTGTATTTCTTAAAGGTTGTTTGGGGATATGCCTTCCAAAGCATATTTTAGTTATTGTCAAAGCTTGAAATACTTTAATGATGACATTCATATGCAAACACAAAGCCAAATTATTTTTGCATACATTTACCAACAGTAACATGGCATGGTTATTTGTAGAACACTCCCAGCCCTGTGAGATCCCAAGCAGACAGTGCAGGGGACTGTATCATGATGTTCTGGAGTGAGGACTGAGCAGCTTTGTCTCCCTGAATCAGTCCCCACCTGGACTGAAGGTCTGAAGGCATCATCCTGTAAAGGCTTGTGTTGATCACCCCTTTGAGCATGTTTAGGAATGAGCAATCTCCTGAATCTGTAGACTTAAAAAGTCAATACTCATGGTTCTTGATGTTTTCTGAGTGTATTTTGCATTACTAACAAAAATAAGAAGATCGCAAACATGAAGTGGGATGTACATACTGTGGTGAGGTTTCTGGCAACCTTATTTCTTAAATCTGGATAAACAGTTCTTCATTTATTTCAGAAGTTCTGTAAAACACACTGCCAGTGCTTGTGAATGCTGTGGTAAATGATTTATTAATACTGTAAGGTTTATCTATACCATAATTGCCATAAATAAGAATATGTAACCAAGAATTTATTTGTCAGTATATAAAAATCTACAATTAAACAAGCCTTTCAAAGGAAACCTTTCTAATAGTTTTCAGCTGATAAATGAGTCTGCTTCAATGGATTATTGTGACTACAAAGTGCCTTGAGATTTTTTTCTGTACAATAGACCCTATGTAAATTCTTGTGTCTCTCATGTTAATGGAATTAGATGAATCTGATGTACTTACCCTTTACTTTTTGTGAATTTGCAGAATATCGTTAATGACACTGCCACAGTTCAGCTATATGAAAGACCCTTAATTCAATTTTCTTTAAAGAAGATTGACACTAGTAACATTTAGCCACTTAACAACCTTTATTTTGCAGCATGGCAGTTGGCAGATGCTCTGCACCCTGAGTTCTCTGTAGTACAAAGAAACAAGATTTGCTACTGCAGTTAAAAGTTCACAAATTAGTTGTGTTACTTGGAGGAATTAAATCCCTTCCTGTGCTGCCGGGGCAGGTCCCGCTGCTCCTCGGCGAGGTCTCTCCAGCCCTGCTCCCTTCTGTGCCGCGGTTCTGGGACTGCTGCCCACACCCCCTGGCCTGGGATCCCTGCTCTGGGCCTTGGGGCAGTGGGGAGGGGGTTGTAAAATCAGTCTCCTAAGTGTAGCTATTGGCCTGGTTCTTCAGTATTTATTAGATGGGCAGGACAGCCTGAGCAGAGCAGGTCGGGCTCTCCTTCAAGAACCCACCCTGAGGCTGAATCCCTCCTGGATTGGTCTCCGCAGGGCGCTGGCACGCAGAGGGTAAATAATTCAATAAAGCAAATGGGAGGCAGTCTGCTCTGAGCTTTCGGAGCACTGGGATGTGCTGGGCAGCGCTGTGCGCAGCAGCTCATCTCTAGGGAAGAAGGGTGTAAAGGACTTCTCTTAAGTTGTCCTTTATCTGAAAGTTTTGATAATTTCTCAAATACTCTTATTTTCTTTGTTATAACATGTTTTCTCCAGATGCTGGAATAACTTCCAGCACTGCATAAGGAGGCTGATCTGGACTTTCCGTGCGCAGGGGCCATGCGAGGCCGTGTCCCTGCCCCTCGCTGCTCTCTGTGCCTGGTGCTCATGGCTAGCGGATGGAGGCTCTCGCCTGTCCCTGTGTGTCCATCACCATGGGCTGTCTCTGCCCTTCCCCCTGGTGCTCACCCTGTGACAGTGGCTCCAGTCCCCAGAGGTTCATGTCTGAGTGTTTTGGGGGACACTCACGTAACGTGCCGAGTGCAGCGAGGCTTGAATAAAAACAGCTTTCCTGTCCCTGTCTTCAGTCAAATAATTAATTCTCTGCAGACATTTAGTAGTGAGAAATTCACACAACCCAGCAGGCCTTAGTGAGATTCTGTTAATCTTAATTAATATTGGAAAGCTTTTGTGAGACCCCTTACCGAGGAATTTAAAACGTATTTTAAAAATATTTTCTCCCTACAGCATTATTCTGAATCCGATTCCTCCTTTGATACCTGTCCGTATCCCCAAGGAGCCCAGTTCCGTTCTGTCTCTGCTCATCAGCTGCTCAGCCTCAGGACCTCCCTTCCCTCCCAAAGACCCCTCCCAGGCCATTCCCCATTCCCCCTCTCCTGCTGACAGCAGCCCTCGTTTCTGAAGAGTTTGGTTCCCATCTGTTGGTCTGGTTTCAGCCCAAAGCCCGACCGGTGATCCTGGCTGAGGGGGAAGGTGAGGAGTCAGTGGGGCCAGAACAGATTTTTGCTCTTTTTTCATGCCCTTTAATAATCTAAGGCTGTTTTTTATTTTGTTTTTGTAAAATACATCATTAGCATTTCACATCCAAAAATAAGCTTCTAATGTATTTGGCTCTTCTCCCGCGGTTGTTCTGGGCACTCCAGTTTCATTCTGTGCCCTCTCTGTTCTGTTCCCTGTCGGGGAGGTCTGTGTCTGGTGACAGATTGCCGTTCGGGGACTGACGCCGCTCCCGCCCAGTGATGCAGCAGATCAGGATGCCCTTGGGGTGTCCCACCGGAGACCTGCCCACTGTGGCCCTTGGAGAATCTCCGCTGAATTAGTCAGTGGTTGGCCTTTTCTGATGTGGGATCTGGCAATCAAAAGACATGATTAATTTAGGCTTTGGGAGCAGAGCAGTGTGGACCTACCGCTGTTTGAGTCTCATTAAAAGGCAAAGGAGCCGTGTACATGTCACATTCCTGAGGTGATTATCTGCTTCTGGCCTTTTGAACATCCTCGCCGCGACTTGGCTCCAAAGCAGCCAGTAATTGCCGATGGTGTAGGTGCTTATTGAGTCCTGGGGGCTGGCACCCCCATTTTCTTACTCGGTGTCTCTTAGACAGTGAAGCCCCACCTGGGGGGGAGCTCAATTGCTCTTTGAAGACTCAGCCGTTACCCCGAGCGCAGCCCGTAACGTGGCCGGGATCCCAGAGGGATGGCCCAGACATGGTCACCATCTCAGCTTCCTCACTGGCCTCGGTCTTCCCAGGGAGCTCCTCTCCATAGCAGGCAGAGACCAAGCATGGGTTCTTGCCTCCATGGCCTGGAAGAGTGTTGGGAGGCGTTGGGTGGGAGCGTGTCCCTGATGTGCCGCAGCTCAGCCCTCTTCCGACACGGTCCCCTCGTCTTCCCCACAGGAAAGCAGCCTTTGCACAGCAATCATCGGGGCTTCTGTGCCACAGGTGGGGGAAACTACCCCTGCAGAGTGGGTCGGATATTCTCAAAATGTTGCCGTCTCTTTCTTCTTTAATTGGAATAATTTGAACTTCCCCCGTGTTTCATTCACCGGGGAGGTGGGTGCTTGCTGGGTGGGCAGCGCCGCAGCGAGGACTGGGGTCCGTGTCCCTGCCAGGCTCTGTCTGCTCCCCGTGCCGGGACATGGAGATCCTCTCCTGTGCCTGTGTTCAGTGCACGCCAGTGCTCGGATCCCAAGCTTGTGTGAAATCATGACGTGAGTGGCTGCTGAGGAGAGCCGTGGGGTTGATGTCACACACTGGTGGTACCTCTGGTTTCCTGACGCAGCGTCTCTGGTTTGTGTGGCTGAGCCTTTCCCTAAACAGCTTTTCCGTACTCACCTCAAAGGCTCCTTACTCTCTCTATTGATAGCCGAGTTTTAATTAAACAGTGACCGTTTTCCACTTGATGAACCCTGATAATTCCTGGTTTCGTTAGCTGTTTCCATCAAAGCCACCCAGCCGCTCTGGTAGCCCTTCCTCTGGCTTTCACCTGGGATTTCCATATTCGGGGGCAGCCGCCGTTTCTGCCGCTGCTGGGGACTCTCGGGGCGCTCCGTGTTCCCCCCGCCGGGTCCCCATCGCTCCGTGTCCTCCCCCCCGCAGGGTCCGCGCGGCGCCCGCCCCGGGGCTGGACCGGGTCCCCCCCGGCACCGCGGCCCGGCCCGGGAGG
>JAOXNH010000013.1:6900734-6923844 GCA_028566575.1 Bartramia longicauda
TACCCTGGAATCGAGCAGCGGAACAGCCCGGGGCAGCGGCCCGGCTCCGGGAACCAGGGGATGCAAACCCTCCCCTTTCACCTCTCTTCCCTTAAAATACGTTTTTATGCAAAAGGCTGCAGTGAAAGCCCCAGTAATGAATTATATCGTTTAATGGGAAAGCCACATGCTTTTAATAAGCTGCTACTTTGAAAAATTGCTTTTATAATTAACAGTAAAGTATTTTTCAAAAAGCCTGAAAGGCAAACACTCTCTACTTGTTGAGTCCCAGCACGGGGACAGCCCTGTCCCCAGGAGGTGGTGGCTGGGGAGCTCTGGGGACGGTGCAGCGGATGCCATCGGCTGTACCTCCAGCGAGGTGCCCCCTGTGTCTGTCTGCATGGAATGGGGGTAAAAATGAAGTGGAGATTTTCCACCTGGTCTTTGGTGTGACTTGTGGGGGATGTCGCAGCCCCTCCATGGACAGGCAGCATAAGACAGATGCACTTGTCACATTATTTTGCTGTGATGATATTGGGCAGCAGCATAAAATCTTCACAGAGTGAATCCTTAGAACCTGTTTGCATATTTAAACTTTGCATTTGCTGTTTTACCAACATTCAGAAATGGACTTGTTGGTGCTGAGCTGTAGTGGCACCGTGGCAGGACTGGGCTCTCTGCAGCAGCAGTATGTGCTGCAGCATTTCCATCACAGGTTGAATGTATAAATAGCCATCTTCATCCTCCCTGGGTGCAGCAGCAAAGGCAGCTTCACCCTTGTGGTTTGTGGTGTGATGAGAAATGAAAGCCACAGCCCCGTTTTTCACACTGTCTCTGTCTCTCACGCTGGCCCCTGCCCCTCACTCGCCGTTTCCCTGTGCTGATGCTTCAGCCTTTTCTCCTCCTGCAGCCTCTTGGTGCTCCTTACCCAGCTCACCGTGCATATCCTCATTTAAACAGCTCTTTTGTGGTTAATTTAAATTAAAACTGAAAACAAGAGCCTTGTGCCTGTTCATCTTGCAGAACCTGCACGGTCTGAAGTACGTTATTGCTCTTGACGGGTGGCTGTTGCGTGTGTCACCCGTCAGAGACAGCGCAGCAGCACAGCAAACACCAGCCGACACTTCTGAGGTCCTTTCGGAGAGTCTCATACACGAGGTTCTCCTAAAAGCCCGCGTGAGACAATGTAAAGCAGCATGTTCAGCTCCTGCGGGGGAAATATCGGGCTTTTGCGTAAGAGCGAGCTCTGGAGTTGCCTGCAGCACCTTTACCATTGCTTCATTTTGTGCTTTCCAGTCCTCCCCGTTCTCTCTGGGACTTTCTGACGTTTTCTCTCTGACTTCCATCTGTTTTCCCCAGGCAATCCTTTCAATCTTCAGCGTAGTCATCCTGGTTTCAGAGCATAGTCCAGTCTTTAAGGTTTTGATGTTAAGATTAACCCCTTGGTGTCCTTAGCAGCAGCTTGGCTTTTACTTTTTTTGGACTGAGTTGGTATTTACTGAAAAGGAGCTTTTAAGTTTTAAAACACGGAGAGGGTAAGATCAGTGCATAAATGAAGCCTCTGTAACTCCACATCCAGTGCAGCTCTCCACCTCTTGCTGAGTTTTTCCGAGGTGCGTTGCTCTGAACGCAGCAAAGAGCCGGAGCCACCGCAGGGGTGAGGAGTGGGCATTGCTCTGCCCCAGTGCCACCAGCCGCTGTCCTGGCCCCGCTGCCGGCCTGCCTCCGACAGGGAGAGGGATGGACCATCTCAGGGGTAAAACATTTTTTAACGTTGAGAAACCATCTTGTCCACAAACAATAAAGTGATTTGTAGTAACAAATGGAAAATATTTCTCTTGCTGGAGATTACACCATTTGTTCTCATTTTCCATGACATGTTTTGCTCATTATGCTGCAGGAAGCGAATCCAGAGCTCTATAAAGAACAGCTCGTGATGGCAGAGCAGGGAATGGAGCAGGGGCCGCTGCCATCACGGCTGGGAGCGACAGGGGCTGGGGATGGGGACACTGCTGTCCCCGCTGTGTGTTCCCGTGGGTGCCCCCGTGTCGTGATATACCTGGTGTGCTCCAGCATGTGCTCCTGTGTCATGGCACACGTGGCGTGTTGCGGTGTGTGCCCCCGTGTCATGACACGCCAGCGCACACCCATCTCCCGAGTGGGTTCCAGAGACAGAGACTTAAGAGTCTTTTTCCCCTAAAGCCCCGAGTGTTCTGCTGTAGTACATAACTTAAATTTATCAAGGTCACTGAACCCTGTTTAATGTGTTTCTGCAGAGATGACAGGGTACAAAAGATTGTTTTGTGCCCTTCTGTCAGAAGGATGAAGCCGTAATACAAGAGCTCAGTTATTTGTGTGCTGAAGGGGCCGTGGTTCTCTACTGATATGACAGATTCACTTATGATACCTGACAGAAGTATTGCAAAGGAATAATTGTAAAAAAACTCTTCTATCATGCGCTGTTTTTAAAAAGAAAATATTTTCTTTTTATAATATCAAGAATGCAGCCTCCCATGTGATGAAATACTGAGTTGAGGTGCCTACCCAGGAGGTGTAAATTGAATAGAAAAATATTGCTATATTTTGAAGCAGTTTCTTGTCTGTAGAGATTTTTAATTTTGGTGGCAGATTTTGTATTTTAATACTTTTTATTGATTTCAAAACAATTCCAGAGTGTTGTCACTGTCTTGCTTGCTTGGGAGGTGCTGGGGTCGGATGGCGGTTGCTCAGCGCTGCCGATTTACACCAGCGGAGTCGGACTGCGGCAGCCTGGAATGGTTTTTCCGTTCAGGTTGTTGCATTAAAAACCACCCAACGCTTTCTGCTGTTTTCTTTTTTTGGTAACATTTATAGCAGTGAAATGCCACGTTTGTTTTAAGATCCTGCTTAATTTTTACAAGTTATTAATTTGTTGTTTTTTAAGGAAAAGTCATCAACAAAGACTTGCGCCACTACTTGAGCCTTCAGTTCCAGAAGGGCTCGATAGACCATAAGCTCCAGCAAGTGATCAGAGACAATCTCTACCTGAGAACCATCCCTTGTAAGTATGTAAAGATCATCCTCACGCGATCTGTTCCTGGTGAGGGTCACATCATGCGAGAGCTCTCTCCTGATCTGGTCTGCAGCGTTACCCTGCAGCAGGAGCTCCTGTAAAGGGCTTTGCTGGAGTGGTTTCACATCTGAAGTTGCAGTGAAAGGTACAGCCCATATGGACTGACAAAACAGCAGAAACCTCAGTGTTCAAAGCTCAGAGTAGTTCAGGAATATCTGTGTTTTACTCAGCGGAATGTTGTCGGTTGTGGTCAGAACCACAGCCACCACGGGAAATTAACTTTCCTCAGCACCATCAAACAGCACGAACACGTCCTGGTTTCTGTCGGTGTTGGGTTGTGCACCAAGAGGGAGCTCACACCTCGGGAGGGGACATAGTTGGGCAGAACAGCGCAGCTGGAGGAGGGTCCCAAAGGGCTGCGGTGACATGAGGTGGGGACAGCTCTTGTTGCCTTGTCCTGAGAAGACGGCACAAGGAGGTGACGGCAAGAAGGAGAGCGAACCCACGGCCCAAAAACAAGGGGAGGAAACAGTGCATGGGCAAACTTCAGTGTCACAGCAAGAATTAATTAATCAGAGAATCTGGCTGGGCCTGTCCCATCAATTGTGCGAGCCCATCTGCTCTGAGATCTGCTGGCACCTCTCGGGTCAACCAGCCCAGGCTCCCCTGCCTTGGGGGTGCCAGAGGGTCCCTCTCCCCCGGCGGAGCCTGCGGGAAGCACCGTGCACGGCACAGGACAGTGACAGCGACCAGATGCCCTGTCCCTGCCTCTCATCCCTCGCTGCCCCTTCATTTCTTAATTACCACAGGATCGTCCTTTACCTTGTCTCCAAGGTTCACTGATTAAAAAGGCTCACCACCCATCGCATTTAAATGCTCATTGCACTAAAAACTTTAAAGTTGGTCAACAATGCTTTTGTACCTGCAGGAATTCCATTCTCAATTTAGCATCATTATATTGAGTGCGCCCAAGGGTTTGTGACTTTCTTAAAAGATAATGATAGTGAAAGGCAGTTTGTTTACGAGCAGCTCTTGTTCATGCTGCTGCCTGACAAAAATGATGTATGCCTTTAAAAAGCTGTTAGGTTATAGGCAGTAATGAATCAGTGGAGTCCTTTCTAGGAGAACTTTAATTAAGCTATTATAACTATGGGAGGCCCGTATTTATAGATGTAACACTGGAGAACTTCTGCATTAACACAGCCATTTACTGATTACTTTGCAACTGTACCTATAGCTGGGGTTTGGAGTATACATCAATACTCTGAATTGTAAGGTTAAAAAGTAGCTTTTGTGCCTAGTTATGGATTTGGTGCCCCAAAAATCCAATGTGTTGAGTCCCGCAGACCTCATTACAAATTAGCGGGCGGTGGGAGCAGTGGGGAGATGAAGCCCCCTTTCAGCTGAGTTAAACTGCCCCAGCTCTTACACAGCTCCCCCAGTCCCGGACACCATCGCCCGGCTCCAGCAGCATCTGCTGCCTCAGAACAGGTTTTTGGTTCACTGAGCCTAAGAATGAATTCTCTCTAATTACCACCTCGCCCAGCTTTTTTTTTCTGCTCCTTCCTCAGTTCCAGAGCTGCCATTCCTACGTAAGCTATTGGCCTAGTTTTTATCCCTTATTGTTCACTTGCTCAGCAGTGTTCTAACCCTTGTCTTTCTGGGGTGACATCAGCATTGTGTAAAGATTGAAAAATGTATTGTTTTTCCTGAACTGTGCAGCAGGCACACTGGCAAACAGGCAGCGCTTCAGTATCTTACAAGAGTGTTTTCTCTGTCTTTGCAGGCACTACCAGGGCTCCCAGGGATGGGGAGGTCCCTGGAGTAGACTATAATTTCATTCCGGTGGAGCAGTTTAAAGCACTGGAAGAAAGCGGCGCCCTGCTGGAGAGCGGAACGTACGACGGTACGTTGGTGGTGTTTAACGGAGCGGGAGTAAGGACTCACAGCTCGAGTCCAGTATCTTGGTCCAAGCGTAGCCCCTCGTACCCAGGAGGTGCCACGTTTCCTGCCCATTGATGGTCGTTAACTCACAGAGCAGCGATATTAAATTTGTCTTTGGAGTATAGTGCAGAGGAGCAGTGCTCTGGTTCTGAAGCTCTCTAGTAAATCACAACTTGTCCTTTCAACCAGTCCTCATGCGATCTGATCGTTGTCCCTGTTGTGTTTTTGAGGAAGCATTCTGAAAACGTTCCTCTGTGCTTGGCAGAATTCTGTTTTAATGGAATTCATAGTCCATTTTGTTTAAACCTTTGAGAATGGAGCCCTGTTCTTCTCAGAGGTGCACATTGAAAGGACAGAAGGCAAGGGAAGTTCTTGTACAGCAGGGAAAAAAAAATGCAATGAGAAATGGAACAGCACTAGGCCAGATTGTCCAAATCTGCAGCAATGTTGGTTTTGTTAAACGTGATAGGGAAAAACACTGCAACGAAGGTGGTGAACCCTCAGGAACTGGTTGTCCAGAGGAGTAATGAGCTGCCACCGTGTGATGGGCTTCTGCTCTGCTTTGGTTTAAAGGGTTTTTCAGTTATATGGTTTTCAACTAAATTACAGCCAAATTTTCAGAAAAGCTGAGCACATGCGGCTTTCACCGATGCTCAAGAGAATTTAACAGATTATAAACCTGCCTGATTTTCACCTATGTTTAACATACATTTGGTTAGAAAACATCCAAAGTAGAGAACTCTGTGAAGGGCTCTGTACCCCCGTTTTACGTCTCGTGCTCTCTGGTGACATTGTCCTGTCTGTGGAAATGGCCCAAACAAATTGGGACAGAGCTCGCGGTTTTGTTCTGTTTCTCCTCAGCCCCCTCTGGCTGGCTGTCACCGCTCTCAGCCGCACCCTCGCTCCTATTTGCAGAAGGGTTTCTTTTTCTTTTTTTTTTAACATGGTCAAAACCACATCCAGCCACCAGAAGTGACCCTGGCAGGAGTTCTGGGAAGCTCTCTTGCTGCATGCTCAATTCGCTAATAAAAATCATATGAGCAGTCAGGAGAGAGGTCAATTGCTGAAATTCTTTTCCAGCAAACAACAGATGATTCCTGGTCTTTATTTTTTAGATTAAAATATTGAAGTAAAAATATGTTCATTTTTCTACAAATAATTTTTAGACAAATGTTTACTGTCAGTAGAACACTGTAGGACTGTAGTTTTAAAATCACTTACTTGTAACTGGTTTTATGTAAATAGATACTTTATGTTTCTGCACAAAATGAATTTGCTTTTTGACTTCAGTGTGTTTCTGTTGCTGCACGTTACTCTGTTCATCAGTTAAGCAGTGTATGGAGTAACGACAATTGATTTTCGCTGTTTTACTTCTCTCAGACTGTTCCCCAAGTCTCTTTATGGCACGTTAGTGAATTCCAGGCAAAGTAACAAATCTGTCTTTTTCTTTGAAAACCTGGGGCAGGATAGAAATTTTGAACTAAACTTATTGTTTTGTGATGTACAATAGCATCTCTGGCAGAAAGACAGTGTGGGGATAAATAGGTTTTGACTGTTGATTGGTTTTTGACAGTGCTGATTCTTCTTTAAGAAGAGAAGTTACAGTTCAGGTCTTTCACTGAAAATACCTTAAATAGGTGCACAAGGGCAATGAAACCCTCAGTGCAGTGTCACCATTCCGTGATCTTCATTTTCTCTTTCCTCACCAGGTAATTTTTACGGCACTCCGAAGCCTCCAGCAGAGCCCAGCCCCTTCCAGCCTGATCCAGTGGATCAAGTTCTTTTTGACAATGATTTTGATACCGAAACACAGAGGAAAAGAACCACATCTGTCAGCAAAATGCAAAGGATGGACAGTTCTCTCCCTGAGGAGGAGGAAGAGGAGGAGAAGGATGCAGTTAATGGCAGCGGAGGGATAGGTTGGTTGACAAGGGGAGAAATTCCCTGCAGTATTGTAGGGATGGATAAGGACTACACAGATAACATTCGCGCTTGCTTGAACCACTTCCTTAGTTTTGGTAAAGTTTGAAGGCAGTTTTCTATTCAGACATGGTGTTTTTACTGGATTTTGAAATTATCTTTTAAAAAGAAACAGCTGTTCTCCCAGCCAGATGTGCAATTGCATCACAGAGAGCAGTGCTCAGTGGGGAACACGCAGTGCTGGGTATCGGCCAGTTGCATGAGAAGGAAGGAAAAATCTGTGCACTCTCCAAATAACAGCATCCTTTGCAGAGTGTGTTCCTGCCCTGTAAATGTTAGTGTTTCATTTTGGGGAGATTGCTGATTTGTGTGCAGGAGACTGGAGTGGAACGACTGGCTTAAGGGGCAGCCCTAGCTCATACTGTACAGTTTTCAGGTGATTTTGGTTAAGGGAACTGTCGCACAGCCTGAAACTGCCCGAAGGGGAGTGTGTGGAGGGAAGTACAGCTGAGCACGGTGAGCCTGGGCTGGTGGCCCGTGGGACGTGTCGGAGCTGGGCAGGGTGTCCTTGTCCTCGGGCTGTCACCGTTCCTCATGGAGGGGGGGCACTGGTGGCGGGGGGAAGCCATCACGTTGTATTTGCGGATGATTCTGCCTGTGAGTGTCTAAGGCAGAATTACTGAGCAGACCCCCCCTAATCTTGCAAGCTCCAGGACACGTCCTGGTGGCCAGGCAGGTGGTGGGGGCAAGGTCTCGGACACCGTGGTGTGAGGGAGGGCACCGAGAGTGACCTCAGGGCTGGAGGGTGGACACTTGCATTTAAAGTTTTCTGCAGAGATTTTGGGGATCTTTTTCCCCTTGTGGCTTGCGGGAGGGTTATTGGCAGTTTGGGTCTTTACGTTTCGTTCTGGTGCTTTGAGGAATGTTAGTAGGATCGGGGGGCGGGGGGTTGATGGCATTACAAACACTGCTCTCTGTGTGGGAACGGCACCAAAGTGTAGTCAACTTGGATTTCTGCCAGCGCTGATTTTTCAGCGTAGGCTCAGACACATAATACAAGGTTAATTCTGTTTGGCAAGGGAAAAGCAGAGTTCAGTGTTTTCATGTCAGCTTTTCAAAGTTCACAGCTGAAAAAAGTAGTGGAAAAATGCACATCACATACAGGGACGTGTTTGACATCCACTCATAGCCAGATTAAGAGGGTGGTTCTTGGTGAGAAACAACATAAACAGCTGACAAATAGTAACACTTTCCCCGAACAACTGCAGAAAACAAAGAAAAACATTCAGATTCTCCTGACTGGATGAAACCTGTTCCCAGCTACAACCAGACAAGCAGCTCCATGGACTTCAGAAATTACTTGTCGAGGGATGAAACCCTGGAGCCGCTGCCCAAGAACTGGGAGATGGCCTACACCGACACGGGCATGATCTACTTCATCGAGTGAGTGGACCCACGTGGAGGGGCTGCTCTGCCCCTCGGGGGGAAGTGCTGGTGGGCTGTGCCTGGGAAGCTGCTCTTACTCCTCTCTCCTGCTCTTACTGCTTCTATTTCTGTATGAAATTTCACGTATTTCTGCTGTTCTGTTCCTCACTGCTAGTCACCTGTGCTGCATACTTGGTACGATTGCCATCACGCAGGAAAGCGTTAGGTTCCACATGCAAACTCTGTTTGTAATACGAGTTCTGTATCTCACAAAATACAGGGCTGGGTGGATATTAGGTGAGGTGTAACATCTCGTAAGCCTTCGCTATGTCAAATTTCTCTGAAATCTGAGTCTTTCTTCCTTAGCTGGGAATGCTGCTTGAAAACAGAGACAGCACAGATTAAACATTTCACATCTGTCCTGGAGAGTGTCCAATGTGCTCCTACCTCTGAGCATCGTTGTTGCCTTCTTTTAGCATTTTATGGTGTGACTGAGGCACAATAAAGGTCACATTATCTTACGGCTACAGTTTGTGCATGGTATTAAACATCTAAAAGTTGGAGTAAAGCAAAGTTTCTTCAGTCTGAGGGGGTTCTCTTAACTAATGGTGTGTTCTGCTCCACAGTCACAACACCAAGACAACCACATGGCTTGATCCGCGGCTCTGTAAGAAAGCCAAAGCTCCCGAGGACTGCGAAGATGGAGGTGAGATGTTCAGAATTTGTTTGTCTCCTGCGGCTGATAAATGTCGGAGTCTGTCAGAGCTGGACACGATCTGTCACTGCTGTGGTGGGAGCTGCTTCCAGGTGCAGGGGACGGGAGCAGCGGGAGCAGTGCTGAGTGTCCCCATCTTGGTGGCAGTAGGACTTCAGCTAAGACTGGGAAAGTCCACAGTGTGTTTTCCCTGGAGCAGTAGACTCTGGCTGAATGGTGGGTTTATCTGCATTCCTGAGACAAGAATGAGGTGTTTTGTTCCAGTAACCATCATCCCAGGGAGAAAGCTGCGTGTGTTAGTGACAATCTCACTGGAAATTGTTGTGTGGGTGGAATGTGGCAGGAGGAGAAGGTCCATAGGTGCTAGAATATAGGAGTAATGAAGAAGATACAGCATGATACCTAGTGCTAATGATACCTTTTGCATGAGACATGATGTAATATATGAATGCATAAGTAGAGGGACTAACCTGACTCCCTTCAGCTCTTCATGCTGTTGCTTCGGGGCTTATGGGTCAGGTTGATGATTGGCCTGGAGACAATTCCTGCGACCATTTCCTACACAGTCACGCAGTTTAGTCAGCCAGAAAAGCACAAAATAGCTCTATCTTCAGCAAATGCCTGACACGTTACAAAAGCTGAGGCAGACCCAGAATAGCCTGTCGTCTTCTAAACTGCACAGCCTGACAATCGCGTATTCATAATGACGCCAGCTGGAGCCATGGGCGCGTACGGCTGCTTATTAAACATATGTGCAGCTCACCACGGGATAAAAAGAGCACTTTAAACAGAGAGATGCAGGATATCCAAATGAACAACATTTAAATGAATAGACCCACTGGGTCTTTTGTCAAACCCTGTGGAGTGATGCTGGTATTAATAATTGGGAACATGCTGTCATACGCTGGAAGAATTCCTGTTAGCGCCAAACTTGGGGCAGCCTCAGACAAGATGACATAGCAATATTATCCTGCAAATGTCGAACTACCTGGCTGTATGCATTATGCTGGTACTTAACATTTCCATGGTCAAGATAACTCGAGCAGTAAAGCTAGAGTAATTGGACCTCTGTGTTGCCTACTCATCACCTTCAGTCAGTAATGATCTGCTGCTGGGCACTGTCTTACCAGACTCGGAATTTGCCATAAAAAGGAACTTTTCCCATGTAACTGTCAGTACCTGTATCAAACAGGTAATTTTTTATTCCTCCCCTGGCTTTAGGGATGCCAAGCCACATCAGCAGCGTGCAGTGGTGCAGGAGCCCTCCAGGTGCCTTGGATGTGCCCACCCCAGCACAGGCACTGCCTGGGTTTGGGATGTCTCACTGGATTGTAGACATGGGGGCGAAATAGCCTCCCATGGAGGGGCTCATCCTGCTCAGCACGGAGGGCTGTGACAGTTCTGAATGAAGTGTCAGAATGCAGTGAAATGTCCTGATGTCACTGGGAGGATAAATAGAAGCGGCATCGCTTCTGCCAGGGGCTCTGGAACAGAAGGTTCAAGGGGAGCAGAGATGCCTGGGGTTTACAAACTCGGGCTGAGATCCTGAGAGGCATTTATAGCTCTACTTTATGGTGTATTGGGGGCAGAAGCACTGTGACCATATTCATATTGTATAGTTTATAAAGTCAACAACTATCAAATCACATTAATAATTTATAGCTAGATTAAATAATGTATTTTTCTTACCCTTTATAGGTTTATAGCTTAGTTTGTATCTTGTCTTTAAGTTTATTATATGTTTAAAGTGGTGTGATTTTGTTGAATACAAGTCTCCTCATCAGTGGAACAGAGAGTGAGAGTTACAGGGCTCCAGAGTCCCAGGAACAGGCTGGTACCCTTCGTATGCGGGACCTGCCCCAAACAGATGGGAGAAGAATAAAGGACTTGTATTTTCCTCCTATTTTTCATGAGTCTGTAATCTGTCCTCTCGTTCCTCCATAAAAATGTAATATTACTCACTGTAATGGAGAACTCTGTTCTTTTTGATTGCAGAACTTCCTTATGGGTGGGAAAAAATAGAAGACCCTCAATACGGAACCTACTATGTTGAGTAAGTGCTCATTGTTAATTGGACGTAGTTGTACCTTGAGCAGAAGGTACTGAAGCGCTGGATGTCTGGTGTGTCTGGGCTGTGGTGCAGCGGGAGCGTTAACCACATCCCACAACAGCAGCTCCCGAGGCAGCGGACACGGACACGCTCTCCCCCGGGGAGGTCCGGGCTGTGACATCGGTGACTCACGAGCCCGTTCCCGCCGGGGTGGGAGCGCGAGTGGCAGCCAAAGCCATTCATTAATGGGAATAAGCTGATGTCATTTTTGTTAGCTCTACCCAAGGTGGGGTCACTTGATTTAAGAGTAGCGCCTGATAACTGCAGAAGAGCAAGAGTAACTTGTATCTCATCGCTGTCTCCAAAGAGCTGAGTAAATAACTACTAAATTGCTGCCAGAGCCCTTCTGAATCTCCTTCAGGTCAGAGTAAATGAAGTCTCCCTTTAGCCATGGAGAAGGAAATTAGTAGAGTTGAAAGTGTTAGCTTCAGAGAACAAGCTCATGGCGTTTGACTTTGCAAAGCCAACCCAGGTATTTAAATTCTGCTCAAACTTACTGGTTTTTCACACTCTGCTGTACTGCTCTGGCATCTGCTCCTAAAATGCTGGTGTCTGAGTTTGTAAACATTGTAGGTAGATGGAAGCAACACATAAGGAAAGAGAAAAAGCAGATTTTCTCGGTTCTAATTTATTACAACCTTCTGAAAATTACCTGATAATTACAGGAAGTAAAATTGTATTGGCTCTTAAAGTAAATCGCGTTGTTGAAAGAACAAAAAAGCTTTCAGTGTTGATTATGATCGTTTATCATCATTCCTCCAGAGCACTAAATCTGAGATAATAAAAAATAGTATTTGCAGAGGTATCTTTTGTGGTTGAAATTTCAGCTTTCTGCTGAAATCCTGATCAAGCTTTTGTATGTCTGCAGTCACATTAACCAGAAAACTCAGTTTGAAAACCCGGTGTTGGAAGCCAAAAGGAAAAAACAGCTGGGACAGACTGACATTGGCTCTTCAAAATCAGGTACCGCCGGACGGTGTGTTCTTTGTCATCGGTATCTTTATCTGCCACTGTGCATTGGAAGTAACCGATGCTGGAATTAGTCAAGGCATTAGCCTTGTCTTTGTGCTGGCCATTGTGGTATTGCCCTCCCAAATCTACAGGGTTTTTTGAATGATTTTTTAAATGTTAAAATTGCACCAACTGCTTTAAAATAATTCTGATTGTTCCGAAGCTGGTTGTCATGAGCAGCTTTTGAATATATGGAGGGTTAGAAGAGCCAGGCAGGAGATGCAGGTTAAACTACACCTCGAATTTTTATGCTTTTGATCTACTTTAAGCTTGGTATAGGGGATGGAGTGTAAAACTGGGAATTACAGGTGGGAGCTTTCATTCCAGTGCTGTTGTAGTCTGTTCTACAGTCTTGGAAACACTCACTTTCCTGTTCACTTACCTCACTTGTGAAAGGAGCGTTACAGCGTCCTGTTTGCTTTCCTCCATAACAGTGCTGTGGTCAGCCAGTGCTAACCAAACAAATCATTAATCTGTATTACACCTTAAACCCAAACAAACAAAGAAATTAGCGAAACTAACCCTGGTTTCCTGCCTTCGTGGCTCTTTATTCCGTAACTCCAAAGGAGCAGAGAAGACTGTCTTCACGAGAGACCCAGCCCAGCTCACGGGAGCGCTCATACGGACGGCGCTGAAAAAAAGTACGATGGGCTTTGGCTTCACCATCATTGGAGGGGACAGACCTGATGAGTTCCTGCAGGTGAAGAACGTGTTAAAAGACGGCCCCGCTGCACAAGATGGGAGAATTGCACCAGGTAAAGTGTTATTTCTCTAAACTCCTGGTTCTTGTGCTGCTTTTAGAGAGTGCAGCTCCTGAGGCGCAGGTTGGGTGACTCCATCCACTCTGAAACTGACCCCCTCGCCCAATGAAATCGTTTCCAGCCTGTCAGAGACCTGTGCAGAGCCGTGGCTCAGAAGCAGCACTCTAGACACAGATCTACTTTGAGGACATTTCTGAAGATTTCAGTAGTTCTGCTTCAGCCAAAACTTTTGGATTCATGGTTGTGTATAGAATGGCTTTTTGCTCCCTCTCTATACGGAAGGTAAAAATAGTGCATTTGAATCCTGGTCTGTGTTGTGCCTTGCTGCCAAGAAACATAACACTAAATTCTGAAATTGCAAGAAGCCTGCAGCAGGAAGGAGCCGGCAAAGCTGTGGGCACTGGGAAGGGAGGGGACGAGGGGCCGAGCACCTGCAGCCCGTGAAGAATGGCACGCTTTGTTGTTACACGTTCAATTAAGTTACCTGTAAGCTTACTGTAATGTACGGTTTACATACTGTAAAACCAAAATGCTTCTTTAGGTATCACATAAATGGCCTTACTCTTCAGAGAAGAAGGGTTCTTGCTTTAGATGTTTTAGTACTATTTACTAATGAGATGAAATGAAAGGATTTCCCGTCCGTTGCTGACCCGTTGTGTGAGCTGGTTTGTCCGTGGTTCCTGTTCCCCTCGGTGAGATCAAGGAGGACCCCGCAGCGCGGCGCTGGGGTGGGAGTGTTCCAGTGAGGGGACGGGGGTCTGTTCCTGCTGCAGGTCGTGCTGTAAGAGAGTTCTGTTTCACTCATTCCCAAGCATTTAGGAGAACAGACCATTTGCTGAGAATATTGTATTGCACATGCAAAGTTTCCTAATCAAAATGGTGCAAATTATGAAAAGAGGTTTCAGGATCCGGAGCCTTCGTCTGCTTCAGTTTGAAAATAGGAGGTTAGCCCTGTGTGGGCACAGCATGAGACATGGAATATGTATGGGCACAATCTGAGCTTAAGTTCAGCCAGTCCTAAAATAAACATAGGACCCCCCCACCAGAAAAATCCGATTTATTCTGGGTGGAGTTTAGAAGCTGTACAATACGAATTAAAGGGGAAGACATCTGCTTGCAGGGGTGTGCGTGTGCTGCTTCATCTCCTCTGCCTGGACAATATCATTTTTTAAATCTGCTGCAGATTAAACTTTTTATCTTTAGTACGCTGTGTTCTGAGATGAAGTAGAATAGATGCAAAGAGGAAATCCTTTATGCTTTCTGGCAAGAGATCGCCAAGAGGTGATGGCCCAGCCACCGCTCATTACTAGTTTTGGAGACTGCAGAGCAGTTCCCTCCTTGGGCTTTGCTCAGAGCCTCCAACAACTCTGGGTGGGTCTGGGTGGTTTTGTTTCTGGTTTTGATGCTGTTGAACTTTCCTTTGTGACAGGGGATGTCATTGTAGACATAAATGGGAGTTGTGTCCTGGGCCATACCCATGCAGATGTTGTCCAGATGTTTCAGCTCGTTCCTGTCAATCAGTACGTGAACATGACTTTGTGTCGTGGTTACCCTCTCCCCGATGACAATGAAGACCCTGTGGTGGACATCGTGACAGCTACACCCATCATTAACGGACCGCCTGTGGCCAAGGGGGATGTGTGTGTGACCAGCCAGGATTTAATAGCAGGAACAGTTGTGTTGGACCAGAATGGGAAGATGGGCCCTATGTTGGTCAACGGTCGTCTCAATGGCCCTTCCATGGACACAACTGAGCAGAGGATCTCTCTTGCCTCCTCAGGAGGCTCCCAGCCGGAGCTGGTCACCATTCCTCTCATCAAAGGTCCTAAAGGCTTTGGGTTTGCCATTGCGGACAGTCCTACAGGACAGAAGGTGAAGATGATTTTGGACAGCCAGTGGTGCCAGGGCCTTCAGAAAGGGGATGTAATCAAGGAGATTTGCCATCAGAACGTGCAGAGCTTGACACATCTGCAGGTGGTGGAGGTGCTGAAGCAGTTCCCGGTAGGAGCAGAGGTGCCGCTGCTCATCTTAAGAGGAGGTAAATTTACAGTTGTCATATATGGTCATATGCTTTTTAAAAGTCCTTTTTATGACGATACCTAAATTGTGTCCAGTCTTGACAGCTAAGTAGCAGCTCATTATGTCTCTGAGCTGTTATGTTTCAAGTTTAATTTATACCCCTGAGGATTTGGGATGAGAGCATGTTGCTAAGGCTTTTTTTTTCAGAAATTTTGTTGTGATATGTTTATGCACTGTCTCTTCCAAGTGTCTGGGGACTGCTAAAGCAGAAATGCGGTCTGTAGCATAACGCAAAGCACATGATGGATAGAGTTTTCTGAGGCTCTCCAAGTGTGTTCCAGTAACCGTAGCTGTAATGGGCCAGTGGTCACAGGAGACAGGAGGGAGCACCAGCGATGAGGTGGAGCTGATTGCTGGAAATACAAAGATAATGCTCATTTTTGCATTTGCATAGTTATACCTCTTCATTCACTGTCAGTCACAGATGAGAACGTGTCTTCTTCCCAAAAGCTGACTGGTGGGTAGCGTGCGTTTGCCAGGAGCTGGAGGAATTAGGAAGCGACACGTGGCTGCTGAGCGTCCCTTTAGGCTTTTCTTGCAGCCTGGGAGTGCCACGTCAGTCAGTCACTGGCAAAAATCTTCAGGTCTGTTGCTGTGTAAATGCTCCTATTCCTCAATCAGCTGAGAAAATAACTAGATTGGCAGCAAGTGAAATTCCTCAATACAAATTCAGGAGGTCTCTGTACCAAGGAACTGCTGTGTGATTTGATTGACCAGCATCGAGTAAAAAGAGAAATAGATGGTTTTCATTGTTACAGAGCTTGCAGTTCTGATTTGAGACTTCTCTGAAGTGATGTTTTTGGTCAACTGAACACTCACTTTGCCACTTAAAAGAGGAGTGAATAAGCAGTTATTATTTTCAACCCAGGAGGAGCTGATTATATTGCATTAATGCTGTGTAAACTTTTGGTGACCTAGTATTGAAATCGCTTTCTACATTGTATTTTCTTCAGGTCCACCCTCACCTACCAAAACTGCCAAAGGGGTGAGTATTAGCAATGTATTTAAATTTGTTTCTGATGGAGCATATTCAGGGGGTTTTGGTTGCAAAACAGACTCATAAATAGGATCTACTTAACACAAGAGAATCCTTTAAGTTTTTTGAGTTGTTTAATGGAGGTGATGGATATCTCTTACTGCTGGGAAATCAAGAACACAGCAGAGATCTTGTGTGATGACGGTGTAGTGTTGTTATGATTTTAAATATGACATTGCCATGTGAGTTCTATCATTATTTCCCGGTTTTACACTGTATTTGAAGTTCCTGTCTGTGTGCACTCTTTGACCTGCTTTTGTAATCTCGTCTCCTCAGGATGTCAGTCCCTGTGGTAATCTGCAGGATGGTTCAGCAAAACCACATCTACTTGGCTGGCATGAATTCATTGTTTTAAGTAACTGCTATCAGAGTGCCCACTAAAAGGGAAACAAAATACAGTATTTATGTTTTTTTTCATTGCTAATTACCTGTATTAAAGTGAAATGGGATTTCTAAAGGAGGTGTACGGTACTTCGATACTGCTCAATCCTTGCATAGAGTTAATGGGCTGGCAAGTTCTCCCATTTTTGAAGTGCTTGCTTATCTTTGAATCCATATTTTCAGGAAGTCTCTATGTAGCTATGCATTTCTAGTTTGATACTCATTATTCTTGGCAGCTTGATCTGTTGCGGTATCTTTAATATATATTAGCTCAGTAAAGAATCCTTGGGCTTAATAAAATCCCTTCTGATTTGTTAATGCTGATAGTAATGCATCTTTCTGTCCTGAGTGCTTCTTGTACGAATGAGGCTGGGCAGTGAACGGAGCTGTTTCTTTGAAATGTTTCTTGTATAGAAGAAATTATTTCATTTTAGGAAGAGCCCATTTCCAAGAGGTAGATGTAGCTGCTTTTCCCCTCTTTGTCCGGCTGTTGAGTATTGAAGCCGTGTCCCAGCAGGGGACAAACGTGAGCATGAGACAGGCTGCACCCCATGAGCTTTGTAGGTTCCCTTCTTTACAACCTTAGAGCTGCCCACCCCAACGATCTGGGGTAAATCCCTGTGGTCTGGGGGCACAGGGCTCGTCAGGCTCCCGTCTCACCTCAGTCTGAAAATCCTTCAGGCTTGAGGCTGGCATCCCAGCATGGACAGTACCAGCTTCCCACGGAGCACTCGATGTTCAGTGGCATTAAGCAGAGTGGCAAAATAACTCAGTTAAAAAGGGCAAGTTCGTGTGTTTGTAAACATACAAGAAGTGTCAAAGTGCTAAACCCCTCGGGGGAGTTCTCTCCACTCGTAAAAGGGCATAGCTAAGGCTGTTCTGCTTGTGCTTCTGTTTAACACACACAGACACATGCAGACAACCATGTTCCAGTTTCCTGGGTTTCAGCCCAGAATAAGTATTTGGAGTTACTTCAGTGCATCATCGACTGGCAATTAGGCTGGGAGACCACAAGGATGCTTGGTCTCCTTTCTTCACGAAATACTAATAGGAGTGTTGCAGCTATCATGTCATAAAAAAGCCCCGCACGTACTGAATTCCTAATGCCTGCAGTACCCGAGTGTATTCCGCCTGCTCGGTATTTGTAATGCGGCAGCAGCCTGGCCTTGGGCACACCCGGCTGCTGCTGTTTCGCCGTCCCCACCAAGCCCCTTCCGCCCGTGGTCCAGAGCTCGGATCTCCGGCCGGGGCAGCCGGTCCCATCCGCCCTGTGTCATCCTGCGGCCCAGAGCCAGCAGGAGCCGGTGGCTTTGCTCAGCTCCGGGTATTGGTCACTTCAAATCCCTTCTCAGCCCAGTGGCCGTAGAAACCCGGCCCGAGGAGCAGACGACAGTGGAGCAGTCAGACACGTGCGTGGGAAGAGCTGCGTTGAGTTGCATAGTATTCCCCTGTTCCCTTGTTTTGCTCCGCGTTTCACCCCTGTGTGATGTTTGTTGTCTTTGCACACCCAAGTACAGGGGTGCCGTTACGTTTGAGTTAACGCGGTGTTGGGGGGTGTGTGTTGCAGAAGGACAAGCAGGACAGCTCAGGGAGTCTGGAAGCTGTCGGGGACCCCATCCCTCAGCCCATGCCCTTCCCTCCCACGGCTGTTCGGTCAGGCTCTCCTAAGCTGGACCCTTCGGAAGTCTACCTGAAGTCTAAGTCTATATATGAGGACAAACGTGAGTACACCAACTCCAGCTTGGAAATGCTCAGTTAAGAAGGAATTTTTTCTTTGCCATATGTGTGGTAAAACCACTGTGACTTTGGTATTGAGTTTTTTAACCTCTTGTCAATAAAACAGTTCAAGAAATGTGTAGTTCATATAGAAACAAGAGAACTGTGGAACACCTTGTTTAAAAAAAGATACAACGTGTTTCAGCCATATTTACGATAAAGCAGTTAATGACAGAAATGGGCTGAAGGATGACCTGGTTCTGAAGTAGACCCGACCATTTCAGAATCTGTAGGAGGCAGCTCTGAGCTGTATCACAGGCTGGTTTTATCCGCAGCTGGGATCTCTCCTTTGGCATTTGTCAATCCATCCTGTCCTTTTCCAACCTTCTCTTGAAAATTTCTTTTTCCATTTTGGAAAGAGAATGCCACTGAAAATGTGACTGTTTGAATTATTTACTGTATTTCTGTTTACTGTGTTCTCTCCATAAAAAGAGTCACAATGCACCACCAAAGCATAATCAAGGATAACTCCTTACATGTTTTGAAATGTTGCTTTGTCTTAGCTCCAAACACAAGAGATTTGGATGTTTTCCTGCGAAAACAAGAGTCAGGCTTTGGTTTCCGGGTGCTTGGAGGGGATGGACCGGATCAGCCCGTAAGTGAAGCGATTCACGGTTTCCTATGTGTTACCTTTCAGTATTGCTGCTGGGTGACTCCTGCTCTGTCAGCCTCTCTTTCTCCCTCTCTGAGAACCTCCCCTCGTTCTGAGCAGTTCAGTGATGGCAGAATTGATAATTCAGTAACTGGTTGGACTTAGATGAGCCTCTGCTTGGGAGTAATGGCCAGGGAACGGGGAGGCTGGAGGCAGAGGGGCAGACGCTGTTGCAGAGCCCCCTGGGAGGCTCTGCCTCCAACTGCAGGCTTTAGGGACACGCTGCTGTTTCCAAACAGGCAGAAATTGTTCTCCGGGGCCTGTACCATGTGTTGGGGGTCAAGCTGTCAAGTCGAGAGGAAACGCTTTTGGAATAGACACTCATCGACGGCTTTCCGGTTACAGTTATGGAATACGGGATTGTCCGCTCCCAGCTGTGATCCAGTCCTAGTCTGTTGGGTGTTTTTTTTTCCTAACATGCATTTATAGAAAAGGAAGAGCAAACCCAAAGAATGTGACTTCTGTGGCACTGTGCAGCGTTTGTGGTGTTTGGTTTCTCTGACAGCCATGGGTCGGTGTTGAGCTCCCGTCGTGGATGCTGCGTGTGGGTGAGCCCCCTCTGCTCACCTCCGACAGCTACTGGCCATAATTATTCTTAATCTTTCATTTGACCTGGTTGTGATTGTGGCATATGAAACAGTGTGGGCTGTTCTTATCTCGTTATATTTAGTAGCACTTTATGAAGTGGGGGTAGACAAAACTGATAAAAGGGGAGTGCAGCTGCTTGAATTCATTATCTAATCACCAAAAGCTGGGCACTGAAAAACCTTCAAGCGTGGAGCTGTCTGAGCAGCTTTTCAGAAGTGAATTTGAGTTCTTTTGAAAGCTTTTACTTCTTCCCCAATCACTCTGGCCTAGTCTTGGTAAAAAAAAAAGTAGAATAAGTGGAATGAATGACAGAGGCTTTTCAGTAATGTCTGGGAAATCATACCTATGTAAGTGCACAGTGTATGCTTATGTCAAAAGCTGGTCTTTTTAGCAAACTGACAGATCTGCTCAAGAGAGAGTGATAATTCCAGAATTCATGGAAATAAGGATTAAAATCCCCCCAACAGTGTATTTACCGAATGCTTTGAGCCCCCAGATCATATCCACTGAGTCAGCCTGTGCAGAGCACACTTGCTGGCTGTTTCTGCTGGAGCTGGACAGTCAGATAGTCTATAACGATATATTCCCAAACGTCTTCATCTCCTGCCGACAGATCTATATCGGGGCCATCATCCCACTGGGAGCAGCAGAAAAGGATGGGCGGCTCCGAGCTGCGGATGAGCTGATGTGTATCGACGGGGTCCCTGTGAAAGGGAAGTCACACAAACAAGTTTTGGACTTAATGACCAGCGCTGCGCGGAACGGGCAGGTGCTGCTCACCGTGCGCAGGAAGATCTTTTTCGGTGGTACGTGTCCGTCAGTCTGTCCAGAGAGGGCAGTCTCTTTTCTGTACAACATGCTGTATTCTCAAGTCTTTTGGCATCTATGTGTAGTGTCTCTGAATAAGTGGATTCAAATCAGAGATGATTCGGGGCAGCATCTTGTGATTCTGCAGTTTTACAGCCCTGCCCAGATAGGCAGCGCACAGGAGATGATTGTCCCTGAGGCGATGCTGCTGATGGTGTGAATGGCAGAGCTGGGGTGGAGCTCAGGAGAACTGGTGATGGTCCCCCATTCCCATTAGTGACCAGTATTGCTTTTCCGTTGCATTATTCAACCATTAATTCTGAGTATATGCGAGTAAAAGGAAAAAGTTATTTTAAAGATCAATTCTCAATTCCTTTAAGATGCCTTCCGATAGACAGACTGCTTCAGGGCCACAATTTTGTATGTTTCCTAAAAGAAAGTCTGGCTTCTGTCCTCAAACTACCTCTTAAAAACATTTATGTTGTTCCAAGTAAACAGTTGTTCCTCACTTAAGATAGCAATAGCTGTAGCTTGCAGCTGCACCTCTGCCAGAGATCTTGCACTTGCAGCATGCTGAAAAGCCACAATGTTCTGCTATCAAAAGGCCGCAGATCGCTCTGGCAGCGTGTCCCCGTGCCAGGGCAGCGCAGCCTGTGGTGTCCCCACTGCCAGGGCAGCGCAGCCTGTGGTGTCCCCACTGCCAGGGCAGCGCAGCCTGTGGTGTCCCCGTGCCAGGGCAGCGCAGGCCGGGGTGTAGCAGGGTCTCTCTGCAGAGCTCTGAGCACCTGGAGAGGCTCTGGGCTTCAGGTGCCTTGTCCTGCCTCTGATTTCTGTTTGATCCAAATTGCATTCTTAATAAACTCACCCCTTGCTTTCCCCAGCAATGTTTCCTCATGCTGGCACTGAGATGTACAGTTTTGCTGTAGCTGCTTGTGAAAACAGCAGTATTGGTTTTTCCTTACTTGTTGTTTTCTGTTACCCACAAGGGGAAAAGCAAGCGGAGGAGGAGGAGTTGCAGCCTGTCCTGACACAGAACGGCTCTCCCCGACTGAATCGGGTGGAGTTTGCAAACCAGCAGTCCCCAGAGGTCTATGATGTCCGTCTGCAGCGGAAGGAGAACGAAGGCTTTGGCTTTGTCATCCTCACCTCAAAGAACAAACCTCCTCCGGGTGGTAAGTGGCGTGTTCTGCTGGCCCGTGGACAGGAGTCCGCACCTGCCACAGGGCAGTCTGCAGGACAGAGGCCAGGCTGTGGTGATGTAGATTCTCACACTGCATTAATTTGTAGGCATTTTAATGGAAGTGTAGTTTTAACCTTGGCTTCATATTACCTAATCAGGGAGAATTTCAAATTTAGGGGATCTGAGAAAGCAGGGTTACCTGCGTCAGCCCTCGGAATAGGAGCCAGCTCGGTGTGTTCACCCACAAACAAACTCCAGTCACTGACATTAAGGTACAGGTAACTCCCAAAGTCCTTATTCGGTTCCTTTAGTTCCCTAGTGTAACTCACCCTCCTGAAAGTTCCTCAGCTGGTTCCAGACACACATTGATGGCTTGAAAGTGTGTTTGTGTTAATTATTGAGCCTCAGAAACTTTCTTTTGTTTTTCCACTTCATTTTACTGCACAATAAAAAAAACAGGAGGAGCACAGGAAAAAAACTGTTTCTAAATAACATTGTACTGAATTCATACAATGGATCTTTGGAGTGTGATGCAGCCTTGGCTCAGATGGTACCTTTTCAAGAAGGTTAAGGCCAGCGGCTGTGGAAGCGCCGGGCCGGTGGGATGGTGCAGGGAAGGGTCGGGCACGGAGCCACTGTCGGGTTCCGGTGACAGAGGCAGGACAAGCTGTCACCCTCCCGCGTGTGACTGTCCCCCACGTCAGTCACTGTGGGGGTGGCGGTGGGCTGTCCGGGCAGTTGGATATTACGAAAAAATATGGTAAGGAGAATTATTCTATAACATATTGGCATTCTATTATAACTGTACTACAGACAACATTTTTGTCTGAGAATGTGCTGCAAATCCCTATTTATTTGATATTACAACTGAAACCAGTTCCAGTGCTGGAAACATTCTGGGCTGTTCCTGACACACAGGGAGAAGGAGACGCTGGTGCCTCCCTGGGCTGGGGATGTGGGGACTTTTCTGGGCCACAGTTTTTCGTGAAGCTGCTGTGTTTTTCTCAGGCCACAATACTTTAAGACAAGTAATCAGCAATTGAGTCTGCAGCCCTGCAGTGCTTTGCTCGGCACAGTTGGCTCTTAGGTTTATATAATACTTAAACAGTCTATTAAGGGAAGTGTAATTAAAGTTTAAACTCATGGTAAATGCTAGAAGGCATCAATGTCTGTTCCTTCGCAGTAACTTCTGCGTGTGCTAGCTCATTAAAACAATCCTTGATGGCTTTTTAATCTTGGGTGGCTGATGATGCTGTGAAAGTGTTTCGGATTTGCTGTCATGGCTTTGAAAAGGCAGCGGATAGTCCTGGCAGGCGCATAGTGCTCCTCACCTCTCCCATCCCTTGGAGAAAAGTCTGTTTGGGAGAGCAGCACCTACAGAAAACAGGTATCCCTCAAACCAAGTACCCATTGAACCCACCTCAGGCTCTGGAGACATGAACGGGTGCTCACATGAAGCACCGGCACAAACACGTGTGACACGTGGGGGTCGGTCTGGAGAGATGTTTGGAAATGAGCTACAAAGGAGCAGTGAGGCGGTTCCTTCACAGAAGAGCCCTGATGAGATTTGGGGAGGACAGGAGCCAATTTTGCTGTGCTTTCAGGCATGCAGAGGAGTGAGAGGCTGGTTCAGAGGTGTGGGGAAGCAAAGCAGACGGATGGGATGGGATGGGATGGGATGGGATGGGATGGGA